>NQII01002149.1:280684-385439 GCA_002778355.1 Clitarchus hookeri
GGGGGGGGGGTGGTGCACCCTTTCCAAGCTTACTCTGTCAGCTTATTCTTCCGCGGTGCGTGTCCACATTGTCCTGTGGTTAGCTATGGTAAGGGGAGAGGGGTGCTCGGCACCACTTTCAGCGTGTCACCTGTTTCTTGGTGCGTGTTTTCTGACTTCAGGCGGAATATTACGCCTGACTATCTCGTGATTTCTCTGCGTTTACAAATTTCACGGGGCTTGCTAGGGTGTTGGAGAAGGGTGGGTGGGAGGACTGTGTGGCAACGACCCCATGTAATGGCCTGCACGCGCTACATAATCCCGGCTTGACCTCCACACGCGTGAACGAAAGACACGCGNGGGGGGGGGGGGGGGGGGGGGGGGGGGGTTACTGACAGTGCCGCTTCTAATTAATACTCCTAATTATGCCACGCATCAAGTTGAAAATGATTAGGCAAGCCAGTACTTTTAATCAAAAGACATTAATTACATTCTCACTTTTATGCAGGTGTCAACATATTTTCCTATAAGATTGTACGTTCCCCTAATACGGTTATGAATAGGTAAGAACGTAATACCCAAATTTTGTAATTACGTTAATTCATACTTAGCGTCTGCAAATAGCATTGTAAGAAAAATGTTATTTTTCCTTGAGGATTACAAGGTACGCTGATAGTTTACTGAGTAGTGTATTTTCGATCGGCTTTTTGGGATGTGAACCAGCTGTTCCAAGAACGTCGTTCAGGAACTTCTGTTAAATCTTTTACTTCCTGAACTAAAGAAATGTATTATTCAACTACACAGAAGAGCCAAAAAAAACTGGTATAGGTGTGCGTATGCAAATAACACTCCATACCTTGGTTAGTCTCATTCGCGATGCGGTCGGCAGTTAGATGGGTTACTGCTGCTACAATGGCAGGTTACCAAGATTTAAGTGAGTTTGAACGTGGTGTTATAGTCGGTGCACGAGAGATGGAACATAGCATCTCCGAGGTAGCGANGATTTAAGTGAGTTTGAACGTGGTGTTATAGTCGGTGCACGAGAGATGGAACATAGCATCTCCGAGGTAGCGATAGCATTTGGATGTTCGCGTACGACCATTTCACGAGTGTACCGTGAATATCGGGAATCCGGTAAAACATCACATCTTCGACATCGCTGCGGCCGGAAAAAGATCGTGAAAAACGGGACAAACGACGACTGGCGAGAATCATTAAACGTGACAGATGTGAAACCCTTTCTCAAATTGGCGCAGATTGGATTTGTGTACTGCCCTGCAGGATTCATGGTGTGAATTGCCTCCTGCATACCTTCAGACATTAGTCGAGTCCATGCCACGTCGTCTTGCGGCACTTCTGCGTGCTCGTGGCGCCCTACACGATATTACACGATATTAGGCAGGTGTACCAGTTATTTGGGCTCTTCTGTGTAGTAGTCAAACAGTTGGATTTAAGTCATGTTGCTGATTTAAGTCAATTGTATGCTGAATATATTCAAGAGCAAATCATTTGCTTATGTCTTTGTTTCTGATGGTTATAAATATCATGTCTTGATTTTCTCTCTTTTTTCCATCGATTTTTTGTGCTTCCTCTAATGTTAAAGATAGTTGTAGACAAAAGAAAGAGAATGTTTTCCTATGGAAAGAGAAGTTCCTTCTATTGCAATATTAAATTCTGTTAACGTATTCCTTCTGGCATCGCACAATACGCAACGTAAGAAGTGTTCATGAAAGGGGGGTGTTTGCTGCCGAGTAAGCTCTTCGCGGAACACACGAGGCGCTGCTTCCCACATGTGCCCCGGCAAGAGCAACGCCACCACAAGTTGTGTCTGCCGGGAGGGGCCTGAACGCATATCCCACTTGGCCAATTCCAGTCCCCGACTCAAGTTTTACTGCAGGTACTGAACCGAGCGAGGTCGTAAAACTTCGCCCACCAAGCTGAGCGCCAGCCGTGAAATTCAAAACTCCCTCCCTCGGCACAACACTGCCACATCCGTCCGCTAGTCTGTCTCCATAGCTTTTACTATAGCTCACCACCATTATCTTACAAGGTATGACTTGTACACTGTGTTTACTTTCTGCACTCGAGTTCATGTAACACTAACCTTTGCAACGTTATTCTAGCTTTACATTTCTTCACAAGCTAACCCTTCCAGCTGTCACCAATTAGTTGTAAATGACTCGTCAAACCAACTCCCTGATAACTAACAGATATGCCACTGCCATGACATCATGGAGCACACAACTTTGTGCGAAATGTATTCATCATGTGTGAACACTGGCTGACGTCTTAAATTGCGTTTTCCTCGACATAATTTCTTATAATTTTATGACATGAGCAATCGAGTAACCGACGCCCAAGATTAATAAAAACTGTAGTTATTAGAACTATAAAATGTTGTGATAACCACAAACATTTCTGAAATATGAATACCAACGAAACACTTTGTGACAGACACAAAAATATTTTTTTCTAGATCTAAAGAGGGGCTAAACGGTGTTTCATTATATACGAGTTAAACGAGATTATTTTGGTAACCAAGTACATGTTTGACGCTTTATTATTGTACACAAATCCCAATATNTATACGAGTTAAACGAGATTATTTTGGTAACCAAGTACATGTTTGACGCTTTATTATTGTACACAAATCCCAATATAACAAGATCAAGGGAAAACTAAAAAGCAGAGCTGTAAAATAAAAATAAAAATGTATTAACCTACGTCGCCTTGTATTTGAAATGCGTGTATTTAAAGTCAATCCTGTTTCGTCAATAGTCAGTTTGGCTGACATTTTTTAGGGCGTAATGTTCAGGCGAGTATTATGCGTGTTGAAAAATCATCCGTGCATCACTTTTTTATATTAACAGACATTTTTTATGTACGTAGAAACCAACCAATTTTTTGCTTCACCAACCAAATCTTACAGTTTCGGGCAGCCAAATATGAACAACCAAATAATTTGGTTTCAGTAACAAAATATTTAATTTCGCTATACCAGCAATGTATTTAGTTGTGTGAAACAAAACCTTTTTCTCGGCTGGTTTAATATAAACAGTGAGTGGCATGTGTGCCCATGCAAAGGCAGTGAACCATGAAAACTGTGCATATATTAACTTGTTATAAGTGTAATAAATAAAAAATTGTGGTGAATGAAATTGGACGTTTCCATGAACCACAGAATATTTTATTTATGTTTCCAACAATTTTCAATGGAACAAATATTTGAACCAGTAGGTCTCTGTAACTGTTAATTTTCACACGTCTGAAAGTAAACACTATGTATAAGGTGGGAAAGGAAATAAAGCAGGGCTCAGCCAAAAAGCTCAAATACGCATTAAACCTTTCTCGTTAAGTATAGATTCATTAAGATGAACAAGTCCACATGGCAAAGGAAGCTAGTTACAGTCTTAAATGTAGTGATGTATGACGATAGTTTATTTGTTGGAAAAGCGAAATTCGAGGCAGAAAGTTGGTAACTATGAGGCACGCTCGATGGTCGCGCGGCTAAAGCGCAGGTCTCTCACCGCTGCAATCCAGTTTCGATCTGTGTTATTTTGGCATTTGGAAAACGTTGACAGTTTCTGCGAGGATTGCCTTAATTCCACTGCGTGGAGGGTTTGACACCCACACTTTGTGATCGCTTAATTTTTCATGAATGGTGTCATGAAGTCAGAGCCGGTGTCAGTGGGGGGGGGGGAATAAATCAGAGTGCACAGCTGTGTCTGCCCGCGAGCTAAAGACGAATTGAATAATAATTTGCTATTAATAAATTAAGTTCATGGCTACAAACAAAGTGTGGAGATTCTTACTACGAAGACTTTTATACGGTAGCAAGTATTGCTATTAGTCAAGTAAATTTAATAACCTGAAAATAGGCCCTAATCATAATTTTAATGTTGTACTAAACGTAAACTGGTCGATATTTATCGTCTTTTTATAGTCAAGTTTACACGCACAAAATAAGATAATCGGTGATTCTCTGACATAAGAAACTTTCAAGTTTTTTTAAGGGTCCCGTTTACGTTAGACTTTAATTCCCCTGCAAGTCTGTTGGAAAAGCTATCAAGTAAGAAACTTAAAACATTTCGTTGGAAACTTCTGCTGCGGTTAGGTTATCAGCTGCAGCGCAAAGCCAGAAACCACGCAATTGTAATACCGGAAGCTGTGTGCAGCGGGAGCCGAAAGCGGAAGCAGCTTATCTCCCGCAGTGAAAAACATCCCGCGGATGTGGTGCTACCTTGCGGCAGACCGCAGGTACTGCAACTATACTAGGAGTACCTTAACTGATCGTCCTTTCGGCCCATTCTGTTCACACCCAAGCTCAGGTCGACTGCGAAAGTATTCCAGGTCTTAACTTTGAAAGGTAAGTGGGCATACATAACAAACAAACAATTTTGGTAATAACCGTTCAGTAACTTTTGCCTACCTACCAATCTGGTGACATACCGCAACTTACAAATGTTACAATTTCAACTTTTCGTTGATGTTAATATATACTCTAGAACAATTTGTCAGTGGGTTCATAACGCACAATATTATCATGAAACTAAAAACGAATAATATCTGAGGTAGCGCAGTGTAAACTTAGCGATAATAATAAATATTGAGTGGCAATAAAGCAGAAATGGAGTGTTAAGGGAAAGAGTTACGAGGAGAGAGGGAGAGTGAGAACAGGATGAAGAAGATATGCAAATGCATTGTCTGAAGGTATTTTTTTGTTTAAGAATTATTTTTTTATATAGAATAATATCCATATTTATAATTGCTATTTATATCAGTGGAGCGAGCGGACTTCGGGCTTCCTCCTCCACTTTTTGCGTCGTATTGTAACTTACTCCCCAAAAATACCGTGAGTGTATCCTATCTCAATACTGTTGATAATGTATTTGAAAAATACATGTGGTATGAATCGAATGCATTAATAACCAAACATTTTGTTTTATCCGCTCTTCTAAATTTAAAATACTTCCCTGTCTTTACTTTTATTTTCACCACACTCTGGCTTCAATGAACGTAAACCGTATAAATGCGGTTCACGGTATTGAAAGTCCTGATAAATTTATACTTTCAGCCCGGTGGTTACGTATCTATCCGCGCACCTCTCAAAACAAACATTGCCACGTGACTTTTAGCTGTTGTTTGCATCAGCTGGCTTCACACGTCCCCTTCATACTCATTAAATAAACAACATAACGTCATAAATATTGTAATCAGCACTCTAGAAGTATGCACACTAATTTCAGTTAATAATGTTTGTTTGTGAATATTGATTAATAATTACGATTATTTGTTTGTTTAGGCATAAATTAATGCCATTATCTGTAGCCAACACTTACGAGGACATAAGTAAATATTCTTGATTTAGGTTGTCAACAAAATAACACAAGAGTTAAACATTATTTTCCCCGTTATTAAAACAACGCCAAGACGTTTCGGGCGTTCACCTTCAAAAAAAGAGTTCGCTCACCCGTTAAAGAAGGTAACGCTTTTATATAAAACGGTGTATTTACTCCTTCATACAGAAGGCAACGTGCCTGAAGGAATCGTTATATGACCTAACAAATGTTTAATATTTAACAACACTTACGACTAGAATTATATTACATTAATACCTCACAAATCAATATTTCAATACAGGGCTATGAACAAACAAATGGCGGGCGTTGCTAATTCATTACGAGTCACGAAAACAATTGTCTTGAAACTCAATGGTTGAAGAGAATTAATCAAAGTTTTAAAGCATACTTCCACAATAATATTTGTCACTCGATGCAAGTTTCGTGAAAATTTGTCCAGAAACGTAGTTTTTAAAGTACGTACCACTAATGTTTGCTATGGCCTGCTGTTTTACTTACGCAAAAAATCACTTTTAGCTTATAACATTTAAATGCCTATACTGATATGAACGTTACTTCACTAGAATACAAAAAAACACAATACCTAGCCGATGACAATGTATTTCATGAAACTGCGTCCACAATCTACATGAACAATATAATTTTTCCCCAAATTTCTGACCTTGACAGTTTTTCGTGGAAATTGGCTTATACAAATTAAACCATTTGGACAGATGTTATAATACTTATTTAACGTATTCCGTAGCACTCAAGAAATGTTTTACTTGTAGTACAAAACATGTCCATGCCGTCATTGTTTAAAAAAAAATCACATACATCAACGTGACGAGGTATTAACTCTACGATCGTAAGTTAGGAATCGTCTAAATACTAACTAATAGCAACACAAACACGTTAATTTAACCCTCGGAATCGCGACATGTATGCAAATGTAACAAAACACTCTCATCCCAAGTATCTTCAAAATTCAAATTTTATATCGACTTAAATTTCATGAACCAGCACATTTTCCAGGCCGACATATTATGTGAAATGTCAAGAATTTCTCGGACATGAAATTATGTACATTTAAATACAGTGGAAACAATGCCACTTCACTGAGAACATGTATGGAAATATATTATTTATTACGTTAGTAAATACTTTATCTCAGCAGTTACTAACTAACATTTAAAATTACGTTGGCCGTGGCCCACTGTTTCGTTAACACACGAACGCGGACAGGAGAAAAAACAAAACACTGAACCAGTTAACTTAAACGTTGCGTCAGCCAAGCGATGATGTGAAGGAGTTCTAAACATAAATGTGTTACAGTTACGCCAAATGTTATTCTTATTTGCATACAACAAAATGAAAGTAAATTGTAGGTGACAGCTATTTTTAACTTTACGACTAGTAAGACGTTAAAACATGAAACTACATCTCGTGGTTTGCTGCCAACTTAACTGTAAGTATTGCGGTCATTGCTTACGTTAAAAAACAAGAAGTTTCGGGCAGTATTATTTTTTCATACGTTGATTTCAAGAGTCCTCACTTTATCGTGAACCATCTATACTAATGGATGTATCCAATACCTCCTCTCTTCACCTTTAAACAAGTAACTGCACGTATACATAGTAGGCAAAACCAATAGGTGTTATGTGTAGTACACGAGGTGCACTGGATATTGTCGGGTAGTCTGGTGGGGAATCACTATTTCCAGCGAGATCGCAGCGAGCTGGCCCCCATCACGCCAGTCGACAATCGCTAGTGTGCGCCGAGCCTAACACACGGGTTACTACTTCTCGATCCAGCCTTCGTACTTAGATGAGTCACCTAGAACGTTTGGAGAGCAAAGAACCGGCCCTAGATAGTTACACATATTCGCTCTGGTACCACACATACTACTGGGTAGCTCAGAGTTCCGTCTGTTTGGGAGCGGCGACTTCAAAACCGCATCTTCAAATGGAGAAGTGAATGCACACGCGTTTCTAAGAAATCTTGAACTGGATATGTATAAGGTTCAGTCGGTACCAAATGGTCAAAATGACCATTGCGAACATTTCGTTTGTTTCATCAATACAGTAAGCGGGAGTGACTTTGGGCATGGGGCGTGACTTTGTGACACAGAATTTGTCACTGTTGTTTACATTTCCTTCCATTTCAAAAAGTATATTTGTAATGTCCAGTGGTTCAATTGGCACCACTGAATATCTCAAACATCCGACTGAAAAAGGCGGGCACTTAAATGTTTTTTTTTTGTGTCACAAAGTGACCACCGCTTACGGTATGTCATTGTATTGTAATCAGTAACACAAGCTACAAATTAAGTTAATTTTTCTAGTATCATGCTTTGCTTATTTTGCGAAGTGGTCAAATGGCCTGTTTTTCTTGGTGTTGTTTTACCTGGAACTTAAAATACTCCTTTTACTACTTCAGTGTGCTATCGCCTTAATGGTGGTCACGGAAAAAATATATATTTTTGCTGTACAACTGCCACAAAATATCGTAACTGCGAAAGCATATATTATGTAAATTTTACAAGAGAAAATTGCATTCGTGTGATCTTTTATGGACATCATCGTTTGTAATATGATAGTGATTATTTACAAAACTTGCTCTTATTTTCTTGTGCAGGCCTGAGAATATCCTTGGAAATTTGACACATATAAAACACATCACTTCTGACCAGGACAAAACGAATTTAAATATGTGGTTAGTCCAGCTTAGAGAAATTCCGGGCCGCTGGGCAAACATGAATGACCCCGCTCCCGAACGAGGCAACTGTCTGTTCCCCGAAAATGCGTGTATATGTGGTTATATATGTAAGTGTATATATAACTAATAACACATACGCACAGGTTTGGGCAGACGTCTCGCGACACCCGAAGAACATAAAAATAAAAATAATTACAGTATGGAATTTATGCGCCCGTTTTCTGATTATAAATATTTTTTTTCCTTTTTTAATGTGTGACTCAATGAGTTGTTGGGGGCCGACAGGTAGCTTCAAATTTTAAATTGTACGGCACTGAGTAACCCCTAAACTATAAAAGAAAATAGATTCTTCCACACTCTAAATCTGAATCAGTGAGAATTTCACTGTATATATCAGTTAACGGCGCCTGACTTAACAGGTACTTCAGTTAATTTAATCTATTAATACGTGAAAAAGTTCCAGTTACCGTTAATTTATTTATTCAGTGACATTTCCCACTGATTCATAGAATATTTAATTCGTGTTTACGAGTGATTAGGTTTTTGACTGATGGATCTGTTAAACAACCCACATCAAATTAAATAACAACGCATAACCAAATAAAACTCATAACAAAAAATTTTAAATGTGAGTTTTGTATTTTATAATAACATTTCACGTATTCATCATAGCGCTCGGTTTGTAGGTATCAACTGCATTAAATGATGTGAAGTGAGTGCGTTAATGTGTAATATTTATTTTAGCAATCCTAACGTTACCATTTACACTAAAAACGAAAAGAAAAGGCATACCATTTAGTTACATATAGTCTATAAAGTCATAAATAATTATATTGCCCCTTTCGTAGTCGACGTACGTTTGGTAGCTCGATTGGTAGGAAGAAGCGGGGTACTGTGAGTTCAAATCTCGGGCACCACTGTTTTTTTACTTCATTAAATTTGCATTTAATTGAACACATTAAACAGTGGCTATTGGATATATGTTAATTTATCTTAATTAATTGCACAAATTCAATAAAAATAATATTTAATTCGCCGCATGCAGTTGGTTGACATTAATTCAGTGAAACTATTTCACTGGAAGAACCAATGGTTTTCCACCGGTTTTTGAGAGAAGCCATTTTCACTGTTCTAGTAGTTGAATATCACTGAAAATCAGTGGTATTCCGCTAATTCAAATTTAGAGCGAGTATCATATCTGGGTTATTAGTCAGTATTACATACGAATGCAATGCACTAACCATAAAAATGCAGTTATCAACTAGTTAAACTCTGTCTCCCCGCGCCATCTCCACGTNCATTGAGTATCATATCTGGGTTATTAGTCAGTATTACATACGAATGCAATGCACTAACCATAAAAATGCAGTTATCAACTAGTTAAACTCTGTCTCCCCGCGCCATCTCCACGTCGAGGCGGACGGCGACAGCGGCGGCAACACTCAGGCACAGCGCACAACCTGGCTACAATATAGGTAAAGCAACAAGGGGAGCAGGTTGTTATGATTTTGATATTTTATTGATATTTATTCTTAACGGCGATATAGGAGCGTAACAAGTTAGTAATAAGAGTTATGTAATGAACACTATATAAAATATGTTTATTTAACATTAATGTTATATAATATTTTTCAATATAAATATGTTTTAATATGAACGGGCAGAAATATACTAATACACTGGAGAGCCAAAAAAACTGGTATAGGCGTGCGTATGTAAATAACAGAGGTATGGAACCAATCAGAGTAACGCGATGCGGTCGGCAGTGCCTATATAAGACAACAAGCGTCTCGCAAGTTCCTAGATCGGTTACTGCTGCTATAATGACAGGTTATCAAGATTTAAGTGAGTTTGAACGTGGTTTTATAGTCGGCGCACAAGAGATGGGACATAGCATCTCCAAGGTAGCGATAAAATTTAGATTTTCGCGTACGACCATTTCATGAGTGTATCGTGAATATCGGGAATCCGGTAAAACATCAAATATTCGACATCGCTGCGGCCGGAAAAAGATCGTGAACGAACGGGACGACGACTGACGAGAATCGTTAAACGTGACAGACGTGCAACCCTTTGTCAAATTGGCACAGATTTTATTTGTGGACTGCCCTGCTGGATTAATGGTGTGAATTGCCTTTTGCATACCTTCAGACATTAGTCGAGGCCATGCTACGTCGTCTTGCGGCACTTCTGCGAGCCTTGGTGCTGGTGGGTTGGGGGACTACACGATGTTAGGCAGGTGTACCAGTTTTTTTTGGCTCTTCAGTGTACTTCCAAACACAAATAAAAAGATAAAAGGCCTGGGGACAACACATAGTATAAGTAATATATTATGACCCTAATTATGCAAATATTAGATAGAAGAGATGAAAAGAACATACAAATAATTAAGTAGGTACTAATTGCAATTCTACTTCCACACAAAAGGGTAGCATACGGAGATTGGGGAAATCTCTAGGCGATGACTAACAACAGGGCGGTCAAAAGTGAAATTTACCCTCATGGTATAATTTCAAGGTACTGTGTAGTATAGAAAGGACTTACAACAAAAGTCCAACGCATCCTGATCTCACCCCTACTGCCTGAACTCTTTCAAGGCCAGTAGAGCACTCCGCCAGAGGCCCAAAGATTGCTCCATGTCTCATGCGAAACGAAAGTTTTGACCTCCTGGGTAAGTACTCCTGACAATTGGGTGGATGTGGGTAAACTGTGAGCGGACAGTCACAGTCGAAGTGGGTGTCTCTCGGGCACTATTCCCATTTCGTTAAATACCCTTGACATTGTACACAATTATACCCTCACTTCAAGTTTAGCAGTCCGCATATCTACTTCAGGATTGGTGTGGAATTCAGCACATCCGAAAGCCCCGGGTAATGGGCTAAGTCCGTGAATCACAGAACTGGTTAGCTCCGATGGGATTCTTTCTGCCCAGTGTCCGTATGGCAATGGGTCGTGGGAAGTGCGTGAAAATATTGGGAGCATGAGGAGCTTTAAACTAGAACAATACAAATAACGTTTAAAGTGGGCAAGGGGTAACATTTTCGTGGCGCGCGCAGGCACGCCTTTTCGCAACACAGCAGGGCTCGCGCCGCGGGGAAGTACTGATGCGGGAATGTGTTGTCTCGGCGCTTTGTAACCGGGTCGCGTCGCCTGACATGTCGCAGCGACATCTCGTCCTTCCATATAGTAAATAATAACGTAATACAGGCTTTATGTCAGAATACTAAAATCTCGTAGTTATTCCTTATTCCTTTGCATGTTATGAGAAGTTTCTGAAATATATAGTATGAATACTGAAGGGAAAGTATTATAAAATCTTCTTTTTTTTTTTTTTTTACTTTATTTGTGCACAGCAATATCTAACTACGTACAATATGGTGTACTGCATGGAATTTATTAAATTAGCGCTCCAGTTGAAAGTTAATTTAATGAAAACGCTCACTGTATAAATGAATTACTATCACAGTAATAGTTGCATTTCAAATAACTACATCCAGCGCACACAGGTAATTTATATCTTAATTTAAATTTATGGAATGGTATTCCTGAGGCTAATTGTTTACAAGTATATATAGCAACTACGTACTTGCGGTTCACACTGAAATTATTTAAATTTTAATACCGTTTGTTATTTAGGTTTAAAATAATTGCTTTGTATGTTTATGTATTGGGCTGTAAAAGATAAATTATTAATTAAACCTAATATATTTTAAAAGTATATATTGTGACATTATTTGAATTATATTACTACTTAAAAGTTAAAAGTTTTAAGGTTAAAAGTGGACGTGGCTGAAATTTTGTTATTATTTATACGGAAATTAGCGTGGGTGGGTGGGTAATTTATTGAAATGGGGGTGGATGGCAGAGAAGCGGATGCAAGGCAGTGAGAGGGTAGGGAGGAACCAAGCCTCCACCATTGTTATGAATAAGCTTTTCAAATAACTGGTGCGCGATAGCACTCTGTTTCGCAAACACTGCAGAAGTCAATTCATACCTGAAAGGGCTTATGGGCGTAGCTAAATAATGAGTCACGATTAGGTAGAGCACAGCAGTATAAGATGGAGTTTATTGAACATAAGGATTATACAATAACTATTTACGTGACTATTGATCGGGGGAGCTTAAATGGAACACCAAGATGCTGATTAATTGTATTAAGTATTATTACCTAACGCCATTACTATTACAATTTAATTGGAAAGTCCCCACCTTGTTCATGTTGCCGGAGGCTGATTCTAGGAGGCGGTTAACGACGGCCGGACACACCCATCTTCAGTGGTCTTCTCGTTCCAGTGGCCCGACGACAAAATACGCCGCTCCCGGTGTTACGCTGGCCCCGTTTACTGGCTGGTGAAGGGGGTTTCTGCAACGGTCTTTCGCAAGGTGTTATTACAATCACGCTCATTCCCTGGTTCAATGTTTTAAGGTGTGATCAGACAGGCCGTTCAGCTAAGGCCCGGTAACTTCATAACAAGATAAACGACGCTAGTTAAGCAGTTTAGAGATCAACCTGGGAATATTTCCACTACATAACTGCGCATCTCTCTACCGACATAGCGGAAACATGTACGGGCACGTGTATACTAAGTTAACAGTAATGTACTATAAGATTTTACATGTGTTAGGGTTGTGTTAGTTAAAAGCATTACATTAAAAGTTTGCCATACGGAATTTATTTAATTCGTCTCGGACATGTTTATATTCCTAGAAATTTCACAGTCCCACTGCATGTAACAGTCATAAATCAGCAAGTTAAATTATATGCATGTGTTAAGTGGTAGAAGGTTATAAAACAGGCAGAAATGTATATCTTAGGTAGGATATGTCCAAAGTGCTCAATTAACCGCGAATAGCTTGCACCTTGACTTAATGCCTAAACTCTATATGACATACATACATAGAATAATTTTAATTATTTGAGTTTTGTCGAAATGGATTCCACTTACTCTGTTTCCTGTTTTATTTTATGTGTAAAACCAAATTAACGCAGCACAGTTCCTTAATCTTTCACATTTAGCACACTCTAAATTCAAATCAGTGGAAAATCGCTGATTGGCAGTGCAATTCAACTACTCGAATCATTGAAAATGGCTCCCCTTAGAATTGGTGGAAAACCACTGGTTGTTTCAGTGAAGCAATTTCACAGATTGAATAAGTGACAGTCAACTGCGTGCGGCGAATAAAATAAGGTTTTTATTGTAATTAGTCAAACCATTACGATAAATAAACATTATTTCGATAGCCGCTGTTTATATTGTGCAACTTAAAGTAATTAAAAAAAGTACAAAGTATTTGCTGTTTCCGGGATTTCAACCCACAGTCCCGTGTTTAAACTGTTACCTTACCAATCAAACTACGAAGCCGATGACGACTAAGAAGGAGACAATATGTCACTTCAAATTATACACATTTTTGTTTAGCTTTAAGTTTAATTGGTAACATTAGGATCGTCAAAATAAATAGTACGTATGAATTCACTTCACCTCATTTATTGCAGTTCAAACCTTCAAAGCAAGCGCAATGATGATTACGTGAAAACGAAATGAAAGGCTGCACGTTCATGGTGTTTCGTAAAGTGGTACCCATTATAAATGACGAAACAAATATATAAAAAAATGTTATTGGTTTTATTAGTTTATGCGTAGTTATTTAATTTGATACACTTTGTTTAACTGGTCCATAAGTCAAAAAACAAATCATAGGAAAAGAGCGAATGAAATGTTTGATGAATCAGTGGGAAATATCACTGAATCAATAAGTAAAGCATAACTATCACTTTTTTTTTTACCAATTCAGCAGTTAAATTGACATAAATAACTGTTGTATAAGTCAGGCGCTGTTAATTGATTTAAAAGTGAAATTATCACTGATTGTGATTTAGAGTGCAGGTACTTATAATAATTAATATGAACTATAATGTGGTACTGAAAAAAATGTGTCTTTTAGAACGTCCAAACTTTCGATAATTTATACACAGGATGAGAACAAGGAACACCAATAGAGCTGTCAATTAGCTCGGAATTGACGTTGTACACATTTTTACCCGTGTAATTTTTTGTAGAACGTATGTATTATTATTGGTTTATCGCTTTACAATATTTCTCAAACTTTTAAGTTAGAACACTTTCCTAGTATCCTGCTTCTCCTGCCATACACACTCGCGCGTCGAAGTTTGCTTGCTCATGGATAAAGCCGCAACTAAAATATTTAATATTTAATTTGATGCGCTACGAATTCTTTCCCAAGACAACTTAATTAGTCATAGAAGTTCACTTGTGTTCTCAATTTACATCATCTACTACATTTTTAAAATTTATGCTCGCGTAAAAATATATATATCAGTTTGTGTATGAACACTATAAGATGTTTGACTGGCGCATCTTCTCAAGGGTCTGAATTTGGCTAATTTAACATCCTCGCGTATTTCCGCCTGATACATACGGCCAACAATTACAGCAATGGCTGACACAAGAAACAAGCTTGAATTATAGAAGATCACGATGCGCACACCATACTGGGATTCTGGCACGACGCTAGTTACAACAAGGGCTTAGAGATGTATAAAGAGAAATGAACTGGAAACATCACTATCGAGTCACCCTTTACCTATGAATACACACAGTAAAAAAAAAGATAAAAGTCGGTTTTGTTAAATTTAACATTCGAGACCTGTACTTGCAGAGTGCTTGCTAGCTTGAATTGGCAAATTGCAAATATACATCACGCCATCTGCAAGACTGCTCGCACTAGCAAATATGCGTCAGTAATTTGAAATTAGGCTTGAAACAATTTAGTATCACAGGTAATGTGACACGTTTTCTCACCAAATAAAAATCCACGTGGCAAGCTCACCGTCAATTTACTTGCTATTTATGCAGAATGGCCCGCGGTTCTTAAAGTTAGAACTAACATATTATTTTATCGCGAGGTTAGCTGTGTCAAGTTGCAGGCAAATTGTATTACCGTGTACATAAAAACGTGAAACTACGCTATCAGTTTTCAGTAGCAAAATGTGGTTGCGTAAGAAAGTCGCGTGTTGGCTGAACGCACGGAACATGTCGATGCAGTTGTTGAGAGAGGAGTATGACTGGAGCTGCAATTGCTCCCATATCACGAAGTCATTCTAAGTTCCTAAATATGCTACCTTCCTTGCCATCTTTATATCAGAATTCATCACAAGTTAATCAGTTATATCGAGTAATTAATTTGGTTATTTGGATCTTTCTCATTATAGTTATCATGGTAACAATGGTTTACAGAAAAATTACACATTTTCGCGAAATACACATTTTAACTAAACAAAATATATACTTAAAAAATATTTACTATCTTTATGCTTTTGCATTTCTCGTACACTAATTGTAACCTGCGTGAAGAATTGCAGTTTTTTTTAATCCGTTCACTTTATCGAACTTACGTGATTTTGATATATTATCTGCTTAACTCGGTTTCACTTGTAAACAGAACTTTTAGAACGAGCCCTCGTACTGCGTCAATTACTGAAACTAATAATAGGTCTAATTTATTAAATTGTGGATTATTGTTAATGTTATTTTGAAAACTGTAATGCTGGTTACTTTCGTTATCAAAGTGAATGTGCAGCTAATTGACAGTATCTCAGATAAATAATTCTGATAGATTTGAATCGTTATCCAAATTAATGTAGTGATTCATGATAATGACAAGTACGGAATAATGAATGAAAAAAATGTCATATCCAAAGCGAATTTTCATGTGTATGATGTAGTGGACGGTAATGCCATGTCATCCCATGAACCACAGACTAAATATGAGGTAGAGGGATGTTCGTCTTCCGTGCATGTTTTCAAAACTGACTCGCGAACTGTCCGCCGGAGAACTGTCAGAATCACATCAGGAGTAATGTCGACATTTATCTGTGGCTCGTTTTCTAACACACGCTGTACTCTTGTTGATACTATTTCGGGTGTCTTGATTGCATTGAGATTCGGTTCTGTGGAAGTATACCAAACCTTTTAAAGAACGTTTATGATGTAAGAAGGAACCACGGTTGGCCCAGGTGGTAAGTCACTGGCCTCCCACATCTGAGGTATCCGGTTCAATGCCAGGCCCCAACAAACAAAAAATATTAAGAAGGGGGGGGGGGTTATCTCATGTAGATAGAATGGCGTACACTGCCGTGGTGTGAATGGTTTTATCGGGGCTCTCCCGTTTCCCCCTTCGCTCTCATTCCCCCGCGTCCCCAACGACATCTCGTCTAACCCATCTGTTCATCTGGCTCGTCGATGCGACAGGCGTGTGTCTCTGATAGAGCAGCCGGCTGCAATTAGCGCCAGTCTCCTTCCATACGTACGTCAACACGCCTGAAGGGGGAACACCGCAAGGATTTTCATTTCTGTGAGCAGTGTGCAGTACATGTTCGCTGAGACACGTGAATTTCACAGTGCTAGTTGCACAAGAGCCACTTTCATTAATTTTTTGTAAAAATTAAAAATACTCTAAACGGGTTATATAAATGAATAAAAGTGGGGAAAAGCAACTTTCAAATAAACTTTACCTAACAACACCTAACCAGCTAAAAATTAATGCAAGTTTGGCTACAAGTTCATAAAAAGGTTCAGTTAATGGGAAGGAAATGAAAATTGCATATACCTTGATTCAGGTAGAAATGTTTAAGTACCCTACACTACATATGGTTAAAAACATTTAAAAAAATACATCCATGGAGCATGAAAACTACATTAAAAGTGTGACAGCTGTTAAACTGTATGCATCCAGTGATATCAGCCCCAAATCAAACGACTGTAAGTTTTTGAAAATACCAAAAGTGCTTATAATTGTCTAAAGCACACAGTTCTGAGGTAGAACATGATATATAGTGATGTTTTGCAATGCAAAAGAGGGCTGGTGTAGAGTGTGGCTGACACGTGGTGTGTGTGCCGTGTCGGACAGGATGGCGAGACAGTGGGCGGTGTGGGCGGTAGTGTTGGTGTTGGCGCTGGCGGCAATGTCGCAGGCCCTGGAGCCCTGCGTCTGCACCAGGCAGATGGACCCGGTGTGCGGTACGGATGGCCAGACGTACTCCAACAAGTGTCGCCTCGAGTGCGCCGCCTTTAGGACAGGCCGGGGTAAGTGTCGCCTGCGTTCCACGACTCTCCATCACTCGTGCTGCTTATCGTCAGGTCGTTCACGATCTGGCAACCTTAAGTGAGGCGCTACTTATAATGTCACCAAGTGTAGTGCTCACTTCTATATAGACTGTGAACAGTGCTAACCAAGCACTTTTCAAATCAACCTCTGAAAAATATCACTACCCCAAACTACATATTTTATAACGCGACCGTTCGGACGAGTATACAGCGAGTTTACAATGGCGATAGTTCTGTTGCTGTACAACTGTCGTTTGGTGTTTCAGATAGCTCTGTAACAGTTGAAAATGAAGTTATGTGGCAAACAAGAGACCAAAATTTTCCGTCAAAAATAACCTGTGAGATAATAAGAATCTAATATTTTAAAAAACGCAACTAAGGTAAAGAAACAATTCTTATTTTTTCTTTCACAAAGTAAGCTACTCGCCACGCAGCACTTATGCAAATGCCAGTAATTATATCATACAATCAGTACGCAAGAAAGCAAAATAATAACATGAATGAGATAATCGAACTGTTATGACACGGGTGCCTGTCACCCCCGGATACTGTGTCGCAGGGAACCCGCAAACCTTCTTCCTTTCCCAGGCATGCTTTCGGGAAACTTGCCAACTTCTAGGTGCGCCCGCAAAATCGCATACACCAGAAACTAATGATAAATGAAATTAATTTATATACTATAAATTAAAATAAATAAAATAAAATAAATCAGAATGAATGTGCTTACGAGGCATACTGAAAATAAATCGTAAAAAATAAAATTATATATATTCAATCTATGAATTAAACCAAATCCATAGTTCCTGGGAAAAAATCTCGTAGTAAAGTATTGGGTTAATTTTTTTTATTTTCAAGGTATGAAATTATTGGCACTACCAAGGTCTTTTATATATATATATATATAGGATATGACGAGGAATAATACAATGGCTTAAGTAATAAATTAGAATTAACTATTATTGGGATAGTCATTTTGCACCTGAGTATTTGTAGCTAAATGTGTTAATAAAGTAACCTCCATGATTTCCCATTTCAGGAAGTTCCTTCTGAAAACTATTTATAATATTTCTTGCTGTTTCCGCTGTTGTGGTTAACGTATTTTAATTTTATTATTTAATTCTTAACATAAAAATCATTTCTGGTTTGTTATGCACGTACGTCTATAATTCTTTGCCCATTTTACATGCCTATCTACTCCGTTGCTCTTTAACATTTGTACTTAGATAGTTTAGCATTTCTTTTGCATGGTAGCATTAACAGTTGGTTTTGGTTGAATAAGATATATTATTAAGGACTGCAATCCAACTTTCTGACAAGCAATAACAGAAACTAAGTACGCAGACATGATTCGAAACTCACACTACAGTAAAATGCCGTGGTGTCGCAGCGGCTAGAGAACCCGCCTCCCACCAAGGCGAACCAACCGGATTCGATTCCCAGCGGCCTCGCGCTCGGATCTTCACTACTGCGAATTGTGCCGGACGATGCCGCTGGCCGAAAAGTTTTCTCGGGAATCTTCCATTTCCCCAGCCATTGCATTCCGGCGCTACTTCTTACTCACCTCGCTTCGGCCTCATTGGCTGTCAATACCCCGATGTTAAGAGCCGCCCAAATATCTCCCCTCCACTCGTACTGTAATAATGAATGTTTGTCGGACTTCTCTCTTAACAAAAAAATATCTTCGTTCTTTTAAAAATTATTGCATTTTTTTGGTATGTAAAGAGTTATATAAAGACAAGTGTAGAAATGGAGATAACAACAGTATAAATAATTGTAATTCTAATTGTACATTTTCGCGAACTAAACAAAAACATTTCCAGCTGTCCTTCAGTCCACACTTGGTCCAGTCAGCAAGGGGAAGAAGTGGTAAAGAGATGCTAAGCTAAAACGTACCCCTGTAATATTTCTCAGTTGGTTGCTGTCTAAAACAATGGTGCCTAAATTTAATGCTTTCGTAGTAACCTCGCTTAACATGCGCCGTAGAAAAAAACATACTATTTAACTCTTTATGTCAAATTTTTTAGAACATATCATTTAGAACCTTTAGGAATAATTGACTTAGCATGTTCCATATACTTTTACAACACCTAAACTCGAGGAAACGCTTTAAAATTGAAGTTTAAGTCCATATTTTGTTTTAAGTAGTCTAATAAATATATTGAGAAAGTATGGAGTTATTTAAAATCCTTTAAAACGTAGAATAAAACCAACCACTAGATACTGTTTTATATATTAATTCGTTATTTTTTGAGAAAGGTGTGAGGAAAATCTTGTTTTATAAGTACAGAGACAAATCCACGAAACTACAATTAAATATTTGCAGATCTCTGCACACTTCTGTCCGGCTTTCCTGCAGCTGAATTTTCTGTTCGTACAACCTTAATTACGTAAAGTGTAATGGGTGCAGGTATTTCAACATTTCGAATAGGAGATTGTTCATTCGGCGTGACTTTGCATATTCTCTTTGTAGACGGAATTTAGTTTCTCATCATTTTCTGAACGTTATGATATTTTCGAAAAGAATAGATATCAGAAAGTATTATCTGCGGAAAGAATACGAATTGAAATCAAATTTCCTTGTTGATTTTACATAAGCGTGATAAATCAGATCTGGAATGAAACCATTCTGACGGGTATCATAGACTTGAAGTAGAAATTTTCCTCCACCACTAAAATGTGTGCCAGATGTAGCAACATTTTCAAAAACATAGTAAATTCTGACAAAACTCCTAAGGCCAGTATGCCAACCCAAATGAACAAACTCGTAATTCCCTAACACGAAACACTAGCATCTACCAGAATTTCACATAAATTCATCTGAATGCCTTAAAGGTTACAGAAAGACTGCACTTCGCTGTGGGAAATCTGTCCTAAAGTGCTTCGTGATCTGCGAACATTATAATTTTGTTTGATCATGGCATTGATCTTGAAAAAACAAAAGAAACGTGATTATCCTGTCAATATGCAGTTAGAAAATTATGCAGTTTCTCGCACTGTAATAAAGCCCTCACACAAAATTTTGAAATTGTACTGGAACAGCAGGATATAGACATATGTTTATCTACCAAGAGTTAAGCGAATTTTAAAAGCTAATAGAAACAGTATATGATTCCTTCCCAAATTTAAATTTTTTATCCAGTGAGTACAACATAAACATTTACTCTAAAATAAAATAAGAATATAAGCTGTCATTACAAAATGTTTTCTTGAGATTTGATGTTATGTAATATGTAAAACAAAATTGTGAAATTATTTATCCGATAGCTCAGCACGGTAATTTCTTGAAGAAAATTGATATATCATTTTCTGTATGAATTTTTGAGCATTAATACTTATTAAAATATTAAATATCAGATGCAAAATAAGCAAGATAATTTTAAAAACTAATTTTGGGTGAACTTTTTGTAGTACGGTGGCCAAAACCGGTGTAGTAAAGAGATAAAAATTATTGTGATTCATAAAAAAATTAATGCATAAAAATTTGTTTAGTCATTCCTTAAGAATTTTCCGATATTAGATAATTTTACCAACCCTGTTACCTGGCCTAAATAACATAATATCAGCAAAGTTATGAAATTGGTGAGGGAATGAAGAAGAGATAGGGACAAGAAGACCTACCTGCGTGCAAACAAACTGGGACAATAACTTTACTCAGTAAACCAACATCATACGCTCATAATTCCTGATGGTAAGAAAGTTGTCTGAAATAAGATGGTGGCCACCCGTGTTATTTCAATTTCAATTGGAAGTGTTAATGAGAGTTTGCTTTTAAGTTGAGTAGCTCGATAACATAAAACAATGTTCGGAAAATTGTAACTTATTTTCACTTTGTCACCGTTATTTCGCACAAATACTGTACAAAATCTCGAAGGCTCATATTTCTCGTAGTATTCAATTTGGATAAGAACAATCATGCATATTTCCCACTCGATTTTGTATAACGAATCACTTCGTGAAGTTTGTTAGTCGAATTCCGCCCCACCTCTATTTTACATTTTTAAACAGTGCGTTGTTGTTTGCAGTGAGCGTTGTATGCATTTTCAAAGATGCACTCGAAAAACATAAAACTAAATTAAAAACGATAAGCAACATTTCCAAGTCAACTATGTCTGCATTACGCCGAACACGTGCTTATAAAGGAAAACAGCGATAAGTTCGCCAGTTCAAATGCATTTGTACTGAACTTTTTGTTACATGATAGCAATGTGAAGTGCATACACCAAGTTAGCGTTCTAAAATGTGTGTGATAATATGATAGCCTTAATATTCTCATTATAAACATGATTGTCTGAATCAGTGAAAATTTAATGAATTCAATGTAATTACACACATGTCGTTTTAAGTCATTGTATACTGTAAATATTATAGTAATACATATCTTAAATTCTGTTAGGAAAACTAAACGCGTGGTCTACTCTACTTAGGTATTCACACAATTAGAACTATTTCACTATTAACAAGCCCTTGTAAGCTTCAAGTATCGTTATTAAAGACAACTACCAAAACACGTGTAAAAATTATTCGTAACTTGTAAAAGTTAATTTGTAGTTAAACATTGTAATGAAAACTTATTGACTTATAGGTATATGTAACTACTCTATCAGACTTTTTATAAATTACAACTGAATTCTCTTTTAATTTGTAGACTCGTAATTTTATGAAATATTCCCCGCATAATTTCCAGTTTATAAGCCGAGAGCAGTGACAGTCCCGATGACTGTAATAACTAGTGTTCAGCACTGACAGCACAGTTTCTGCGGACGAAAGGCCTGAGAACATAGAAGAATAGCAAGTAAATGGCTCGTCCCTGAAGAAGTTCTCTGTTACAACAACCTTGTCTCGCCTTCTGTCTGTGTGCTGCGCGTTTCAGGACTTGGATGATCGTTTTATGACGTAATAGTCTTTGATTAATATAAACATGAATATCACAGTGATAGATTTATTAAACACCTGTGTGATATGTCAGTGCGACTCCCAGGCAAAGGTGGTTTGGCTAATGTAATTCCGAGGAAAAAAACCAATTCAGTTTGTGTATATTGACCCTCCATTTAATATAGACTGGTTTTAATACAGAGTTAGAGAAGTGGAGGCCTCTCGTTCCTACTGGGAATGTAATAGGAGACTTGCGATAAAAGGGGAAAGGTTTGACGGACGTTTGGTGCGGCCACCGTCGTCTGCATTCCCGTCTATGTCGGAGAGCTCACACCCACACGGTAGTTTAATCACGTATTTTGAGTTACCTGCAATGCCACTGTGAGTTTTCATTTTTAGCTAGTACATAATTTTAGTTTATTTTTTTTTTGTAACTTACATTTTGGCTACAGACTTTTTTTGCTACTTTGCCGACTTCTTAACATGTGAGTTTAAAAAGTATGACTGTACCTTACACTCATGATTTTTAAAGCATCTGTAAAATAGCTGATAAATTATACTCCGTTTTAATTTAGTAAACATGACAGTGCTTATAAATATAACTCTTCACTCTTTCAAACTCACCGAGTGCATTATAATAATGATTGGCGAACAGTTACAGAAAAGAAACAGTTAATTTGCAAAACAATTGATACAATTTAACCCATGTATTATTTATATGTATATATATATGTATATATATTAAAGAGCACAAAGTTGATCATTTTAACTGAATATTTTTGCATTGTCACATCCAAATCACTTAAATAATAATTTGATTTAACACAGAATTAAAACAGCTAATAATACACCTCTTGCAGCAGCAACTGTGGTAGCCTAAAGTCAGAAATGTAGAAACTTGTTTTCTTTAACATTTGTAATGTTTCAATTTTAACTCTATCGCAGCTTCTGTTAATGTAGATTTTGTTTTACCAAAATTATATTTTACACAGTGACAACGATATCATAAACCAGAAAGAGGCATTCCGATACAATTGAATACGAAAGCTATAATAAAATGATTTCACATCCTAAACCAGTTATTTGATATGAAGAAGTTATTGACACGTATATTCGTTTCTTTAAGGTAGAAGGAAAGTGGTTACCAATTAAGTACAGCGCTCAACTGTACGACATGCAGAGCTCAATATAAAGTAATATACACGCTTCTAAAATTGCCAGAAAAGCACGAATTGTGTTGCATTCGAAAGAACATTGCGCATACTTCGTAACACTGTAAATATTTTGCTTAAATTTTCTTATTTAATGTTAAAATAATTTTTAGTACGAATTGATTTTTTATTTTATTTAATTTGTTCTTCCGTTCTGGATGTGTCAGAAAGCTCGTCTGACAAAAAAAAGCGTAATAAAGCAATGCCATAATCACTTCGGTTTTTATAATGAAAACCCAGTGATGAAAATTACCTTTTTCGTAAAAGAAATAAAGGTACATGAAATAAATTATAAAATTTATTTTAATCACTATTATCTACATTTTCTTAGATAGAGCCATAGTAAATATTATTACAACGAAAATTATCTACAGCTTAAATAAATATACATATAATCAACGATTTAAAAATATGTTTATATTAGCGTTATTGTTCTTTTACGTACAACCATAGTAATTATTATGGCTGCCCTACTTGACAAAGGTTTTCTTGTTTGTTTGCAAAATATGCTTTCTGAATCAACCATAATATGCGCTTCAATTATAATTATTTTAATCTCTGGTTGATTTATTTTTAAAAACGTTTTAATTAGTATTGTCTAACAATATAGTATTCAACATTGCAAAATATATCACTTTTCTGACAATTTTCGTACTGTCTGTATTAATTTGTAATGATTTGTGCATGTTGTACAGTCGGATAAAGTGATCAATTTGAAGCCACCCTACTTCTACCTTAAAGTCTATTTTGGTTTTTTGCACATATAACCATAAATAAACTATTATTTTATGTGAGTTTATATAACTTCCATGCCTATTTTACACGTTTTATTTTTAATATATCATCGTTAGTGGAAACTCAGTTTTACACGTAATTCAACAAACCTGACCTGATTTACCCACAAGTTACAGCTCCACCATCACATCTTTCTTCCGTTTTGTCCTCCTCTACAGTGGCGTAGTTTTGGTTTACCCACTTTCCAAAAGCCTTTCGCATTTCTGTATAATGTATTTTTAATAGAAGCACTACTGCCACTAAAAAATAATACTGGCACTAGAGAAGAAACTAAATGAAGTGCTATTAACTTACTTATATTAATACATTTGAAAAATGTCCGCTTGTTTTGCCACGTGGTGGCCTGTCTGACTCGCATTCGGGAGATACTGGGTTCGATCCCGACCGCCTACACTGGACGTAGTTGTTCCCAAAGTGATATTTCAACCCCCACACCAGGAGAATGCTCTTATAGATCGTGAATACGCACCTTCCCACCCCCTATCCTGTGGTGTCCTTTAAAAATGCCCAGAGATGTTAGCATGTACATTATGGATAATAAAAAGAAATTAAATATAAGTAACACACACGTATGTAAATTTCAAGTGTGTTAGTTTCCGACGACTGTGATTTGAACTAACGAGAGTAGCTTCTGTTTGTTCAATTTTAATTTGTCACAACGAATTTTATAGGTTTTTTTTTTTTTTTTTTTTCAAAGTACGAAAAATTTATTTTAGTTGGAAATATGACGACCTATAAATATTACCTGTTAGGTTTCTGGTTCAAAATATCAATAATCATGAACTTTCAAATGCGAATTATAAAGAGTCAATACATAAATATTGTATAGTCATTTTGACGCCCTGTAATTTTCTCTGAGTATAATTAATGCTAGTGTTTGTCACTTTCATTACATTGGATTGTATTCAGTACGGCTAAGAATGACTTAAATTATGCGTTTCCTACTGCCAGTTTCTGTGTAATCATTTTCTTGTTAAATGAGCATATTTCAGATTATAGAGCCGCAGTGCACGTGTAGGTTTTTCGTTCCGAGTCGGCAAACTTGATCGCAGAAGTAAACAGACCCAGGAAAATGTAGGGATTCTTACACAAACTACAAGTGTATAACTACAGGAACCAAATTCTTAAAAGTATCTGCCTACGTTCGGATGAAACGTCGGAGGCGCATCGTGCTTAGTTTTCCCCAAGTCAGAGTGGTAGTGCGTTCCATTTTGGTTACACCACAATAGCAAGTAATTTATTGTCAGACTATTATATTCAAGACTAAACGAAACTAAACGGGATTTGAAGGATCTTAATATTCAGGTTATAATTTCAATTTAGTTGTTTTTAAACATTTGTCAATGTACATTGACAACTGTCAATGCTGTATAGATTAATAAAACAGTTGAGTATATTCACATATCGAAGTACTCATAAATGACGTCTAAATGTAATTTTGGTACAGTTGTGCTTTTGGAGCACAGCATTAGTGGCTATAATATAAGAAAGTGTCACTTCAAATAATAACCGCTTAGTTACCATTTGAGATAAACATTTTATTTCATTCAACATTAAAATAAACGGCATGGTTTTCTCAGTATATATATACATTCACAACATGGTCAAAACTCACAGTAATCTTATTGCTGTTATTTACAAATGCAAATGATTATAGTGAGTCTCCCTTAGCTCAACTATTTGGTGAAGCTCTATATTAAATTGTAGTACGCTTATGGCGGAATTCCTTTCCTTTTTATTTTAGTATGGTAAGTAGTAATTAGTTGACACTTGTATGTTGGTTGAGTAAGTATGGCATGCAAACAAACTCTTTAGCTCATCACAAAGATCTTCTGTTCGTTTCACGCCGGGACTTTGAGCGGGCCACTTAAGCAGTCACACCTAATTGTCATCAAAGAACTACCAAATGATTTTGGTTCTCGTACAAAAACAATTATCGTGCATATAGATGTGAGGGTATATTCCAAACTGTTGCCAAAGTGTTGAAATCATGTTATCGTCCAAAGTGGTTTGGTTTATACCAGTGTTTATTGGTTCATAAAATAAGACTAATGTTCAAGCTGGAACCAAGAGAAACATCGTAAGACCATTACATATCGCGACCATATTTCACTCCCGACACAACACACTCAGATGAATAGCAAACACCAATCATACATCTGGTCCACACATGTTTAACCAAGTGTCAGACCGTGTACCTTAACCTGTCAATACATAAGCCCTTCCACTACTCCATATTGTAAGTGATGGTGTTGTCAAATGACGTCGGTCATTGGTGCATGAGATCAGTAGCTCCCTGGTAGCGGCCGGATCACGAAAACAAAGTGATATCATCTCCTGGCAGAACGGCCCATCATTGGCCTCTGTACCTCAGCTAATACAATATTTCTCTGTATGCAGTCGTTGACACGGCTGTCGCATAATTGGTTCGCACAACACGATTAAGATTTCTCTGGTCCCGATTGGTTAGTTTCGTAGACCTAATTGTGAGATGCCTTGGACAGTGGCTTACTTGAAGTTTCCTTTTACATTCAAATCCCTAACAGTGGACCGAGGCACTTTAAAATGCTGATAAATCTCTTTGACGGAATGCCCAAATGTATGTGCACTTTAGTCATGTCCCTTCCGAACACACGTGTTTCTGTCCGTTGACTCATTATGACAGCAAAGACGGTTATAGTGTACAAGCCTATATACCTTATCATTTAAAGCGTTCTAATGTGCATGTTTACTGGAAGCAAGGTTTCCTGTTACTTGTGGCACAATATATTCGTCACCAGTTATATCGTAATTTTCGTTTTATGTCTTGAAGCGTACATTTAACTTTCACTGTGTATTTTGCTTTCAGATATCCACGTAGCACACAGAGGTAGATGCAGAGATTGAAGCAACACACCAGTAACTCAAGAATTCAAACTGATGGTGTAGAATTCAGACTGGTGCTGTAGAGATGACTAACCAAGTTAAAAATTAGAAATGTCTTATTTTTACCTAATATATTCATATAATTGTTACTTCTGAATGTATGAAATATGAACTCACACTTAGAATATCATTAAACTATTTTGAAATGCTGTATCACGGTCAATATTTCATTCCAGTTCGTGCCAACGGGAAAAGGTGTAATATAATTACGAGATAAAAATAGTACTTGTAAGGATATTATCTTTACTTATTAAAGGCGACAAATGTGTTACATCATTACACATGTAACAATTTTGTCATCCTTCAGGGAGTAAACTAAAAAAGAAATTTCAAAATTTCAAAAAGAAATTTTCGATAAAAGCTTACATTATTATTTCTTAAATACAAAAATCCTTCACAATATGTGAATAAAATATTTTTAATATCTTTGTAAGAATTGGTTTAACAGTGAAACAAACTAGCCCTTCAAAATATTATAATAACAAAATAAATCATATCGAGACGAAATATTTTCATTAGATGCCCCTGAAAAATTAGTATAGCAGACGGATTTCCATACCGTACTGCAGTATCGCTTAAAACATTACTGTGTATATTATATTATAATGGCATGTAAAATTGTCGTTTTTAGCGAATGAGTTTTTTTCTTTAATTTAGGGCGTACTTCGATATCATCTACAGTGGAACGTTTTATGTAGTGTGTTGCTTAATTCAGTCAGTCAACCTTTGTAAATATAATTTAAGGAAGAAAAAAAAGTTAAATACGTATATAACTACTGAGCATATAATACGCGTCGCTTATTACTTGCTGGTAGGTAATAAGCGGATAATTCTAGTTTCTCCCTGCTCTCGGAAACATGCAAAGTAATGGACATCTTACCAATATTCGTGGCGTTTAAGCACGAGGGCAACACTGGAGACTGGTCATATGTTTTCTATTTTGTGCACTGGAGTTAACATATAAGTTGTGCTCGTTTGTAATGGAGTGTTTCATGTGGGCGGAAGAAATATTTATAATATTTTGAAAGTAACTAAAATTTTGGAAATGAAAAGTTGTGCGTGAATTTTTGGAGAGTGTTTTTAGAGACACATATTCTTTATAACGATTACTTGGTCAGGTTTATTTACGAATTATAGAGATAACAATTTTCGCATTAGTAAAACTGACCACTTGCGGGGAACGTGGCAAAAGAGCTTCCAGCGTATGCTATAATAGTTCGTCGCGTTGGTGAGAAAGTGTTCTGTTCGCAATGGCTGAAAACGCGTAGTTACAAGGCAACAAACAGTTACGATCACTTTTAAAATCACCAATTCAGTTCGTCTGAGTTTTTTTTTAATGCAGAACGATGGTGAAAGAGTCATCCTACAAACACCAACGGAAAATTATGCTTTTCGTACGGTTTTCTTCAAAGTTAAACTATCGTATTTACCATTAGGTGCAGTAGATATCTACTGCTCCTGCAAAATAAGGGAACCTTTATATTAAAAATAATATAATACCTTTATTAGTGTTTAGCGTGTTTGCTTATTTTTACCGCTTTTGTGTACAGCAGAAGAACGTAAAACGTTTTATAAACAGTCCGATACATTAGCGACTAGATTTCTGTCCACGACTTCCCTCACACGTACATACAACAAAGCAGATACTTCGTTCCAACACCGAAGGACGTCTTTGTACACCACATGATTGGTTCTACGGTCAGTCAGGTACTGGGGGTACGTGTTGCTATGTGAGCCTACTCTGGAGCAGGCCACATAGGGCTGCCCATGTGAGAAGCAGTCCTCCCTCACATCTCTCCCTGCCACATTTAGCGACTGTCCTTAGACCGCACTTATAGTCATAGGCCTAAAGGGGTAGTTGCAGTTTCTTCATTCAAAAGGGTACTCGAATGAAATGATTGGTAGCGGGTTATGAAAACCTATTACACCCGCGCACATCCAGGGAAGACTGCAATTTCAATTGCATATTTTTGCCAAGCCATTTTTTAGAAGCCTTGTGCTATTGCAGTATTTTGGCGTTAACATCAATGGAGCCTCAACTTTGAGAAGTTTATATTGTGATATACCAGGAGGGTAGATGTTGTTGGTGAAATCAACACTCTGCTAATATACTGCATTTTACTTATTTAGAGCTGTGGTCACAGACGTTTACAATACCCCTTCGAACAACTTAAGCAAACTATTGTTCTTTCCTTGCTANTATCTACCCCTTCGAACAACTTAAGCAAACTATTGTTCTTTCCTTGCTACATCTTTTCCTATGGCATTTTATAAAAATATTTGTCAATTCACTTGAAAATTACAGAATATAGATAGAAAACTGAAGTTTGTCTTCGGGAAATTTCTGGCTCTTTTGCTACAGGAATATAGCCATATTAAGTTAAATACTATTATTGTAATGAATAAAAGCTCAGGTTTGTTGGGGAAAATATATTAACAAACGGCCTCGTCATTTTTATAGCATATAGTTATCTTCGTGATTCACAAGTTTATAGTTCTGGTTGTTATTTTTGCAAGAAAGCAATAAAATTGTGCAACACGCAGATGACTTACTGTGCAGCTGGAATAGGCACTATAACTAAATATATATTTCATTGAAAATTATGTATTAAGATATTAACCATGGTAAAAAATATGATTTAAACACATACAAGAACCTCATAAGAGAAACGACATAAAAATATATATTTCATTATACGCACAGTCTACAAAAATAGCCAGTTTAAATGCAGATCCTGCTCAGTTCTGACTACTTTAACCTGCTACTGTAAAGGAAATGAAACTTTTTTCTTGGTAAGAGAGATATTTTATATCTATTCATGTTTCTTTTCGTGTGATACGTTTATACAAAACATGTTGATATGAAGCTTACAGGAATGGAAACGACGCAATGTAGGTAACATAAAATGGAAAACACATCCGAAACGTTTTCACATTCTTAGGTATTTAAATAATTCAATTATAATAATTAATATAAAATAATAATTAATAATTAAGAAAATCCTGAAATCAGTTCTTAGGCACTTATATACCCAACCTTTTAAAGCAAAATGTATAGTGATATTTTATCTTATTACTTACCTACTGCGACGTCTTCTAAAACCTATTTTAACCTGTTTCGCCCTCTAATAAGTTGAATTTAAAAAATTATAAATTATTTTTTGGGTATTTGTATAACTGGTCCTTTAGAAGCAAAGAGAGTAACAATATCCTATCGTATTAATGGGTTACCAAAGAGTCCTTGAAAATACATTTTAAAACTTTTCTCTCTCTTCGGGGTTGAATATTAAAAAATCTTTTAACTAGTTTTAAGGTACTTGTATAGGCTACTTTTTAAGCTGAGAGCACAAGGATATCTCATCGTATTAATGAGCCATTAAGAAGTATTCGAAAAATATTTTTCCCCTTTTCGCTTTTGTAGGGGCTGAACTACAAACATTTCCTAATGGAATTTAATCTTTGGTATTTGCATAGACTAACTTTTGAAGCTACAAGCACAACGATATCTCATCGGATAAACGAGCTGGAGCCTTCGAAAAAAAACATTTTACACCGTTTCATTTTCTTATGGACAAATTTCGAAAAATCCTTTCCTAGTGGGACTTGCACCTTAAAGGGTAGCCGTCACTAAATGCAATGCTTTTTTTCAGTGCTCTGAGCTGTGTGGAAATGAGTGAGTCAGTCATTTGGAGACTTCATCTTATACATAGACTAAATACAAATATTGTAATGTTTTGCTCATCCGGACATTTTACATTATCAAGTAACTCTCAAGACCTTCTATGGACGAAATGGGATTTTCCAAGTCACGACCAAGGTATTCAGTTAGCATCACCATAAGGATGCGAGGATGACCGGAGTGCGAGCAACATTGAGATAGTGGAGGGATTGATGTGTTGCTAATCACAAGATTAACTTCGAACACTTCAGAAGCAACATTTATTTTTAAAAAAAGTCATTTATAACTGCAATTCTGAATTTAGCCCATTTTGTACCCCAGCAAAATTGGACTCAATTCTGGCTATTAGCTCTGCTTGTCCTACCTCGAGTCTGGATTGCAGTGCAACTTGCCCGGTCTCTAACCTGGACTCGACACTGCTCGTGCAGCCTCACTCCTGGACTGCAGTGCCCCTTATTCCGTCTCAGTTCTAAATTCCATGCGTTGTAACATGATCAAAACCGTTCGTATTGGGGTGAAAATTTATGTTTTTTCCTTCGTTTAATGTATAAGTTTCTGTTATTGATATTATTTTGATTGCACAATTTTGGCCCAAAAACGTTTAGATACCAAAAACCGACACCATATTGCTAACAAGTAGCCAACACATCGCCAATGAGGTTAATGTTAAATAAGACATGATTTTTATGTTAAAAACATTTATTTAAAAATATATATGCGAAATTATACTGTTATATCATCACAAATCTGACAAATACCATTGTTAGCATAATGTTGGTTACAAAATGTTGGCCCAACATGTGTTTACATACCAAATGCCCACAGTATATTTTCCAACAAGTAACGAAAATATCACCAATGAAGTCAACTTTAAATGAGACGTGGTTTGTGTGTTAAAAACATAGCTTTTAAACAACCATACCAAATTATAGCGTCATTTAATCTCAAATATGGTAATTATCATTGATCGCACAATGTGGGCCCAACTGAATTTTACATACCAAATGCCAACAGTATGTTTTCCAACAAGTAACAAACACATGACCTATGAAATCATTTTCAAATAGGACATATTTCGTGTGTTAAACACAACGCTTTTAATGACGCAGAGAATATTATTGTTTCATACAATGAAAAACACGTCAATTAACATTGTTGGCATAATGTAATAGTAGGTACCAACTACCAACTTTTAAGTTACCATCATTGACAATACGTAATACCAACTGAACATATTTTAAAGACAAAAGCCTCAGGTCAAGAAAATAACATTTATATTTCATAGGAAACAATAACGTTGCATTGTTTTTATTTAAAAAGGTCGTTCCATTCTTCCCTTTAAAATGTTGGTTGTCCAAAGTTGGCCCAACAATAAAATGAATACCTACTACCAACAGTATGTTTACCAACTTGTTACCAACAATAAACCAACTATTTAAAATATAAAAAATACACTTGCTATAGATTATGGCAATATCTGATTTAGAAACCTAATTGTCTGGGTTCTGCTAAGTATACTATAACATTTTCTTTGTAGCTAATTTTCGTTGGAAATTTTTCTTTGGGCTAACACTCTATTAATGTGTGTGTTCCAACCCAACATATAGTCAACCTTTTAACCAAATGCCAACGTTGTGCCAATGTAGGTTGCTACTGGGGTATAGATGGTTTTTCTGTGTTTGCAACAAAGATTTGTCATTATGACATGATAATTTCTAAGTCTCGTGTTAAAATAATTTACCAGTCTGTTTTACACATGTAGGGTGATCTTCGCGGAAATTGTTAGAATTTTGTAATATTTTGAAAGAGTGATTGCCCCTTAAAATCCAGAGTGTCCATATCCTCGGTACCTGTTCAAAAAGAAGCTCAGGATAATGTTTTATCGTAAGTTTGCATGAATACTTCTCCACTTCCCAACGCTTAGTTTTCCCTTTAGTATTTAAGTCAATATTTGTTATTATCAGTTATTTATCTTAACGGTAGCTTTCATTGGTGTTTGTTGAACCCTTCGAGTCACAAGTTCACTGAATTCAATACTCATTGGCCAAAGTTCTAATTAAATAAAGAATCCCCTGGGTGCCAATTTTGGCAGTCAGGCATTATCTATTGTCCTTAATAATGTATTTTCTAATTTAATATATATATTTTTTAATATGTTTAATGTATTGACGATATTAATATCTAACGAGACCTTGGAGGAGAGTTTTGGTCATCTGAAACAGGTTTTAGAAAAATTATCCGAGACAGGGCTGTCAATCCACAAAAGCTTACCTGGGCCAAAGCAAGTGTTAAATAAACAAGATGTATATTCACCTTTGTTTAAACCAGGAATGTGAAAGATGTCATTCAGCTTACAGTGCTCATGGAGTACTTCGTCTGATTCATACCAGGATATGCCGTGTATGCTACGCCCAATAAACAAACTGAAAAGTATAGACCAAGCATTTGCCTGGGGTTCTGATTAGGAAATTTATCTATCTCCGTAAAGACCAAGTTGACCTCTGTCCCTGCCATTCATTTAATTTGTTTTCCAACAAATCTCAAACGTGGAAATCGTGCCAGACGATGCCACTGTTCGGCGGGTTTTCTCGGGGATCTCCCGTTTCCTCCACCATTGCATTCCGGCGCCGCTCCATACTCACCTCATTTCAGCCTCATCGGCTCTCAAGACAACGATGTTAAGAGACCCCCAAATCTCTCCACTCAAAAACCCTTGTGCTCCAATTATACACTTCTTCTATTGCCAATTTACTGACTTAATATAAAGTATCGGAAACACAGTCAAAGACATGTACAGCAATTCCAAACAGATGACAATACTGGCACTATTCTAATAAGCGAATATCACAAGGGTGGTGGCCAAATACAGGTATTGAGCGTTTACATTCAAATAACACAACTGCAAGGTGAGAGACCACAGCCACTTTACCTGATTAATATGTGCCTGCAAGCATCAGCTGCAATCTGCTTTGCCGAATACCCAATGCACTCGTCGTGATTTACCATAACTTGCCTTATGAAGATAATTTCATCACCATCCCCAGCAGCAGTTTTCGAGTGAGCCATGGTTTTCCCAACGTCTGCTCCAAGTTTGGGCCTGTGTTGGAAAAATAACATTGGCTGAACATCAAAATGACACATTGGCTCACACTGTCCCAACGTCGTAATATTAGTAGGACACCAAACAATTTCCTGCCATTTACCAACCGAAGGTCTGCTGAAATTTTACAACACTGGTAATGTCTTGGCAATATGTAAATTTATGTACATGAATTTTAATTTATTTTAAAAAAATCACTTTTGTAAATATAATTTTGAATATTGCATGAAAATAATAATGGATTGACCTAAATTTTGTAATATTTATCCCTAACATTGGGCAAATATTGTGATTTCTGTACAATGCATTTCTAACCTTACCAATTTAATACCAAACGCTAGGGGCGTTCGCCAATCGTACATATTAGGGCTGATGACGAGACCCAGGAATTGAGTACCCGGGTACACGTTACAGCGGGTACCAATAACGTAAATACCTGGGTGCCCGTTAGGTCGAGTAGGGGTACCCGAAACTGCCAGTACTCGGGTACCCGTTACGCATAGCGCGTGTCGTACCCGATGCAAGGTGTTTGCGTATATTTCCGGCGATGATTTAGGTTCCTTTGGTCTGTTGTTTCCCCATTCCGGCAGCGTCCTCTTCGTTCTTAGTAGTGTCATGAATTGTCACTCGGGTCGCTGCCCCCTTCTGCTATTCGGTTTTCCTGTACGATGTTATAACATTCGCAGTCAAAGTGCAAGGAACTCCATTAGTATCATTGTCAGTTGTGTTACCTGATCGCGTCACAACAGCAATTAACGTTCTTCGTTAGCTTCCAGTTTAACGGTAGGAAATCGCAAAATGCCAAAACTAAGCTGGGTGTGGGAATTCGCAGAGATGGATCGAAACACAGTTCTCGAAGACTGGAGCATAGCTGCTAAAATACATGCTGTTGTTAATGATAATGCAATTTCTGTTACAGCTGCGGTTCGTGTCGTAGGTGATGTCAAGCACAGTATAAATGTTCGGCGCATACGCTCCAAATTTCCATAACGGATGCCGTAAAAAGTGTACAGGAGTATTTTAATGTTTGTTATAAAGTAAACCACGTTGTCAGTCACTTTAAGCATTCCGTTGTTGCTTCTTCTGCCTTGCAGAAAAAACAAACCCAGCTTGGTCTGAACCATGAACGACGTATTCAAAGATACTTTATACGGTAGGATTCAACCTTATGATGTGCGACACTTTTCTACGCTATCGTAGTCCAATCAGCGCTGTCCTGGCAGATCGAGTATACACAAAGGCCGCCATCGCTGTCAAGCTTGAGATCTGTAAACGCGACGGGTCTGTACTAGAAGAACTGATCACTTTGTTGAAGCCTCTGAAAGTTACAACAAATGTTCTTTCTAGTAACCAATGTTCCTTGTCGGCTGTCCGTCCAGTGATTAGAGGCCTTCTTGACAATGACAACCACTTCTGTCCGAATTTAAAGGACAGTGACACTAGAGGAACCTTCAAAACCTCTATACAGATGTCCCTTTCTTCTCGATTTCAAATTGACGTAAATACGCCTGAGTTAGTGATTCCGCAGCAGGTGGCTTCATTTCTTTATCCCCGAAATATGGACTTGTGCGCACGGAAGATGAGACCGCAGCAGTTTTAATCCGAAAATATGTTCGCCAGATGGAAACCGAGTTTTCCGCACATACAATGGAAGGCCAGCTTAATGACCAATCAGGTGATAGGGATTCGGATTTCGACCTTATATTTGCTACACCCAAACATAAATCGAATGGCACTTCCCAGTTTAAACACTGCGTCAACGAACCTTCGGTTGGATATCATGTAGGCCCTCTTGAATTGTGGAAAGTGCGCGAAAAGTCCTATTCCGTGTTAGCTCTTTTACCAAACATATATTTAGGATGTCCAGCATCTTCCTCTAGTTCAGAGAGATCCTTTTCGACTGTACAGTTACTTCTAAACGTAGTTCTCTGTGCCCAGAGGATGGCAATTTACTTGTATTTTTACACACTAACCGAGCTTTCCTAAACCCCTAAATTGGAGATCTCGTTCATTTCCTTAATTTGTTATTTTTGTTAAATAGTTGGGTAACATAATTTTGGTTTGTTTGTTTAGAGACAGTCGAAGAAACGTTAACGAATTTTTTCTACACACTCCTCCATTGGTTTGAATGGTTATTCGCCAATTATGAGTTATTTTTATGAAAACCAGGCCTTAGGGTGTATTTGTATGATTAATTGAAGTTCCATATTACGTTCATGTGAATAAACGAGCAAACGAATTCTGAGTAAAATATATGTGTTAAAACTAATTTATGGGCACATGCCTGTTTCCCGTAAGGAAAATCTCCCCTGTTCAGATTTGCAAATTTGTAGGAAATAGATATAAACAAATAAATATACATTTGTGTTCATGTGCGATTTACAGTATATACCGTAATAGCCATTACATGGGGTACAACCTGTTTGCCTTTTAAATAGAACTGTTTATGTAGAATGTACATTTCCGGGTAACTAGTATGTATTCGTGCTCTTCGATCACACAATACATATTACACAATTGCTATGAACGGGTACCCGGGTAATAGGCTTTATGTGAGCGGGTACCCGAATACCTGGATTCACTAGGCCTAGTACAAATACCTACTACATAAAATAGTGTATTTTCCAACTATTAACCAATACACAAACAACACACAGGTCATTAATTTTTTAATTATCTCTCTGAAAATAAAACTGAACAATGAAGCAATTAAAAACATTTACATATAGACTATTGAACAGCTTATTTGCTTATCCCTACCTAGTAGCATACAGCACCCCTTTCACCCTGCTGGGAGGATGCGGAGTGGCATGGATTCCACAAAGCACCGGAAGTGGTCGGGAGTCATACGGATCCATGAGAGCGAAATGCTGGTATTGAGCCTTTATATTCAAGCAACAGAACTGCAACTTGCCGATGCACTCGTAACCTGTCATCGGCATGTACTACCGTGTACCTCGACTCATTCGTCCAGACGACCGTTTTCCCTGCGTCGAAGGTCCAATAACGATGTTTCCACGACCACCTTAATCGTTGAACCATGTGATATGCCGTGAGCAGAGGTAACCTAGTGAGGCGACGGCTTCTCTGCCAGTATTAAGGAGATGGTTATAGGTTCTCGATAGTATGACTACTCGCAAGTTGTTAGTATAGCAATGAATTGGCTTAAGATCCGTTGCACTGTGTCCTGTCTATCCACTATTACCAAACGAGGTAGCTGAGCCGACCCATTTCATCGACACTTTTGTACGCCATGGCATTTGTCCCTGGCAATGGTGGTTTTGCCCGAATCCATAAACTCGCAGTACACTGTTAACATGGTTGCCAGTATAAATCCTAATGCCTTGATAAAATAAAATAGTTTCGCATGTTTACTTCATATATCATTTTTAACCCACAAACCATGCCATATTTAAAATGCCAAAAATCAAAAATAAGTTATTTTTTGTTATCTTAATGTTGGTTACAAAATGTTGACCCAACTTAAAGTAACAATTCACAAACTTTTGTGTTTCCAAAGTTAACACAACATACAAAGAACCAATCATATTTCAAAGAGAAAGCATCTCAGGTCTTTAAAAAAATCTCACATTTATAAGATAACAGAAAGGGCATTGTTTTAATTGTAAATGCCTGTTCCATAATTTTATATATGAAGTTGGTTGTACTACATTAACCCAACAGTAAAATATATAATACTTACCAATAGTATGTTAACCAACATTTTACCAGCCATGAATGAACTACTTAAAAGTTTAAATAATTATACTGGCGTTATGTTCTGGCATTTTCTGATTTAGTGTCAACATTGTTAAAACACTCTATGAGGAAAGTTTTCGTTGCATATTACTTTGGGCCAATGTTCTTAACGTTTGTGTTTCAGCCAAGCACAACATTTCGCATCGAGGATCTATTTGATGGACCAATGCACATTGCAACTAGACAGTAGGCTAGGGTAGAGTACGAAAATTAGTGTTCATTATTTCACGCACAGGTGAATGATCATGTTCTCCGAGCACATGCCGTTTATCGGCACATACGGATAGCAAGAGCACTTCTTGATGCGCAACACATTTCTCTAATATCTTGCAGGCAGCAACCAGTAAAGTATTAGACCTATAGCCCAGTCATATTAGGGGTTTCACCTCGGAATGAAAGATAATAGGCTGTAAATTGGTATAAGCCTTTGTTTTGTCGTTCTTAATGTTGTCTCAAAGTCACCAATGTTATCGTGTCCGCGTCTTAAGATATTGAAGGTCAAAGGTCATAAAAATCGGTTTTTCGCGAATATCTCGCTTTTTATTGCTTAAATAAGATTTGCACTTATTATAAAAGTTGTAGAATATAAAATTCTCTACAACTTCTGTTTGAACTTTTTTTTCATACGATCAACCGTTTCTGCGGTAGACCGCAAAGAGTGCGCCGCGCACAGTCATATATGGTCTAATGCAAGGTCAAGCGTGAGTTACGGTTATCAGTACGTTGGATAAAGTTAATTATTTAGTAAAAAAGTATAATTATTAAACAATGCCCATTATTTATGTACTAATTATAAATTATTTATATTTAATTAAAATAAGTGACTTAATTATTTATATTTAACTATAGTATATTAATAATTCTGGAATGTATATTTTAGTTATATTTTAATTTAAAAAGCCAGTAAGGGAATATATTTTATACATATATTTATTTATCATTAAATATAGCTTATTATACATTTATTGAAATGTGAGTTCAAATATTAAAAGAATTTTTGTTGAATTTAATTATAATAAAATTGTAAATGGAAGCTAGTTATCTTCTTCTTCTTCGTCATCTTCTTCTTGTTGTCGCTCGAAAATGTTTAATTCATTGTCATCATCCTCATTATCGGTCATAGTCATCTCCAAACCTTCCAGAATTTCAGGCGGTCTACCGCAGAAACGGTTGATCGTATGAAAAAAAAAGGTTCAAACAAAAGTTGTAGAGAATTTTATATTCTACAACTTTTATAATAAGTGCAAATCTTATTTAAGCAATAAAAAGCGAGATATTCACGAAAAACCGATTTTTATGACCTTTGACCTTCAATATCTTAAGACGTGGACACGATAACATTAATGACTTTTGAGACAACATTAAGAACGACAAAACAAAGGCTTATACCAATTTACAGCTTATTATCTTTCATTCCGAGGTTGACCCCTTTTTTTACCTAATATGACTGGGCTACTAGTGTTCTGTAGGTAGGAGCACTCCAAGAAAAACTGGCTACTTTCGGTGATTCCATCTAAATGTCAGCCATGGGAACAGAATTATTCTACCATTCACCAAAGTCTTAATACTGGCTGCGAATGTAAGAAAACACTTTCAGGGTGCAGACATAATATTATGCCACAACAACGTTGAATCGAAATATGTAGTCAGATAGAAAAATAAAATGTTACGGGAACACTCCGTCCAACAGCATATAATCATATAATCAAGAAGGAAATTAAAAATCAGCTGTCAACTCAAGCTCCAGTAAGTTAATGGAGAACTAATAAAAAACTTACAAAAATGGAATTGGAATGCCGCCAGAAATATTGAATAAACAAGTAGGCAAAATCATTTTCTTAGATCAAACGATCTATAACAAAAATTTTTCTCACATCCACTTGCAACAAGAATCCATATACTTGAAATAGCACATTTATGTGGGTTTGTGATGCCTGTCCTTTTGATAATGCTCGTATAAATTCCACTATGATATGATAAAAGTTCAGTATGGTAATTATATCGATTGCCTATTAACTGTCATCGACACATTTTTGTACGAAGTAAGGAACGGTGATTTATAATACATGTATTGTTACTCCCTGAGCTTAATCATGTACCAACTTCTGATAATTGAAAGTTCTCATTTTGAATTGTATGCATTACGATTTTGCCCACCGAATCCATAGAGCCAAAATATCGTCTGCTGGAAGACCGATGGTATGTTCCATTTTTCCTTGTGCTGAATCGAGTGAATTGACTTATTTTAGCAGCCTGTTATTTGTCACTCACTTTCCCTTTATGTGAGATATTTTTCTGGCCCTTAGGTTACAAGCATGCAAATTGCTTGTGAAAACCATGATATTATTTTTCAAACTCGAGCTTCTCTACGATTGAGAAGTATAAAACAATGACAGCACTGACTGATTTTTAATCATTGAAATATGTCTCTGAGCATCCTACAAAATCCGATATATTTTTTGGGGAAGGGAAGATATTAAAACATATTGTAGATGCTATGAGTGCTCGAACATTTCCACTAGATCTACTAAAACGCTTAACGGTGATTTATAAACCCTTAAACATGCATTTCACACCAACAACAAGAAAGAAGCATGCTAGGGTGTAGTTCCAGTGCAGGATGTCTTTACCGCCAGATATTCGCCTGCCTTACTGCAGCAGTCAGTGTGGAAAAATCATGATTCAGTTATCATTCCGTACACAATGACATCACGACACGTCAGCTTAACAAGGGAGAGGTACTACATTTTATTTTACTCAGCATACTGCTTTAAGATTGTACCACTATCTGCATTTGTGTAGCGGTGTGTCATGCAGTGCGACAATACCATAAATTAAATTACTTGTAAAGGAATTATTCTTGCCAGGCAACTTTTTTGCTATCCTCAGCTTCAATACAAGCACTGCTTTATTTTAAGTTATTTGTAATTGTTGACAAAATATCTGAACTATTGAAATTATAAGTTGATAACCTGTAAAGTTAACGAATAAATAAAAACTATGCTATTGTTAACTATTAAATTTAATTCTTAATTTTTCAAATCGTTTATCACAAATTTGCAAATACACTGACACCAAACCCGTGGCATGCTAAAAGCATATTATAAAATGGATGAGATATTAAAAACTTTTTCCAGAAAGTAATTCAAAAGTTTATTCCCTTGATAAAACTTATTTTTCCTGTAACATTTCTAAAATTTTTTTAAATATTTATAACTTATTCCTTATATATTCACCAGATATTCCTTAGAACATTCGTTCCTAAGCATTCCCAATTTATTTGTCAAACATTCTTTATTTACTTCTCACACCGCATGGTGTTCAGAGTGCGCTCCTCGTAACAATCGATATTAGTTCACGACTCCACCGACGCGACGTTCGGTCTCGGTTTCCCTGCTGCTCCTTTCTCCTTCACTACTCTTTGGATCCCCCAACTTTCCTTGTATGCGCGGGAGACACCTTGTGCCCTATTGGTGCTCGGCATTCTGACAGGCTCTTGGCTCTGCCTATTGAACTTTACTCTTGTTCCTGTTCGGTCACTCATTGCTGCTGACCGCCTCGACGGCTGGACGTCGTCGACTTGGGTTCGAGGAAGTTAAAATGTTAACTTAAATTTATCTACGATGGCCGTAGGGCAACTCGTGGGTGGGTTGCAGTTTCAGTGTTTTAATATATTTATTGAGTGGTATTGTGTTGTGCTAGTTCATGGTGAATAGGGTTGCGCACTTTCCGTTTGTATTCTAAATTTGGTTTTGGTTGCCCAGTCGAAATTCGGTTGGGTATAATCTTGCACTGTAATCGTTTGTAGATCTCAATAGACTAATATGTGTGGTTTTAGTATATTTGAAACTTTTATTAATTTAATTTTTCCGTGGCTAGTTGTGCGTGAGTTGCCAGAAAGTTTCCCTTTTGAAAAGATGAATGGGACCGCACCTGTTGGCCCAATTTAGTTGTTAACGTTTGTGATAACCCACATTTAAATACTTTTAGATTTTTGCTTATATTGCCTGCGTTTATTTAAAATGAGAAGTGGCGGGGCGGAGGTGGCCTGGATAAGTGTTAGCCACTCCTTATCTACGAAGTTGTTGTTCCAGTCCATCCAAACGGTGCCCAATTTACCCTTAGTCAAGCCCCATGCGGTATCGATTTTTTTAATTGCGGTTGCAAAAATAACATACTTGCATTCGTGCGAAGATGGTGTCCTTGTTGGGCGCCCTGTCTGTAAAGTGCAAAGGCTATGCGTTGCAACTTATTTTGGAAGAAATCAATAGTTCAAATGGTATTTTTGCTAATTTTTATCACAGGATGTTGGCTCATGTATTACGCATTAAACGTACGTGTGAGTATGATCTTGTGTACCGCTTCCAGCGATTAGGTGAACCCTTAATTGGATTTATTGAATCTATCGTTGCCTATCAGCGGTCATGTGTTTGAATTTGCCTGAATGCAAAATTGTAAGCATCGTGCTGGAGAATTTAGCCCCACGTGTGCATGCGTTGTATTCCTTTTTGCGCATACCACACACGATTATCGAGCTGCTGGGGCTGGCCGTTGAGATACAAGGTCGTTTAACTGCCGCGGCTGAATACCGTTCCACCTTTGCCCCACCTCCACAAAGTGCACAGCCGTCGCAAGTTAGTAACGTCTCTGTAGCAGACGAGTGTGTAAATAGTCGCCTCTGTAGTAATTGTGCTAGACTCGGACACGTCAGTCGTAGTTGCGTGGAACAAAGGGTGCCATTTCAACAACGTATCTGTTTCTATTGCGGGCAGAGAGGTCACTTGCGTGGTGATTGTACTCAATCGGGAAACGAATGACGGCTGGAATTTCCGGCCGTCGTTCGAACGTTTGTGCAAACCCGCAAAAGTGTATTGTAGAGGTCGCGTGTGGAGGCGCATTATACCCGGCCTTGGTTGATACCGTCGCGACGCATTGCATCACTAGCTGGTATTTTGTTAAGTCTCTGATAAATTCTAAGGTGATTTCACGGTCGCACTTACGACGTGCATCAGAATTGCAATTGTGCATTGCCAACGGCGATGTCATGTAGTTGAATTACACTTTTAAATAGGTCGTTTCTCCTGGACCTTTCCCTTTTGGATATTGCTCGTACTTTACCACGTGGTTATTTTGGGTTTGTAATTTCTTGGTCGGACTCGTGCTGTAGTAAATTTGGAGGAGTTTACCCTCTCTTTTTGTTTTGCCCCTATCATTAAAATCAGTCTGGATGATGGTGGGGGCATTCAAATGAACGTGTGGTATGGACGTTAGTTTGGTAAAAAATGTCGAGGAATGTTTATCACATTTGAAAGAGAGGTTAGTGATGTCATTAGTGCTAAAATTCGAAAATGTGTCGTGTTACTAAATGAATTTTCTTTGGTGGACGATATGCTGGTACGTGACAGTCATTTTCGTTGCCCGCCTCCCAAATTAAAGGCATTTTGCGAAATCATAGACAGATTGCTACATGCAGGTGTTATAGTTCTCTCTACTTCAGATTATTATTCTCCTGGTTTTTTTAGTCAAAAAACAGATAGTGATAAGATCAGGTTAATTGTAAACCATACATTAGTAAATAGGAAAATACATAAGGACCCCTTCCCGCTTCCGACAGTCGATTGTGCGCTGCAGCATTTAGGACGTGCTAAGGTTTATTCAGTTTTAGATCTAAATAATAGTTTCCACCAGTGTCTGTTGGGTCACTCCTGCCGGAAATATATTTATTTCACCACCCCATGGAATCAGCATGAGTTCAGTAAAATTACCATGGGTGCCAATTTTGGAAGTCAAGCCTTGTCACAGGTTTTGGATCATGGTTTTTTCTGAATTTGGATATCAGTTTGTGTTTAATTATGTCGATGATGATATTATCTAGATTGAGGAGATGGATTTCCATCTGAATCACTTGCGTCAGGTTTTGCAAAGGTTTAGAGAGGTGGAGTTGACGGTCAATCCTGAGAAATTCACCGTAGCCGCTAATAAAATAAATTCTCAGGGTATGTCATTATTAAAGAGAAACTTCCATGGGACCCGGATCGTGAAGACCCAATTGTCAACTTTCCCAGTCGTACCTTGAAAGGGGTACAATATGTTTTTGGGTTTTATTGGCTACTATTGCAGATTTATAGAAGATTTTTCAGAAATTGCAGCACCTTTGAACCGTCTCAAAAAGAAAGGGGTTGAATTTAGTTGAAGTTTGTTGTGCCTGAGACTTTGCGGCCAATGATATTAAGATATTTGCACGATTCTCTGTTTGGTGGCCATTTGGGGTTAAATAAAATCTTTCTTAAGATTTCAGCGCATTTTTATTTGCCCACATTGAAAACGGATATGTCCCAGTATGTTCGCACTTGCGACGGTTGTCAACGTTGTAAACAGGTATTACAAACTAATTTTAGGCAAGCTAAGGTTCAGATTCCGATCTGCCCGTTGCATATTGTACACTTAGAGATATTTTTGGACTGTTGGTTATATCTAAAAAGGGTAATGTTTGTTTATTGATTGTGGTTGATACTTTTTCTATATTTGTCATGCTTTTGCCTTTGAGGAACATGAAAGCGCCTACGATTGTAAAAGCTCTTCAAGATCCGGTCTGGAAAGTGTTTGGCACTCCAGCGGAGATAGTGACGCACAACGCCCGATATTTTCAGTCCCTCTGTTTTAAAAACGCGTGTTTTCTTTGAGCAATAAAAACTATACATCAAGTCCCTATTTTCCGAAAATAATAAAATAGAGCGTTTTAATAAGAACATCAAGGCCTGTCTTACCATATTTTATAATCAGGACCATACACTCTGGGATCGTACTTGAAGTAATTAACTTAGGCTTTTAATCCGCGGTGCATGATTCCACGGGCTCGCCTCCTTCTTTGCCGTTCTTGGGTCGTAATTTGCCTCATCCGCTCCTAAATATTTGGAACATCCCTATGCCTTCCTCTCTTGAACTTGCCACCCGAGGACGCTTCCTTGATGACGTAGCTCGTCGCCTTGTGGCTGAGAAACGCCAAGTTGCCGCGCGCCTGGATAAAGGCAGAGTTGGTCCTTCCTTTGCGGTTGGTGATCAGGTTTTATGTAAAAATTCCGTTCTTACCGACAGTGGGAAGAATATGTGTTCCAAATTTACACCGAAATACCTTGGCCTATTTATTATTTCCAAATACTTAAGAGTAAACACGGCAATATTGCGTTTGCCAGGGACTTCGCGTGAGTTCAGAAAAACTCACGTGAGTCACCTGGAAGGTATTTGCCCAGGCCTTTAATTTTACAGCTATGCAGTTTTGCTGTTATAAATTTTTTGTCATGATTATTCTTGTAAAATTTTGTAATTGTCGGTTGCAATTGTTACTGTCACGGCGTTTATGCTTCCCCTCCTTTGTTTTTCTTAATTTTTTCTCATAATCCTTTTCTCATGCATTGTGGTTTTTTGGTATATTTTCCGCCCGAGTTCCCGTGCGGAGGCATGCAGTGTGAACTTCCGACCATCTGAATGCTACATGGACGAGTCGAGCTTGGATCTGCCACCCCTGTTGCTGCTATCCTCTCCTTCCGGTTCTCGACGTGCTGCTGGTCCGCCAGGCGCTGTGTGTGCGCGGCATAGACTGGAGTTTTCATCGCGCTGGGATGCGCAATAGACTTTGATTCTGATACTCCCACGGGAGAGAAGAGATTGAACATCTAAGAAGAAGTTATGTAATTGTTTTACACTGGACAGATTTCTATGTTATTTGTCACTACACTGAACATATGTAATCTGTGTCTATGTTTGAGATTCTTCTGTGTGTGTCTTCTGTGTCTTCGGGCGAAGTGTATGTACTGACTTTATTTCAGGATTGTGATGAGTTTTCTTCCTCTCAAACATAGACAAAGAAGTTCTTGGATCCCCCAACTTTCCTTGTATGCGCGGTAGACACCTTGTGCCCTATTGGTGCTCGGCATTCTGGCGGGCTCTTGGCTCTACCTATTGAACTTTACTCTTGTTCCTGTTCGGTCACTCATTGCTGCTGACCGCCTCGACGGCTGGACGTCGTCGACTTGGGTCATCGCCACGTCTGTCACCTCTGTGGCAGTTATCATGTTAACTTAAATTTTTCTACAATGGCCGTAGGGCAACTCGCAGGTGAGTTTCAGTGTTTTAATGTGTTTATTGAGTGGTATTGTGTTGGGCTAGTTCACAGTGAATAGGGTTGCGCACTTTCCGTTTGCATTCTAAATTTTGATTTGGTTACCCAGTCGAAATTCGGTTTGGTATAATCTTGCACGGTTAATGTGTGTGAATACCAGTAAACTAATGTGTGTTTTTAGTATATTTGAATCTTATATTAATTTTAATTTTGCCATTGCTAGTTGTGCGCGAGGTGCTCGCGCAATTTTGTAGTCAGCGTTTGTAATAACCCACATTCAAATACTTTTAGATTTTTGCTTATATAGCCTGCGTTTATTTAAAAATCGCCTCTTTATTTTCTGTTAATGCTTTAAAGTGTTTGCATATTTTTATGTCCGTCAGACTTTGATAGACTCTATCTGAGTGCCCTTACGGATTTTCTGTACATATTTAAAGGTAATATTTTAATTCATTCTGTGCTTGAAATGAGACGTAATATTACGATTTTGATCTCAGTTTGTACTTTTATGCGAAGCCTGTTAATACTCTTTGTATTTTATAAGGTATATTTGAAATTTAAATTTTCCATTCAGTATTGTACTTTGTGAAATTGCTCAGATCCTATATGAATATTTTTGACCCAAGTTTAAATTATTGTCACTTTATTCACAGTTTATTAAATTTTTTAAAACGATTTTGTCCTGTTTATGACTTGTTTTGAAACACCACAACACAACCCTCATTTTAGCCTTCCTCATTTCTGAAATATTCCTAATTTATTCCACAGATATTTCTCATTAATTTTTCAAACATTATACTTTTACTTTCTAAAAATTTGTATTAAAAGTTTTTGAACATTGCTAATATACTCCTTTCACAAACCCCATTTGTTCCTCAAATATTTCAACGTTATTCCTAAAATACATCTCGTTAATTTTTCAAATGTTGATGTGTTTATAAGATTTTCCCTAGTTATTTCATTCTTTCGATATTCTTGAGCTCATTCTTTCCTGAAAAATTCTTCATCTCTTCCTCAAACATTTCTCGGCCTATCAAATCCCAGAATATTCCTCCCTTTATTGAGTGGCACTTGTGGTATTTCCCGAACGGTCCTAAAATATTCCTCAGGTATTCGCGAAATATTCCTCAGTTAAACTTTAATTATTTCTGAGTAATATTTACCAAAAAATCCTTGTTTATTTCTTAAATGTTCCTCAACAATTCCTTGTTCACATTTAACACAATGAACAGACTTCAAAATTACGTAAAACTGAATCATAAATCTGATTTGTACACCTATTCGCAGACATTTTACTGACTGTACTGCTTTAGGATGTCCCTTTGAAAAGCAGCAAGGAATAAAACAAGAAATAATACACTTTCTTATGTAAGTATAAATTTATTTGTCATATATTCAATACATCACATGTTTATCATTCATAAACTGCATGTAGTACGTTGACAGTAAATTATTGTCTCCTGTAATATTAATGACTTTCTTTAATTAATCTATTATTAAAGATACCTCATCAATATGCCAGTAACTTCCATCTTTTTTTCAAATCAATCAAATTTTCGAGTGAGACAAAATAGTTTATCATGTGTTTTGGATAATACAACGCTAGTTTTTGACATCTTCAACTTCGTTAGAACACTTGATTATCTTTGGAGAGATGAGTGAGTGCATTGGGAAAATCACCATCACCTTCATAAGAATCATCATTAAATGTGTTTTCATTATTTTCTTTACGACTTACCTCTTCTGTATACATGTCAAGAAGTTTCCTATTTGTAGGAGAGTTCCCATTTCCGGTTTCGGACTTTCGGGGTACTGGAGTTATTTTATTTTTCTGAAGTTTGGATAATTTCATGTGGTAGTTTATCAAATGTATATTGTAACGTCGTAAATTAGGGTAATATGGATATTTAAATTATTTATTTATTCATGTATTTTCAATATATAATCTGATTTAATGTGTTATTTTTCATTTGCACATTAAATATGTGAATTAGTATGTAAATACATTGCTCATTTAATTTTCTGATTTAATTTTATTGTACAACACGTTTATATGTCTTTCAGTCTGTTGTATTTGTAATATGTTTAGAAGTCCCTAATTTTTGAGCAGTTGTTGGTCTGTTGCCATGGTAACTAAGTGACGTGATCAGTAATTCTTGATTTTTGCACTCTCGTGATTGGTCAGTTTTCGACGGCGTTATGAAATTAATTTTTTGAATAATAATTTCAGCTATCTTGGTTTTCTAAGGCAGGGACACTGATCCACGTGGGTGCAGCCCGCAGGATATTTTTAATTTAGTTTCAATATAAGGACACGAGTTCGCACCTGTAAACAGGCCGCCTACTAGATGAAGGCGAGAGAGCAATAATAGGGAAGAAGCAGGCCTGTATTGGTCGCCACTCGTGTAATTTTACAGGTTTAATTAGGCCGAACTACCGTGGTGCGTATAAATGTGCTGGGACTGTATTAGCTAATTTATAGACCCGAGGGCCTAATTAGGGAAGCCCGCGAGGAAATGTCCTGCTGCATCCAGGGAGATACTACTGCCGACGACCAGATCTCCCAGAACTTCAAGAACTTCCAGGTATCTAAGTCAACGAATTATTTTTTTTAAGTAGCACAGACGAATTTTTTTCAACTTGAACTGACCCTAGCTAATTTAGCTACCGACCCCCTTTAATTATATCTTCGTAATACCCTGAGCTAGTCTGGAGAAGAGAGACGAATTAATTATTTTTCTTCTGAAAGTTGAAAATTGTAATTGTAAGGCATTAAACTTGATGCTACTAGGCCACCTGAGTTATATGGGCTGGTGGCTAGTAGGTTATTTAGTTCAATTACTTTGGTGCAGACTAAAGGCACCTGTGGTTGTTGCGTTAGGGGTAAACAAATACTCGTATTCTCCGTTATTTAACACACCAGTAATTTATTTGTCTGTAGGTAACATAGGTTTTTACACACACTGGCGAGACTGAGCCCTCCTACAAGTCGTAGACCTGAAGGGCTGGTGGGCGGTTTGCTATGCGTCGGGGAAGGTTGTTGAAGGGAGACGTTTCTCTTCTTATCTGTGACTGCGGCTTTTGGTGAGTTGTTTTCGTTGGTAACTGAGGAATGGTGAGTTGGGTGGCCCATTGTCAGGCCCTCGGACTGGCTCTCATTGGCGTGCTGTACTCAGCTGGCTTCTTCCTGCGGCTTTGGCTGACTCTATCGGAAGTCTGGGATTGGTTTCCCGGGACTTGTGCTTTCTCTGCGACCTTGGCTGGTGTTACTCGTAGGAGAGCGTGTCTCCTCGTCTGTGTCAATGTCCGCAACGATCCGGCTCGCGTTTCTGACTTCCCCACCTCAGAAACTGCCACTACGTTTTCGGAAATGAACTCATAAGTTCTCGGCACTTCTACTGGGTTTGTCTCGGAAATTTACACATGAAGTTTCGGCTGTGCCTGGGTTCTCTCCTCGGTGATGTCACTATTGACTTACTGACTGACCGACTGCTTGCCTCGTCGCCATCCGGCGCACGACTACGTCTTCTCGGGGACTGCCACTCTTTTCCGTGAATTTACTCATATCTACTCATAGAGTTTCAAAAAACCACTTTTGGTAATTCAGACACTTTCAGTAATCCAATACCCTCTCGGTCCCATACCTGTCGGATTATCAAGGATCAACTGTATATGTAGTAGTAACTCTAATCCCAACTTCAGACACACATATATATATAATATATACATATTCTTATGCACACACATGCACACCCACCAGCACACACGAGCACACCCGCACACATGAGCAAACCCGCACACATGAGCAAACCCGCACACATGAGCACACCCATACATACAAGCTCGCGTACCCAGGCAAACACCCTCACACACGAGCACACCCATTCATACACGCTCGCACACCCAGGTACACACCAATTCACGCGCACACTCATACTTAAACAAGCACAAACACACACACCCAGGCGCACACCCACACACGAGCATATCCATACATACACATGCATATATATATGTATGCATACACAAGTGCACACCCAGGCACACACCCACGCACGCTCGCACTCATACGAGTGCACATGCACATCCAGGCGCACACTCGCACACACACGAGCCCACCCATACATATATACGCGCATATACACTTACCGACCCTTAGCATCGTTGCCCTCCCACTTACCATCTGCATAACCATACAGATGGGTCCCGGACTTGGGACCGGGCAGTACACTATTCCTATGGCATTACCAATATAGCCTTCATAATGTCACAAGTATAGTTTACAGGGGGGTTACAACGGCGAAAATGAAAGAAAACCCTCCTTAAAAAAACAAAGCTGACTAAGGAACGCACAGATAGATGACAGTATAGGGAAGACTACAGAAGAGAGTGAGAGAAGGGATACAAGTATGATGTTGCTTACGACATTGCTAATGGACGACAACAACAAACAGCCTAAAAGAGAGCAAAGGAGCAGATGACTGGAAAGGGAAATAACTAGTGAATCAAGTCAAGTATGATGCATTAACCGTTACGAAAGTGTTAGCAACTCTACTAACCACGCTTCTTGCAAACTTCTAGCGAAAATTGTAACTTTAAAAATTATAATTATGTGAATATATAAATATGTATGATATCTGACAAGAATCACATGAACTATAGTATGCTACCAGCCAGCATACTTTCCAAGCACAATATGATACATGAGAAAGGAAAGCGCTTCGACAAGCCCGAGGAGAGGAACTGTCTCCTGCTACACATCATGACCCCTCTCCCACTCGTGGCATAACGTAAAGGGTGTCGCCATGATGCGTGACGTAACATAAAGGACGTCGCCGTAATGCATGGCATAACATAAAGGACGTCGCCGTGACGCGTGGAATAACATAAAGGACATCGTCATGACGCACCACGTTTTCTGCACTGGTGAAGCTAGTCGCCTATCATAAAGGACGCTACCATACACAACGATAAAGGAACCTAATATATTACACGAGGCCCTCGAAAGTGTCTCGTCATCGTTAGTCTATCATAAATAACACTGCCGCCCACAACGATAAAGGGACCTAACATGTTACGCGAGGCTCTCAAAAGTATCTCGTCATCGGTAGTCTAGCATAAATAACAACTATAAAGGAGCCTAACACGTTATGTAAGGTTCTCGAAAGTGTCCCGTCACTAACAGAGCTGACAGCCCAACATAAAGGACACTGCCATACATAATGATAAAGATACTTAAGATGTTATGAGAGGCTCTCGAAAGCGTCTCGCCTCTAACAAAGTTGACAGCCTAACATAAAGGACATTGCTATAAATAACGATAAAGGAGCCTAACATATTACGCGAGGCTCACGAAAGTGTCTCGTCATCGACAGTCTATCATAAATAACACTGCCACGCACAAGGTTAAATAAGCTTAACATGTTACGCGAGGCTTACGAAAGTGATTCTTCATCGGCAGCAATTCATCAAGAACGCTGCCGCGCACAACATTAAATAAGCCTAACATATTATGCGAGACTCACGCACAATGATAAAGTGGCCTAACATGTTACGCGAGGCTCTCGAAAGAGTTTCGAACGAAGCTGGTAGCATATCATAAAAAACGTTACCATACACAAGAATAAAGGTGCCTAACATGTTACGCGAGGCTCTCCAAAGTGTCCCGTTACAGACAAAATTGGTAGCTTATTATAAAGGATGCTAACACACGCTCTCGAACCATTAGTCACGCAAGAGAGTCATCACAGCTACATGCTGATGCAAACAGATATAAAAAAAAGAATTATAAAACGAAAAGCTATATACATTAAACTATATATATATATATATATATATATATATATATATATATATATAGTGATGTATTACACGAGCAATGTACACAGTACAGTATGTTAAACGAATAAATTTCAGTTGTAAAGTATGTAAACAATTAGGTCAACACAACTATGTAAATTATTTCTGTGTTATTCATTTATCTTAAACCTCTCTAATATTAAGTTCACCTCCGCCACTGGGAAAAAAAACCCAGATTTTGTCAAAAGTCTGAAATATAATTAATTGTTTTTGTATATTGTCAAGTCTCGAACTCAGTTCACTATCGATCGGTCGCTTGAGAAATACGTACAGAAGCTCTCACTACCGGCAACGAGAATGACTACATACATACATATATGTCCTAAGCATAGGTAGCTATAATTTCCAAACCAAATAAATATGAAAAACATATATATGTAAATAAAATTCAGGTTGGATAACTTACAACAAACTGAGATATGCAAAAACCAAGATATATACTTATATGATACGTACATGATACACATAGTTGCGGTAACTGTAAAAAAACGTTTATGATAATATAAACAATCATCGTAGGTCCTACACAAGGGTAGACTGCGACTGTTGTCATATGCCAGGGAATATGTGAAACAGCTCAGATGGTCAGCTGGCGATGTGAGCACCGTGCATGTCTTGGCAAGTTTAACGGATCACACAGATCACTAGCCGAGAGAGTGTTGTGTAAGGCTCCAAGGTCACACAGTCCCTGCTAGGCACACGATAGCCTTCAGCCGACATGACTGAATTCCGAAGTGCAGAACACTTACCTATGCGTAGAAACACAGATTCGAACCTAGTACCCTGAGTCAGAGATACAAATATACTCATCATGGAAGAACATACATGCAGACATGTATCGTGAACCTTCTGTAAAGAGTGACGGAAGTCTAGCTACAGTCGACGTGTATGTAGGGCGAGAGACAAATGATAAACAAGGTGCAATACCATGTACACTGAAGGTCACAGTCACTAGACAAGTCATACACAAACTACAAGTAACATGTACACACGCACGCACGCACACAACCTCCACGCTGTTATAATAGTGTTTAATGAGACTGTATGACTCGTGTCTCACGTCTGTAAAAAAGAGTTAAAAGTATATAACTTATTACTTTATTGTTATTCATTTATCATAACCATGCTAAACTTAGGTTCATAGCCATCACTAGGAAAAAGACAATTGACAGATTTGGTCAAAGTCCGAAAAAGAATTAATAGCTTTGTATAGTTCCGAGGCTCGAACTCAGTTCCCTACTCATCATGGAAGAACATACACACGGGCGTGTATCGTGAACCTTCTGTGAAGAGTGATGGGAAAGTCTAGCTACTTATTTTGTGGAGATTTCAATGACTCCGTCGAAAAACTAAAATATATATGAAAGTATATACATAAATAAAATTCAGGGTGGGTAACTTACAACAAACTAAGATATGTAAAAAGCAAAAAAAAAAACTTGCAAATGTGATACATTTATGTGACACATAGTCATGATAACTGTAAAAAAAATACTTATATGATAATATAAACGATCATCGTCAGTCCTACACAAGGGTCGACAGCTCAAGTCATCGCTAACATGTGTAGCCCTTAACAACCAGACATAGAATGAAAAAGTGTATACTATCTATCACCGAAGTTAATGTAACGTTTCATTAAACGACTTGTAAAGGTTGTGTCACTTTGCTTACTAATAAACACAGTGTATGTAAACCAGTAGTCATAAAAGAGTCTATGTCACTGATGATTGGATGATTAGATATTTAGAAAAAAATGTAAAGGTAAATAGTTGATTGGATGATTAGATATTTAGGAAAAAATGTAAAGGTAAATAGTTATAATCTCCCACCGACCGCTGCATATTGCACACGCAACTAACACTGTACAATATGTTAGAGCGAAAAAAAATACACTCTCGAAACGCTGATACTAGCAGGCATAAAAATAAAAGAAAAGTAGTTATTATCACCTACCAACATATATTGTACAAGTGACGAGCACTATACAGCACATCACACGATGCTAGACAATACTTTGCGTCTGGCTAGCATGGTAACCTTGGTTAGTACAGCAAAATAAATAGTAAAATTATATTTCTCACATACATCCTACGTCCGAGCTATGCTACAGTGACACTCAAATTCAACCAAGCAACGAACAACATATGTATCATTAGACTAAAGTAAAATACTATGACAGAGTCATGAAGTATGGAGAACGATAAGGTCAACATACCACATACCATCGCAAACAGATCTAAAAAATATAAAAAATCGAATGTAAACAAGTTATAAGTACTTACCAACCAACCAGCGCATATTGCACAAGTGTCAGATACTCTACGGGACTTTAGATAGTACGAGACAAGACCAGACCATCCTGGTCAGTACAACAGTCACTCCACCTTGGTTTTCTCATATTCCTTCTAACAACCTTTTATCTGGTACCCTGATGGAGACATGTCTCATGCTATACCATTCCACTTCAGTTTTCTCACATTCCTTCCAGCATCCTTTCACCTGACATCCTAGTGGTGGCAAGACCCATGCTCGTCGAGCATCACAGTAATTGAGAAAAAAAGTCTTCTTACTGTAACGAAACAAATAACTTTCCCAATTATTTTCCATCGCCGAAGATGAAGAGCACGTTCACCTTAGCCACTGTTCACTTGTCGAAGTCTAAATAGCAACTGAGACAGACAGAATGATAACAATTACTATATACTCTAGAGAGAGACAGCAGTCGTCGTGTATGCAGGGTGAGAGACGGATCTTAAACAAGGTGCCAGTATGATGCACGCTGAAGGTCATAGCATCTAGGCGAGTCATACACCGACTACAAGTAACATGTACGCACACACGTACGCAACCTATATGCTGGGATAATTATGTTTAGTGAGACTGTATGACTCGTCTCTCACATATGTTAAAGGTAAAATATATAAATTATTATTATTACTTCAGTGTCATTCATTTATCATAACCATGCTAATATTAGGTTCACGTCCCATCACAAGGAAAAGAAAATTAGCTGATTTAGACAAAGTAGGAAAGAGAGTTTGAAAACAAAACATCAATTTGAAAATAACACTAAAATCAATTTTGAAACTAAAAATTTTTTTGAACATGTCCTAAGCCTAATTATAAATATAGTTGGCAGTAATTTCCAAACCGGTTAAAATGAAACCACCAAATTCAAAACATAGACATCACCCTGGACAGCGATTTAAGATATAAAGTCACAAGATTCATAACATTGGCTTCAAAAAGGGCAGCAGCTAAGTATACCCTAAGCCCACTTATAGGCGTAGTTGACTATAATTTCCTAACCATATCAGATAAAGTAACAAAATTCAGCAACATAGACATCACACCCGACAACAAAAAGGGCCGCAGGGTCAAGTACATCTTAGGTCTTCGTATAAGCAGAGTTGGCTACAATTTCCCACCCACGGAAGCTATAGTAATTAAATTCATATCATAGGCCTCACCTCCGATGAAAAACAGGGTGGTTGGGACAAGCAAGCATACCTAAAGCCCTCTTATAAACATACTTTCCAGATGTTTCCCACTCTCCGTAGCTACGACCACCAAAATTCATCTCACAGTCATCACTTCCGACTGGGTCAAAGAGATAAGGGAAAGTATGTCTTAAGCCCTGTTACAAGCATAGTTGGTCAGCATTTCCAAACCTTTCAAGTTAGGGAACATTTAACAAGCGTCCACGCATGTAAAGAAAATAAATGTATACATACAAAAGAGTCGCAAAGTTACCGCTGCTTGGAGGAGTGTAGGGACTGAAATAGCATACACATATGCATCGGCATGCACGCACTCGTCTAGCAAATAGGTGCATACTGATTTCCCTCTACCCCACTACAGAGGCAGAATAACAATATATTTACATCTTCGACCAGCAGAATAGAGGTATAAATACGGCAACCGCAGAAATTCACACAGTTGTTAAACAGACATGTGCGGCACCGGTACTGCACGGAGGTAGCAGTGAGGAACCGGCAGTGAGGAGTCAGCACTACGAAATCAACTATGATGTGTATGACTAACACCATCAGTCCAACACAAGGGTCGGTGGCCCGAGTCATAATTAGACTGGGTTACCCTTAACAACCACTTTTATATTGAAATATAAATTGGTATTCAATTGTGCTGTTAATAAAACATACATAGTCGCAGGGTAGGCTAAAACATGAACGCAATAATGTAAATAAACACCATCAGCGTAGCGCAAGTCTCGGGGAAACCAAGAGTAAAATATATTAAACCAACCTGCACATGCTAAAAATAAGTCAAGTAACAAAAAATAAAAAAAATGCATATATACAAGTTCATCACGAAAATGATGTCGTAACGAGTCACAATATATAAATAACACCCGATGGAGCCACAGTCCATAATAGTGATATGTGTTGCTATCATTCCAAGAAGTGTAGTAAAAGCTAGAATGTACGCCGTCATGAGAAAGAACGAATGATCACAAGAGTCGACCGCCAAAAATTACTATCATATGTCAAATGCGATACATTTTATGGAACTTGTAAAGATTATCTTTATTGGCTTGCCACAAAACAACATACATTTTAAACCATTAGTCGTGCAACAGAAACGTCTTTGCTATGAGATGATGATAACAGATATTTTTTTTAAATTTAACAGAAAATAGCTATATATTTAACAACCCATGTTCACTGAAGAGCCAAAAAAAACTGGTATAGGTGTGCGTATGCAAATAACATAGGTATCGAACCAATCAGAGTAACGCGATGCGCTCGGCAGTTAGATCGGTTACTGCTGCTACAATGGCAGGTTACCAAGATTTAAGTGAGTTTGAACGTGGTGTTATAGTCGGCGTACGAGAGATGGGAGATAGCATCTCCGAGGTAGCGATAACATTTGGATGTTCGCGGACGAACATTTCACGAGTGTACCGTGAATATCGGGAATCCGGTAAAACATCACATCTTCGACATCGCTGCGGCCGGAAAAAGATCGTGAAAGAACGGGACAAACGACGACTGACAAGAATCATTAAACGTGACAGACGTGCAACCTTTTCTCAAATTGGCACAGATTATATTTGTTGACTGCCCTGCAGGTTTCATTGTGTGAATTGCCTCCTGCATACCTTCAGACATTAGTCGAGTCCATGCCACGTCGTCTTTCGGTACATCTGCAAGCTCGGGGGGTAGGGCCCTACACGATATTAGGCAGGTATACCGGTTTTTTTGGCTCTTCAGTGTATATTGCGAGAACATCGAGCGTTGTACATCACGTTAGTCGAAAAAAAAATATTTTTGCAAAGCAGAGAAGCACAGATGTGATAAGGTAAACACTGCGACACACTGGTGCAAACAGATCATAAAAGAAAATATAAAGGTAAAATTGTTTCAAGCACTTACAAACCAGCGCAATTACATGTTACACAAGCGTCGGATGCTGTACGCTGTTTGTTAAACGATGCTATACAATATCAGACCATCTTGGTCAAATCAACAGAATAGCAAACGAATTCCATAGAACCGACTGAAAGTAAACCATCGTATTCATAGTTCAACGAACACTCACAACACTAGCAACGGAACATATCCGTCCCGGCCGATGTCGCACGATCAACTAACATCCTGAGAAACTGTAAGGTGGCCCAAACGGCCGACCGGCAGCTCGGACACCGTGCAAGTCTCGTCAAGTCGAACGGATGGCACAGAACACTAGCTGAGAGAGACACGCATCAGGCTTCAGGGTGGCAGACCAAGCTCCAGGGTTGCAGACAAGGCGAGTTTAATATGCACTTTCCTTTATGAGAGGAATTCAGTTATATAGTTCAGGGTAACAATTTATCACATTTCTAAATAATATATATACACGTGTACTTACTTGAATACATACTATATATATATTATCATAACTGTAAGTATATACGAAACAATAAACGTTAAAACCATAAGTCACGTAATAGAGACGACGCAGCTACGCACTGAAACAAACAGATTTAGAAAAAAATTATCATAAAAGCAAATAGTTATATGTCTACCAACAAATGCACAATACGCGAGCATAGACCGCCGTGCGTTATGTTAGACGAAAAAATTTATATTGTGAAGTGCGGGAACAATAAGGACAACACAGCTACACACTGATGCAAACTCATATAAAAACAAAATGTAAAGGAAAATAGTTATAAGAACTTACCAACCATTGCAATCACATGTTACACATGCATGTCCCTTTAGGAGAGAAATTCAGTTATACAGTATAAGGTGACAATTTATTTCGTTTGAATACATCAACCTGCAAATATTAGCATTTCTCTTTAAATTATGCTTTGAATAAACCGGTGTTTGTAGAGGATATCACTTCTGTCCACCCTACTCCCTAAGGTAACAGGGCATGCCCCCCCTCCCCTTCCCTCTCCGACTCCAACTTAGTCGAAGAGGAAGCCAAGGTCTTATGATTTTTCTGAGATTTCAAACTTTTCTAAAAAAGTTGCAATTTATTTTTGTTTTAGGTGGTAGAAATTGTTCGAGATGGCGGCTAAAGGTCAAGGTCAACATCGCATGATGTCATCCAAGTTCAAGGTCGCATTATGTCATCGAAGGTTAATGTCAAGGTCATGGTTGCTTGTTGTCATGGTTTTTGCTGTTATGAGTCAAATGGATATTCTCAGAGTGTTCCAATAATTGTTTTATAAACATAATATAGGTTTTTTTCTCCTTTATCCCTAGTGTATATGTCCGAAATAAAGGTCAAAGGTCAAGGTTGTAAGACATCGAATTCCTGTTATTTCGAGTGGAGACAAATTAGTTTTCTCACAGTGTTCGCATGTTTTTTCTTCGTCTTTAAAAATAGCGGCAATGTGTGCTTTCGCACTTGTTAATCTCCTCCTGACAGTAGGAGCCAGTGCAGTTGTCCTGGTTGTGGCAGCAGTGGATGTTGCCGATATCCTCACATGTTCCGTTTTTGCACAACTTCTTCTTGCTCACTGCGAATGGGGGCAAGTGGGTTTTCTCAGAGTGTTCGCATGTTTTTCTTCGTCTTAAAAAATACATGTGTGTATATTATATTTAAACAGAAAAAACTTTTTTACCTTGCCTTGTATAACAGAATTCCTGTCGCAAAGCGAAGTGCATGAGTGACTCTGCTGGTCTGCCACCCTGGAGCCTGACTCGACTCACGACTAGTTTATGTACCATCCCTTCGGTTCGATGAGACCTGCACAGTGCCTACACCGTCGGTCGACCACCTGGCTACCTTTCAGATTCTCGAGATGTTAGTTGTCACACAATGTCGGACAGAGTGGATGCGTTCCGCCGCTAGTGATGCAGGTTGTGAGTTTTGGTTGTAATCTGAATTTTACGGTTTCATTCCGTTCGGTTCGTAAGGAATTCGTTTGCTCTTCCGTTGTACTGACCAGGACAGTCTGGTCTTGTCTAGCAACATCTAAAGCAACGTACAGTACCCGACGTTTGTGGAATATGTGCTGGTTGGTAAGTGCTTATAACTAGTTTCCTTTACTTTTTTTTTATCTGTTTACATCTGTATATAGCAGTGTCGATCTTGTAACTCTCCCTGCTTCCCGACTCTGTCTTGGATTTTATTTTAGTATCATGTAACGTACGTTGCTCGATGCTCGCACATTATGCGTTGGTTGGTAGTGGAATTCGTGTGCCTTTGTACTGTAGCATAGCTCGGTCAGAGGGTGTGCGTGGAGAAAATCGTTTGTTATTCTGCTGTACTAACCAATATTACCACGTCAGTTTTCAGATGCATGGTCTTTTCTAGCAACAATTGATGCAATGTATAGTGCCTGTCGCTTGTGCAATACATGATGGATGGTAGGTGTTTATAAATATTTGCATTTTTTATGACTGCTGGCATCAGTGCTTCGCGACGATTTTTTTTTTTTGGTCTAACATAATGTACAGCGTTCGTTGCTCGCGCAATATGAAACGGTTGGTAGGTGTTTATAACTATTTTCCTTTGCATTTTTAAATCTAATCATCAATAAGTAGCAGTGTCGTCGTCTATTGTATGGCCACTGGTTTAAATGCATGATGTTTAGTGACAAGCAAAGGGACACTGCCTTTACGATTCCAGCTGTTTACTAATTTCTCGTTACAATAGCAACACTGATATCGCTATTACAGACTGTGGAATTATCAGGTATTTTTTTTTAGTTAAGGTTCGATACGAAATTGTGCTCGCAGCGTTCTTGCATCTATGTTGAGCCTTTATTATTTATTATTATGTGACTTTTTCATGTATGGGACAGTTTTGTATGTTGTAAGAGGTTACCTCAACCCGCGTGTTAGGCTGATGCTGTTTACTGCGACGTTTAGACCTCACAGACGAACCACATCGCTGTATTCCCCCTGTGCTATCGGTGCCATCGAGCTGCAGTCCTCTTTGGCGGTTGGAAGAAGGCAAGAGCATCTGTGTGTATTGCTGAAGCAGCCACCAGTAGAAATCTGAGTTCGAAACTTGACACTATACTAAAATATTAATTATTTTCAGACTAAGACAAAATCTGGTAATTTATTTTCCTAGTGATGGAGGTGAAGCTAATATTAGCATGGGTTAAGATAAATAAATAATGTAGGAATAATTTATACACATAATCTTTATTTACAGACTTGACATAATAACAATACATAATAATACACTGAAGAGCCAAAAAAACTAGATCACCTGCCTAATACCATGTAGGGCTCCCGCGAGCACGCAGAAGTGACGCAAGACGACATGGCATAGACTCGACTAACGTCTGACGGTATGCAGGAGGCAATTTACACCATGAATCCTGCAGGGCAGTCCACAAATCCATATGAGTGAGAGGTGGTGGAGATCTCCTCTGAACAGCACGTTGCAAGGCATCCCAGACATGCTCAATAATGTTCATGTCTGGTAATTTAGGTGGCCAATGGAAGTGTCTAAAGTCAGGAGAGTGTTCCTGGAGCCACTCGTTAGCAACTCCCTAAGTGTGAGGTGTCGCATTGTCCTGCTGGAATTGTCCACGTCCGTCGGAATGCACAATGGACATGAATGGGAGCAGGTGATTGGACAGGATGCTTACGTATCTGTCACCTGTCAGAGTCGTATCTAGACATATCAGGGGTCCCATTTCACGCCAATTGCAAATGCCACATACCACGACAGAGCCTCCAGCAGCTTGAACAGTCCCCTGTTGACATGTAGGGTCCAAAGATTCATGGGGATGTCTCCATACCCGAACAAGTCCATCCGCCCGATACAATTGGAAACGAGACTCGTCAGACCAGGCAACGTGTTTCCAGTCATCAAAAGTCCAATGGCAGTGTTGGCGGGCCCAGACGAGGGGTAAAGCTTTGTGTCATGCAGTCAACAACGATACACGAATCGGTCTTCGGCTCCGAAAGCCCATATCAATGATGGTCCGTTGAATAGTTCGCACGCTGGCACTTGTTGATGCCCCAGCATTGAAATCTGCGGCAATTTGAATAAGGGTTGCACGTCTGTCACGTTTGATGATTCTCGTCAGTTGTCGTTTGTCCCGTTCGTTCATGGTCATTTTCCGGCCGCAGCGATGTCAAAGATTTGATGTTTTACCGGATTCCCGATATTCACGGTACACTCGTGAAATGGTCGTAAGCGAATATCCAAAGTTTATCGCTACCTCGGAGATGCTATGTCCCATCTCTCGTGCGCCGACTATAACACAACGTTCAAACTTACTTAAATCTTGATAACCTGCCATTGTAGCAGCAATAACCGATCATGCAACTTTGCCAAACGCTTTTTGTCTTTTATAGGCGCTGCTAACCACATCGCGTTACTCTGATTGGTTCCATGCCTCTGTTATTTGCATACGCACGCCTATACCATTTTTTTTTTTTTGCTCTCCAGTGTATTTGATACACATTCAACATATTCTTCATTCCAAGCAAAACTTTTATGGTGACTTTTTGCAGAACAATTCCTGCTGTGAACATTCGAGACCCACTTATTCGCAAATACCACACAGCAGTTATCACATGGGTAGATCTTGTAGATATGGCAAAAGAGCAGTTACTATGTTCATGAAATTTTGCACTTGTGCAGTTAGCGAATGTCTAGCTGCAATACATGCACATTTTTCCCGAAGAAACGACAAACATTGCATGTGCACTTCTTGATATGTTTATACATGACATCACTACACGTAAACACAGAATCGCAGTTATCACACTGGAACGTCTTGTATGCTGGGCTGCACATGCAATGACAACTTTCATGTCAGTGTGCATTCCAACTTGTGCTAAAAGAGTTTTCCCAGTAGTAACATTGATAAAGTAATGCTTGTAGTGACTTTTCAGGACTCCTTGCTGTTGCCGATTCCGACGGTGTTAAAGATGGAAAGTCTTCAACTATTAATTCCAACTTAACATTGCAGTAGAGTACACACTCGTAGTAGATGATGAATGTAGTCGTAACGGTCCGCTTTCCTCCACCATGCAAGCCAATGAAATGATGTTCGGTTTTATACACACTCAGGCGACAAAAGTCATGGGATACCTCCTAATATCGTGTCTGACTTCATTTGCCTGGCAAAGTGCAGCAACTCGACGTGGCATGGACTCAACAAGTCGTTGGAAGTCCGTAGCAGAAATATTCAGCTATGCTGCCTTTAGAGACGTCCATAATTGCAAAAGTGTTGCTGGTGCAGGAGTTTGTGCACGAACTGACTTCTCGATTATGTCCCATAAATGTTACAGGGATTCATGTCGGGCGATATTGGTGGCCAAATCATTCGCTGGAATTGTCCAGAATGTTCTTCAAACCAATCGCGAACAGTTGTGGCCCGGTGACATGGCGCATTGTCATCACTAAAAATTCCATCGTTATTTGGATACATGAAGTCCGTGCCTGGCTGCAAGTGGTCTCCAAGTAGCTGAACATAACCCTTTGCAGGCAATGATCGGATCAGTTGGACCCGGAGGACCCAGTCCATGCCATGTAAAAAGAGCCCACACCATTATGGAGCCACTACCAGCTTTCACAGTTCCTTGTTGACAACTTGGATCCATGGATTCGTGGGGTCTGCACCACAATCGAACCATACCATCAGCTCTTACCAAATGAAATTGGGACTCATCTGACCAATCCACGGTTTTCCAGTCATCTAGGGTCCAACCGATATGGTCACGAGCCCAGGAGAGGCGCTGCAGGCGATGTCGTGCTGTTAGTAAAGGCACTCGAGTCGGTCTTCTGCTGGTATAGCCCAGTACAGCCAAAGTTCGCCGCACTGTCCTAACGGACACGTCCTTCGTACGTCCCACATTGATTCCTGCGGTTATTTCACGCAGTGTTGCTTGTCTGTTAACACTGACCATTCTGCTCACACATCGTTGGTCTCGGTCATTAAGTGAAGGCGGTCGGCCACTGCGTCGTCCATGGTGGGAGATTATGCCTGAAATGAGGTATTCTCAGCACATTCTTGACACTGGGGATCTCGGAACTTTGAATACCCTAACCATTTCCGAAATGGAATGTCCCATGTGTATAGCTTCAACTGCCATTCCGCGTTCAAAGTCTGTTAATTCTCGTCGTGCGGCCATAATCACGTCACAAATGAAAGCTTAACCAATGCACTTCCCATTTATACATTTTGTACGCGATACTACTGCCATCTGTATTTTTACATATTTGCTATCCCATTACTTTTGTCACCTCTGTGTAATGCTCGTTTCTATCCTATTCACACTGCATGCTGATTTGAATTGCCCGTCTCCAGAAGATGACTGCTCGCTGTGTGGTACAAACGTCAGCATTGTTGCTGGGTGAATGAAATATGTTACCTAATTAGGTTGATTGCTGTCTAGCCTTCGAAGTTGTCAATTCAACATCTCAACTTCCACAACACTCGTTCATCTTTCAGTGTTGGAAGTGCCTTGTTTTTCAATGTGCTGCTGCTCGCTCCCGTAGTGTTTTTCACGAGCTCCTAGGATGTGGAATGTCTGAAATGGTAGTACTACTTTGAAAACATTGTATGCATGGGAGAGAGTCAAGAATTTCTTCGTCCTGTTACATATAGACAGGTAGGTGTTTGTAGATAATTTTTATTTCGTGTCGTGCATATGAGAGAAGGAACTCATTAGGCTGGTATACAAACTCGGTATCTTTGTTGAGTGTAACAAGTGATTTAATTATACTAATATTATAAATGCGAACCTCTGTGTGTGTGTATGTTTGTTACCACTCAGCTCCATAATGGGTGAACGATTTAAGATTAAATTCGGTATGTAGGTACTTTAGGTCCTGGAGTAGGACATAGGATACTTTTTATCCCGGTAAATTGTACGGCTCCTGTGAAATAACAACAAAACCTAATTCTGCAACAGCTGGGAACATGGCCGAACTCAGCTCCTTAACAACTGAACGGATTTTGATGAAATGTGGTATATAGGTAATTTAGGTCCTGGAATTGGACATACGATAATTTTTATCCCGGTAAATTGTACTGGCCCTGTGTAATAACAACAAAACATAATTCGGCAACGGCTGGGAATGTGACCGAACTCAGCTCCATAACAGCTGAACGGATTTTGATGAAACTTGGTATGTAGGTACTTTATGTCCTGGAATAAAACAAGGATACTTTTTATATTAGTTCTGGGGAATAACAACAAAACATAATTTTGCAATGGCTGGGAACGTGACCGAATTCGGCTCCATAATGGCTGAACGGATTTTGATGAAACTTGGTAAGTAAATACTTTAGGTCCTGGAATAGGTCATACGATACTTTTTATACATGTCCTGTAGAATAACAACAAAACGTAATTCTGCAACAGCTGGTAACGTAACCGAAATATTTTTTTCTTCTGGTGTCAAGAGTTTATCAGGCCACCCAAGGACCTCTGAAATGGCTTAACGATTTCTATCAATAGATAACAACCGGGACCGAATATTTAACGTGCCCTCCGAAGCCCGGAAGCACTCAGCACGGTCACCCATCCAAATGTGAGCCGCTAGGAATGTTGCTTAACTTTAGTGATCGATTAAGATCCCATAGTCAAGCGCAAAAGTAGTACCTTGGTACACTTATTTCTAAAGCTACAACTTGATGAAACTCACGTTTTGATTTTCATACATCGACGCTGGAAAGTGTAAATGTGGTAACTATGCGATATCTGCACAGATACACTCCAAAAACAATACCCTACATCTTGGATATCGGGTAAAAAGTATTTTGTTCCTTTTGGGTTACCGTAATCAGTTAAAAACCTAGGCCAACATAATAAAATTGTATCATTCTGTTTTCACATAAATGAATTGTCTTTTCCCAATTTACATATCAGTGTGACATGGGCTTGTCTAGGCCCCACAGTTGTGCGCCAAATAACAATGACACTACGCCACTGTGGAAGACAGTGTGGCTTATAGTGTCGTAGTTAATGCCTCCAGGAACAGACTATATGATGCCTGAAGGTTAAGGGGTTTGCAATAATGTAGTAATTTACTGTTTCATTTTGAAGGACGAATATATATTGTCTCGAATTTAACACAAATTACATACATTAACACTCCCGAGGTGTGGTACTGTAATAATTTGGTTACTCGGATTGACTGCTGCCGACTTCGTGATGGAGGGGGGCTTCTCTTGACGGTGATTTTATACTTAACTCTTGCTGGTATGATGTCAGCTGTGGAGGGTGAGCTCCGGCCATGGGCGGCCTTTGGCAAAGGCCCACTGGGTGTCGTCGTCTCCCCTGGGCTGCTCTACTGACGTACTGAGGTACTGTTGTGGGTGGGAATCCGACTCCCGGCCTCTCGACTGACTGACCGGCTTTCCGCGCGGTACTCTCGAACTGCCTGATTTCTCAGACTAACCTCTCGGCTCGGCAATAATCAACTGAATCCCACTTCTCTTGTAAAGTGGTTTTTATGCTTACCAGTGTCCCCCCTTAAGTATCGACACGTGTCTCTATTATTGGGGGGGAGGGGGGAGGTGGTGGAATGCAGAACAATGCCTTTCAGAACACATGCCCTAGTTCCTGAAGGTTGTGGGTGGGGGGTAGCACTTTGCTCCTAGCTTGCTCTCGTCAGCTATTTCTTCGCGGTGCGTTCCCACATTGTCCTGTTGTTTGCTTAGGGGGGAGGGGGGTGTTCTTGGCACCATTATCCAGCTGTCATATGTTTCTTCCGCGATGCGTGTTTTCTGAATTTAGGCGAACTGTGCATGATTATTTTCTATCTCGTGAAACCTCTGCGATCAACAGATCTTACGGGCTTGCAAGAGGCGTAGGGGGGAGGGAGGGTGAAAGGGGGGTGGACGACGCCTCCGCGACACGTGTTATAGTCGCCACGCGCCTCATTCTCGATTTGACCTTCCCCTGCGGTGACTAGGAGTGACACGTGTCTCTCTAAGTCTCTACCCTGGTTACCCTGGTTACCCTGGTTGGTTGTGGGCCAGCGTCGCTCTGATATTCCTAAACCGTCACACATCAAGTTTATCACTGTAAAACTCAATTGTACCCATGAGAAGCCGGGCCGGTTCGCTAGTCTTTCCATATGGCACGATAGATGATAAACTTTTCTCAACGCTAGAACAGCATCCCTTGAATTTCACTATGTCCTCTCGACTAGAGAAAGAAGTTCTAAGCGATGTGAGGTGGTTGTACGAAATGCTTTTATAGACCTAAAAGTGAGTAGGATGGACAGAAGTGATATCCTCTACAAACACCGGTTTATTCAAAGCATAATTTAAAGAGAAATGCTAATATTTGCAGGTTGATGTATTCAAACGAAATAAATTGTCACCTTATACTGTATAACTGAATTTCTCTCATAAAGGGACATGCATGTGTAACATGTGATTGCAATGGTTGGTAAGTTCTTATAACTATTTTCCTTTACATTTTGTTTTTATATGAGTTTGCATCAGTGTGTAGCTGTGTTGTCCTTATTGTTCCCGCACTTCACAATATAAATTTTTTCGTCTAACATAACGCACGGCGGTCTATGCTCGCGTATTGTGCATTTGTTGGTAGACATATAACTATTTGCTTTTATGATAATTTTTTTCTAAATCTGTTTGTTTCAGTGCGTAGCTGCGTCGTCTCTATTACGTGACTTATGGTTTTAACGTTTATTGTTTCGTATATACTTACAGTTATGATAATATATATATAGTATGTATTCAAGTAAGTACACGTGTATATATATTATTTAGAAATGTGATAAATTGTTACCCTGAACTATATAACTGAATTCCTCTCATAAAGGGAAGTGCATATTGAACTCGCCAGGTCTGCCACCCTGGAGCCTGATGTATGTCTCTCTCCGCTAATGTTATGTGCCATCCGTTCGACTTAAGGTAGAAGTAAAGTGTATCTCCTTATAGTGATGCAACCAGCAACACAGTAAATGAACCACTTTTTTAAAAGTACTTTAGAGACTTCCAAAATCGTAAGAAAAATATGACTTGAGTTTCATATGCAAGATAAATGTTAATGTTTTATTCAGTGTAAAATTTGTCACTAAGTAATTCTCTTTGATGGGTAAATTAATTAATAACGAAAATTTCCAATTCTTACCCAAGACTGGTCGTATTTCTTCTCTGGATAAATAATAAAATCGATTTTATTAAAAAATACCTCATCTAATTAGGTTAAGAGTTTTTTTTTATGCTTTTGCATGAAAAAATATTTTTATTACATGTTATAGGTGTGCTAAAAGTTAAGTTTATGAAAATAAGTTACGCCTATTGACTGGATTATTTATTCATAAATTAAAAATAACGTCAAGTACAGCATTTTTTCACATATATACAAAGACATAAATGTATAATTTCATATAAATCAATTGCAGTAACGATAACATGTAAAATAACCTACAATCTTGAAAATACATAAGAATTCTACAATATACCTAGGAAGCTGCTGCCTTCGTAGCACAGTGGTAGAAAGTGGAACTACGTGAGGATGTCGAAAGATGAATGAACAGAGAGGGCGAGGTGATGATGTGCGAGATAACAAGCAGATAAGAGGACTGAGCACCTACCTACCAGAAGAGGTGATGACAAATACATGAATAAAGTGATGAGGTCCATGACAATGCCGATTTTACATATGCACATAAAAATAGATCTTAAGCAGGTATTTATAAAACCAGCACGGTGCGTGTATTCCACCAACATTGTTAAATGGGGGCAGAAAAAGAACAAAATGTTGTTTATAATGGAACGTTTCGCCCATCCGTAAGTCCTGATAAAAATATGCTGTCTCCACCCATTCTCACAGTCAGACAAAAGTCCTGGATATCAGTAAATACAAATAGAGAAAGGAAGTATACAGTAATACACTTTTACTCTCTTTACATATAGGTTCGATACTTAATAAGACGAGATTCAACCTACCTCATAAAAATGTTTTCCATTAAGTTAAGAAAATGTTGCCTAATATTCTGCTTCCAACAGCCCTTCTACTGTGATTTCAGCGGTACCCACCCACGTGAAACACTTGTTCTCATTCATTCATTTTAAATGCTTCCGACTCTTTTCAGTGAATCTCCTACAATAAAATGTTTATTTTAGGCGACTTCATATCACCCATACATTAGAGTATTAAAAAATAAAAGGCCAAACAATCCAGAAGTTTGTAGTTATAAATATTTCAGAACCTTATTATAATGCTCTTTTACTCTTACATTCTCAGATTTCAAATATAGCAGTTTATATTTGTACGTTCACGCTAACACAAGTAACATAGATTTCTCGTTAAATATCCCTAGTAATTTACACTGAAGCGACAAAATTCATGGGATACCTCCTATATCGTGTCGGACCTCCTTTTGCCCGGCGAAGTTCAGCAACTCGACGTGGCATAGACTCAACAAGTCTTTGGAAGTCCCCAGCAGAAATATTCAGCCATGCTGCCTCTAGAGAGGTCCATAATTGTGAAAGTATTGCCGGTGCAGGAGTTTGTGCACGAACTGACTTCTCGATTATGTCCCATAAATGTTGATGGGATTCAGGTCGGGCGATCTTGGTGGCCAAATCATTCGCTGGAATTGTCCAGAATGTTCTTCAAACCAATCGCGAACAGTTGTGGCCCGGTGACATGGCGCATTGTCATCCATAAAATTTCCATCGTTATTTGGATACATGAAGTCCATGTATGGCTGCAGCAAGTGGTCTCCAAGTAGCTGAACATAACCCTTTTCAGACAATGACTGGTACAGTTGAACCAGACGACGCAGTCCATTCCATGTAAAAAGAGCCCACACCATTATGGAGCCACTACCAGCTTTCACAGTTCCTTGTTGACAACTTGGGTCCATGGATTCGTGGGGTCTGCACCACACTCGAACCATACCATTAGCTCTTACTAACTGAAATCGGGACTCATCTGACCAAGCCACGGTTTTCCAGTCGTCTAGGGTCCAACCGATATGGTCACAAGCCCAGGAGGAGAGGCACTGCAGGGGATGTCGTGCTGTTAGTAAAGGCACTCGAGTCGGTCTTCTGCTGGCATAGCCCAGTACAGCCAAAGTTCGCCGCACTGTCCTAACGGACACGTCCGTCGTACGTCCCACATTGATTCCTGCGGTTATTTCACGCAGTGTTGCTGACTGTTATCACTGACCATTCTGCGCACACGTCGTTGGTCTCGGTCATTAAGTGCAGGTGGTCGGCCACTGCCTTGTTCATGGTGGGAGGTTATGCCTGAAATTGGGTGTTCTCGGCACACTCTTGACACTGTGGATCTCGGAATGTTGAATTTCCTAACCATTTCCGAAACGGAATGTCCCATGCGTCTAGCTCCAACTACCATTCCGCGTTCAAAGTCTGTTAATTCCCGTCGTGCGGCCATAATCACGTCAGAAACCTTTTCACATGAATCACTTGACTACAAATGAAAGCCCATCCAATGCACTTCTTATTTATACATCTTGTATGCGATACTACTTCCATCTGTATATTTGTATATTGCTATTCCATGACTTTTGTCACATCAGTTTACAGTGTAACACTTGCAGGTTACATGAATTAATATTTTTTGTGCACGATTTTGTCTAGTAGGGCGCTATCGTCACTTATACAGTCCATCAAATAAAATCATTCATTGCCACAAAATATTATTCGGGCAATTTTATGTAAAATGCATATCAAAATATTACCAAAATTCATACTAACACAACGTTAGAAGTGCTACTGCATCAGCATATAATTAGATTAAAAAACCCGGCCGATGTTTTTAAAACCCTTTTAACTACATATCTAAATACAGAATTTGTTTTGCTTACATTAAATCATTACGAAACAAAATATTTCGTGCAGACATTATGCACTAATATCTTGTAAAATAACAAAATTCTTGGTAAATTTCCTGGAAATAAACACTGCCAATGTAAGTTTCATTATCGAATGAAAACGCATTCGCATTCGTTCCTGGTTGCTCAACAGCAACTTACTTGCCGTTTGACACTTTAGAATTTCGGGCAAACACCTCAATTAGTGGATTTAAACAAATGTACATTTTTATTGCCATAATTTCATATACAAGTAAAAATAGGGAATCTTAAATGCTCCTAAGCTGTGTAATCGATAGTGAAAGGTTTACAAAAATGTATTATTAGCTTTTCCAATGTGCCTATCTTTCATACTGGCATGTGTGTTGTCATACACATGGGCGGAGTACTGCTAACCCAAGACCACGAGAGGAGTAAGTTGGGCCGTCTCGCCTGTTTCGAGTAACGGTACTCCGGAGGGTGGCACGTGATGTCACTGCGGCGCAGCTCTCCCCAGTGTCTAGGGCCGCCCATGTGTTATTTATTGCTAGTTACGGACCGCGGTTTAACCCAACCTGGGGCCAAATTATTGAAACTATCGGAATTATTCCTCTAGAGGAAAGACGTAATTCCGCTATCGGAACGCCTGGAGCCAATTTTTGAACACTCGATAGCGGAATTGTATACAGGAATCGATCCATGAAGTGTCGAAATGAATCCGACAGCTGGGCAGCCGCCGGAATCGCCATTCCTCTACAGATTTGTCTATAATACTTGATGTAGGAAACTTAAAAATACACAAAAGAGAGAAAAACTGTTACCAAATATCAAATTATCAAAGCGTTTACATATCTAACAAAAATACCGTATACAAAGTTAAGTTTGTAGGTGAAAACTGATAGAACTGTTAAGAATATCATGTGAAATATTATACGAAACTGCTAAAACATAAAATACATAACGAAATTAATTTTCCAGGAAAAGCTGTAGTTGCTAGTACTGTGAATCAAAACATAATCAATTTGTTTTAGATATGCAAACATTAATGAAAAATATTTTGTAGTTTACAGTTATAGTCGGAATGTTAGTAACAATTTTGTAATGGTATATTTACACTAGAAAATAAAAATTATTAGGGTTTTGTTTTTGTTATTTGCATTTTATAATTTGTTACAGTATCTTAAACAGTTTTACTGTTCTTTCGTGAATAAAGTTACATAAAGTAATTAAAATATAAAAGTTTCTTAAATATATTTTTTATTAATACTAAACCTATATCTAGCAGAAATGAATTAACTTTAACATGTTCTTTCACAGGCAAAGTTATTTTATTGGTAAATATTAGCGTAATTTCGTCAATACAAGTTCTTTTAATGAAAAAAAACTAATCTGCATGAAAAATAAGAGTTCCTGTGGATTAACAATGTCTGACTTAATTTATATAATATAACAGTTAATAATTCCGTCACTACTGTAGATAGTTTATTTTTTTAAGGTAGTTGCAATTACTTATCCCGGATTATCTACCAATAAATAAAATAGATGTTATTGTATTTTAAAGCAAATTTTCCCATTACAACAGATTTAACGTGATTGTTTCAGCTTCGCTGATGACACACGAAATGAAACGATGTCAAGTTGTAAAATAGATTCTTCAAAAACTTTATACATTTTATTTAAACAGTTACTAATCGTCTCAAAAAAATAATATTTTGGCATCGCCACACTCGTTACCGGAATGGAAGTATTGGAAAAATTCGTTAGAGAATTTATTTCGATAGTTTAAAAAATTGGACCCTACAAGCAGCGGTAACTTTGCGACTCTTTTGTATGTATACATTTATTTTCTTCACATGCGTGGACGCTTGTTAAATGTTCCCTAACTTGAAAGGTCTGTAAATGCTGACCAACTATGCTTATAACAGGGCTTAAGACATACTTGCCCTTATCTCTTTGATTGCAGTCTGAGTGATGACTGTGAGATGAATTTTGGCAGTCGTAGCTACGAAGAGTGGGAAACATCTGGAAAGTGTGCTTATAAGAGGGCTTTAGGTATGCTTGATTGTCCCAACCACCCTGTTTGTCATCGGAGGTGAGGCCTATGATATGAATTTAATTACTATAGCTTCCTAGGGTGGGAAATGGTAGCCAACTATGCTTTTACGAAGGCAAAAGTTGTACTTGACATTGCAGTCCTTTTCCTTGTCTAAAGTGATGTCTATGTTATAAATTTGGTGGCTATAATCCCGGTGGGTAGGAAATGGTAGACGACTTTGCTTATACGAGAGCTTAGAACATACTTGACTCGACCATCTTGTTCGTTGTAGGCGGCGATGTCAAGTTTATGAATTTGACGAATATAGCTTCGGTGGATAGGAAATGTCAGTCAACTATGTTTATATAATGCCTTAAAATTTACTTGACCCTACCACCCTGTTCTTCACAAAAGGAAATTTTTAAAATATGAGCTTGATTACTATAGCTTTGTTAGGTGGGAAATCGTGGGCAACTATGCTCATAAGTACGCTTAGGACGTGCTTAACCCTGTGGCCCTGTTCATAGTCGGGGGCCGACAATGTTATGATTTTTGTAAGTCAATCTTAAATGGTTCGGAAATAACATTCAGCTATGCTTATAAGTATGCTTAGGGCATACTTGACCCTGTGGTCTTTTTGCCATCGGGGGTGATACCTATGATTTGAATTTTGTGATTATTTCTTAAACGGTTCGGAAACAACAGCCAACTATGCTTATAACTGTGACTAGGCCACGTATGACCCTGCAGCCATTTTCGTTGTCGGGGTGATATCTATGTAATGAATTTGGTGGTTGCATCTGAAATGGTTGCGAAATTGCAGTCAACTATGCTTATTAGTTGGCTTAGGGCATACTTTCCCTGCAGTCCTTTTACATTGTTAAAGGCGATGTCTTGTTTTGAACTTGATGGTTGTATCTTATATGGTTCGGAAATTACAGACAACTATGCGTATAAGTGCGCGTAGGGCATACTTGACCCTGCGGCTCTTTTCGATGTCGGGGGTGAAGTCTATGTAATAAATTTAGTTTACTTTATCTGAAATGGTTCGGAAGTTTCAGCCAACCGCGCTTATATGTAGGCGCACATACGTTACCCTGCGGATGTCTTCGTTGTCGGGGGTGACGTCTATGTTATGAATTCGGGGATTGTATATTAAATGTTTGGAAATTACAGTCTACTCTGCTTATAAGTATGATTAGGGCTCTTTTTCTTATCGGGGTTGGTGTATGTGTTATGAATTTGGTAGCCGAATCTTAAACGGTTCGGAAATGACATCCAATTATGCTTATATGTAGGCTTAGGGCGTACTTGACGCGTGCGCGCTTTGAGACTCTAGGCTAGTGTGCGTAGTCAGTCTTCGCTCCGTATTGCGCAGGTGGAATGACAGAGCATGAGACTCATCCCCGCCAGGATGCCAGATGAAACAGACCAGAAGTAATATGAGAAAACCAAAGTGGAATGAGAGAGCATGATGGGAGAAGTTGCATGATGAGGCAATGAACTCGAACATTCTTCAGACACTATGGATGGTGTAGACATGTAATGATAGAGAATGAATGTCAGGTTACCCCTCCACTCCTCAGTCCTCACTCGTCATTCCTAAAAAAGGAGTCACTTAGCCACATTATGGATTTATGCTATTTTCGGACTGAATTACTCATATGAATTTTGGTAAGGAAAATTTAGGGCATACTTTACACTGCAGTCATTTTAGTTGTCGGGGGTGATACCAATGTTACGAATTTGGTAGTTGTATCTTAAACGTTTCGGAAATTTTAGCCATTTATGCTTATAAGTAGGCTTAGGACATACTTGACGCTGTAGTCATTTTCGTTGTCGGGGGTGATGTCTACGTAATGAATTTGCTAGTTGTATCTTAAACTGTTCTGAAATTAGTCAACTATTCTTATTTATGGGCCTTAGTATGTACTTGATGCGTGCATGCAGTGCGACACTATGCTAGCATGCGTAGGCAGGCCTCGCATCGTGTCGTGCAGGTGGAATGACACAGAATGAGACTCGTCCCCGCCAGGATACCAGGTGAAAGGAGACCAGAAGGAATATGAGAAAACCAAGGTGGAATGAAAGAGCATGAGTCTCGTCGCCGCCAAGATGCCAGTAGAAAGGAGACCAGCAGGAATATGAGAAAGCCAAAGTGGAATGACAGAGTATGATGAGAGAAGTTGCCTAATGGGTCAATGAACTGGAACATTCTTCGAAATGACAGAGCATGAGACTTGTCCCTGCCAAGATGCCAGGAGAGAGGAGACCGGAAGGAATATGATAAAATCGAAGTGGAATGACAGATCATGAATGATTAAAATAAAGGAGATCGGGAGGACTATGAGAAAAAACCCCACGCAGAATGCAAGATCATGATGTGGGGACATGCAAGATGTTCTCGGTTGGCCATAAATGACAAATGCAAGAGCATGATAGGGGACAAGGGAGGAATAAGACAATAAAGGAGGAATTTGAGTAAACCACCCACACCGAATGATAAATGATAAATCCTCCAACACAGAATGCTTGAGCATGAAGTGGGGACAAGGAAGGAATGATAAAATAAAGGAGGACTCTGAGAAAACCACCCGCACGGAATGCAAGAGCAAGAAGTAGGGACCAATATGGGCGCCAGGTATGACAGAGCGAGAGGGAAAATCCAAGATGGCCGACGTCGTCAAGGAATGACAGAGCAGTTGCTTTCCTCGTGACGTCATCGAAGATGGCCGCCGGCATGTCCCCTTGTTTTCAGCCAGGAGCCAGGTGGTGCAGAACCTGTAGTTTCTAACTACATGCAATCAACTGCAACACAGGCGTAGGATTCGGAGTATCAACTTCGGATGTAATGAGTCTAATGTTTTGAATGATAATGTTGGCTAACCTGAAATATTTAGATTGCCATTATTTAGAAAATTAGTGTCTAAGCCACTTAAAACACGTAAATTCACATTGCCTACCATAGCGCTAATCGTTTGAAAAATTTGATGGAAACCATTTTATTGCTCCTAGCTATATTCTCATAAAAGTTTTTTTTATCGATTATAATAACCAAATTGCCTGAAATAAGTATGAGGTACTGTATACGATGCATCTATTAGATAGTGTCAGAATAAAATTAGGAGTGGATTTGGTTAAATTATAAAATAGACATGCCACACTTAGGATATTGAAAAATTTGTATGGCCACCATTTTTATATTCAGTGTCTGGCCCCACTTAAATCATGTAAATTTCCGTGGCCTTCTGTAAAACTAATGGTGTCAAAAATGTGGTGTATATTAATTGAATTGTTCCGGAAATATGAGAAAATGTAAAATTTTCTCACCTGGCTCTATTTTCCAAAATTCTGCAAAAGAGGATCTATATATTATTAATTGACGCTTCTATTGAATACATTTAGCATACAAAGTTTGGCTGAATTTACAGGAAGTGTTTCAAAAATATAAGATATTAAATTATATTTTTTATACTAACACCATTAAAAACTTTTGTGTCACATGTAACACATGTTAAGTTTGCATAACCTATTGTTGCTCTACATGTGTGAAATATTTGGCGAGTATCGGTTAATTGGCCCTTGAGATATGGCATAAAAACAGCATTTTTTCATTTGACTATCTTTATAAATTGAGGACACAATGGTTATATATTACCACATTCGATTATTGTCATAGATACAGTTTACAAAGTTTAGTTAAAATCTGTTACATAGTTTCGTAGTTATAGCACCCAAACTGAAATTTAAAGCCACCATTTGAAATAAATTGTCCGCAAAAATGAAAACATACAAATTAATGTGTCCTACCACAGTACAAATTCTTAGCCAGATTTAGTGGGAATCGGATGGTTGATTCCCGAGATGGCATAAAAATATTTTTTCATGTGGAGCTATGTTACAAAATGGCGGAGAAATGAGGCTCTGTAAAGACAAATTTGATGGTTGTAATAGATACTGCCAGCATACAAATTTAATTTGAAATTTGTTTAGCAGTTCCGTAGATATAGGATACTGAGGTAAAATGTATGTGTCCGCAATTTTGAAAATAAGTGTCTGATCCACTCAAAACCTGTCAGTTTACATGGCCTGCTGTAGTGCTACTAGTTTGCCAAATTTTGTGTAAATATGTTTTTTTTTGGAGGTATGACAAAAATTTTTATTTGTCGTGTGATGCTATCTTACATAATGGTGTACAAGAGACTTTGTGTGGGCATATTTGACGGTTACACCCACCAGACAAATTTATGCTGGAATAAATTGCATGATATCGATGATATAGCATACAAAGCAAAAATAGCTATAAAGCTGCCATTTTGAAAAGACGTGTACGACAACCAAAAACACGGTACTTTACATAACTTGCTGCAATACTACTTATTGCCATATTTGGTAGAAATCGGTACATTATTTCCCAAGATATGATATGAAAACTTTACGCATTCGTGTGACACTATTTTAGGCTAGGTAAATTAGGAAAAAAAAGGACCTTTAGCGGAAAGTTTAGGTATAATCGTAATCGTTGTCATTCCTAATGTTTTTTGGGTCGCTGAACACGAATCTCAGGTTTGCTGACAAAATTTTTTCCCGGAACATTGTTTTTTTTTTTTTTGCAAAAAACCTCAAAATTTTGGAACGTTTTTGGTTTTCTGCCTATATCTTGGGAACTACGCGTTTTTTTGAAAATACCAATCTATACAAAATTAAAGTAGACAAAATGTCCTACATTTTTTGTCTTTAACATGGTTTCTACGACCAACCGTTCCGCCGCTAGAGCGCGCCAAAAATAGGCAAAATTCCCAAAAATCGCAAAAACGACATATTTCGACTTTCTACTCCCGATGTCCGTGGAAATGACTCATGTTAAGATAGTTTTGAACATGTATGGTATTGAACTTGATTAAATACACTTTAAAATAAATACGGGGTCCGCTGAAATGCACTTGAAATAAATATTGTGTCCAATTATTTTCAAAGAATGGTCTAAAATCAAATTGAAAGAAAGAAGACAAATTAGTGAAAAAGTAAAAATCATCTGGCCTGCTGCGCGCCACAAACTCATGGAAAGATGGTAGATTAATATTGGAATGAATGTTTGAGTGTTGGAAAGTGGGGTTATGCGTCTTAATTCAGTGAGCCGTTGAAGACCCTTCTTTTTTTTGTGGCAGATGGTCGCTACCTGAGGAGGACCCCTCCACTCCAAGTACAGTGTACTTGTCCCTGAGGGCCCCGACCAAGCCACCGGCTCGTCAGTTGATGTTCATATACTCCACTGTTCGTATATGTGTCCGGTTTTACAAGTTCGATTTACCTTGCTGACGTGAATGTCGCGATGTCGGTGTGTTTTATCTGTTACTTGCCGCTAGAATATTGAGGGACAATAGCAACAGTGAAAGAGAAAGGAGTTGCATCGTTTATTGAAGCCAGTAAAAGAAGGAAAGATGGGAAAGGCGGTAGTTTGAGGGGACAAACGTCTGTCAAAGTGCATGAAAAGTGTAGGAAATCATATACAGATGATCGATCCATTGTTGCTTTCCTGAAAAAACGAGACGCCAGTACAACTCAACGAACCCGATCAGCAGTCACTCATTTTTCATTCAGAACTAACTGTTTCATATGTGGATTGGAAATTACTGCTGCGTTTTTGGCTGCAGAATCCAAAAAAAAACCCAAATGAGCGGTATGTTGTGTACCAGGTTCGTGACACAACTCAAAGCTTGAGAAACAGTATTAGGAAGGATGCCCAAGACGCAAATGATGAATATGGACGGGCTATACTTCGCCGAATTGAGCATGTTCCCGACTTGGTTGCATACGATGCGCAATACCACAAAAGCTGTCGTACAAAACTGTCTGCTAAAGCAAGAAAACAGAAAGTAGTATCGACAAGACGTGGTCATTTGCACTTGAAAATGATGTTGCAATGGAATACATATACACATACCTTGAAAGCAGCAATTATGAATGCCAGTTCTCGTTAGATTAACTAATTGAACAGGTAAAAGGAGACTATGAGCCAGATACAAAAACCGTCAAGGCCAGACTTAAAGAGAAATGTGGGGAGGATATAATGTTCACGACCAATAAGAAAAAGAAGACTGTTGTTTGTTTTAAAAATATTGGGGAAAAGATACTGAACGATGCATGGTATCAGCAGAAGTGTAAGTCTGAAGCAGAGGAGAAGCTTCGTGTAGTGGAAGCAGCTGCAAAAATAATTTGCAAGGAAGTCAGATCGCAGGTTTATGATGTCAGCCAGTACCCGGCTCCAGACAGTTTTCTGGATGAGGCAGAGTCAGTCATTCCTGATACACTCAAGCATTTTCTGCATACTTTGATTGTGAAGATAAAGAAGGGGGAACATACTGATAAATGGGAAAAAAAATGCCACGGAATCGCTCACAGTATTATCAGTGCTGTAAGGCCTCGCTCGTTTTTGTCAAATTTACAAGTCGGAATTGGAGCTTTTATTTACAAAAAATTTGGGTCCCGGAAGTTGATCGATATTTTGAGTTCGTTGGGCTTTTGCTGCAGTTACTCAGAAGCAGTACGATTTGAAATTTCATCAACCCTGCATTCGCAGGAAAAAGTAACAGAAGATGGATTTATTCAGTTCGTATACGACAATGCGGATTCTAATACTCGAACAATAGATGGATACAACACGTTCCACGTCATGGGAGGAATTTTTACTGTTGCCCCAGCTTCTGCTGTACCTCCAGATGCAACAATTCAGAGAATGGCAAGGATACCAGCTGCAGATGTTGTTGGAAAATTTGGCCATGTTAATTTGAAACGTTTCGAGGCAAAAGAGGGTGGTGATGGACTGAAGGCAATAAAGATTGAAGACCTCTCCTACAAGTTTCGGACATCCCAGATCACCTATCTCTCAGCTGCTGAAATTCTTTGGCTGTTCAGCAAACACAAAGATGTGTCCATAACACCGGGATGGAACGCGTTTATGGAACAAGCCACCCAGGGGCCTCGCGTTTGAGAAAACTTACACTGCGTGCCTTCCTTTTATTAATGCTCCTCCTTCCGAGTACGACACCATCTACACTGCACTGCTGGAAGCAGCAGGGAAGTGCAGGGCTAACAAACTGACATCGTGTGTGGTCACATTTGACAAACCGCTCTACTTAAAAGCACGGTACATTGTGGCTAATTGTGACGACACCATGCTTCAACATGTGGTAATTGGGCCCAACATTTATTTTAAGTGTATTTCATCAATTTCAATATCATACATGGTCAAAACTATCATAACATGGGTAGTTTCCACGGACAACGGGCGTAGAAAGTCAAAATATGGCGTTTTTGCGATTTTTGAGAATTTCGCCCATTGTTTGGTGCGCTCTAGTGGCGGAACTGTTGGTCGTAGAAAAAAATGTTGTGGACAAAAATGTAGGCAATTTTGTCTACTTTAATTTTGTCTTTTCAAAAAACGTATAGTTCCGAAGATATAAGCAGAAAACCAAAAAAAAGTTCCAAAATTTTGAGTTTTTTTGCAAAAAAACAATGTTCCGGGCAAAAATTATGTCAGCAAACCTCAGATTCGTGTTCAGCGACCCAAAAACCATTAGGAATGACAACGATTACGACTATACCTAAACTTTCCCCTATTTTTCCTAATTTGCCTAGCTTTTTTTTACAAAATGGCGGACAAAAGATGATACATGTAGACACATTTTACAGTTGTAATATATACACTCAGCATACAAAGTTAAGTTGGAATTAATTACATGGTTTCGATGAAATAGCATACTATGCTAAAATGGGTATTTGCCCACCATTTTAAAAATAAGTGTATAAAATATTTAAAACCTACCTGTATACGTAATCTACCGCAGTACCACATTTCCTAATTTTTTAGTATTCGGTCAATATTTTTCCCGAAATATGACATAAAAACTTTATTAACTCATCTGGTGCTTTCTAATAAAATTGCTGAATCAAGTTTTTTTTATATTCTCATATATGATACGTATAATATATCAATATCAGCATTGTATTAGCATTCCAAAATTTTGTCGAAATTTGTCGAACGATATGGTAGTTATGCAAAACAAATACAACAGAATGTTACTGTCTGCCATTTTGAACATAAGTGCCTCATCGATTTTAAACGCATATGTGTACATCGCCTACCATAGTATTACCGACGTGCCAAATTTTGCTGGAATTAGTCCAGTATTTTCGACATAAAACGTATCAGATTTATTTTTATATGTGCTGCTATCTTACAATGGTTGGCCGACAACATCATCAATGTCTATATTATATACTTACACGATGAGCTGTTAAAATACAAAATTTGGTTTAAATCGGTTGAATAGTTCCCGACAAATAACATTTCACCCTAAATTTAAAAATTACTGCCATTTTGAAAATAAGCGCTTCGCGTATAAAAGTCAAGTGTCCTTACTGATAACTGTATGTGTACCGACTTTGGTGAAATTCGGTTAACGCGTTAAAAAATTTCACAATCCTATTTCGTTGCAACTTCTTCAGTATCGATCGTCGAGTACAGTGTTGTATGGATGCTGTCATCAAATTTCCAAAGAAGCTAATCAAAGATATTTTTTATTACGTTGCAATATCTTTATTATTGTCAAAGTTTATTAACGAAAACCTGGGTTCCGCTTAGAGTGTGACAGTCTGTATTATGAAAATAGAATGAAATTAAACAGGCATTACTTAAAAAAATGCTACTAAGTACCTGTACAAATATTTGAAAAACTTAACTGTTTGAGTTTTTAAATAACGTATACGAAATGCCAATATTTAGAAAAAAAACTATAAATAGTTATTTTAGAATGAAAAATGGTTACTTTAACATTTAACAAAATATAAAATAATCAACTTGAAAAAGTGAAAATAATACCAAAAATGAAAAGAGTTACACAAATTTTAATTACAAGTTTTAATTACGTTCAAAATAGACCCTTTAACAGTATTTTTACAAACCCAATAACTGCAATAAAAATAGCCGCACACAGAAAAAATTATCCATAAGTGGCCAAAGTTGGTATACGATAACACGAAGCGTAATAATTGAACTGATTTAGGTTTGGCAGCAAGTGACCATGAAGTAATACCACTAGGGGCGTTTAAACTGCTGTAACGGTCATAGTGCGAAGCTATAAGCAGTATACTCAGTGTGCGAGTAAAGTGGGCGTTAGCGAGTAGGTAGCATACCTCGGCGAGAAATACGACAGAGGTAGGAAACACAAAGTGAATCGTCGGACTACGGGCGGTAGGATCGATTTCCCGTTGAATTGGCAGCCATCGGCACCGTTGTGCTGTGCGACGGTGTTGGGAGCAATGGTGACATTTAGGGATCACAACACACACCAGGAAGGCTTCGGGCGACAAAGAATGGCCCCTAGAAAAGAGGATCTTCCCATCAGACTGGCGCAAACACAAAAGTATCTCTCGTCACCATCCAGAGACATTCAGCGCCGTTACTAGTCAGCGCTGGGTTCACCCGCACTGTTACAGTGTATTGGAAAGGACTTATTAACGTCCCTTGGTGTTACGCATGAAGGCTTATCAGGGGACCGCTTATAAACTAACTTATAATATAACTAAAACTAACACCCATGTCTTGCCTAGGATTCGAACTCAGAACCTCCCGCACCCCAGAGTGGCGACACACCAACAAACTCCACCACCGGAGGTTGGCCCGCACTGTTGCGAAGCGACTTGCACTGAACACCGTCTTTCATTGACACCCGGACAGCAATATGCAGTTTTGTCATAAAAGGGTGATATGAACGATTGAGGAATAGCGATGCACTGTCTTTGGTGGTATGAATCCTGGTTTTGTCCGGACACTGATTACATCTAGTCCTACACTAGAGTACTTTGCTAGGCCTACACTAGAGTACTTTGGAGCACTGGACAGCGCACACATCCGGCTACGTTGATGAGAGGCAAACTACAAGGAATAGCGGTGTAATTGTACGGAGAGCAAGCTCCTACGATTCTCTGCCTTTCATGTTAGTGATCAAGAGAACAGTGACGGTACTTCAGTACGTTCAATAGCTTTCACGATCTTGTGTGCCTACATTCATGGTGCTGCATTAAGGGGTTATTTTCCAAAAGGACAATGCCCGCTTACACACAACAGGGTTTTCTTCAGGACTGCCATAGTACTCTTTACGCTCTTCCTTGGCCAGCAGTCTCACAACAATTGATTCTTATAAAACATATTTTGGATTGCTGGAATTTGTTTCTATTTATTTATATTTTCAAAGTCGTTATCACATTCAAAGACCTTCACGACGCCAGATTACCACGTATTAATAGCATAGACGAAATTCCAAGTTCGCTACCATCGAAAAGGAAAAAATATTTAACCATGGTAATTGAACCCGGTTCGTCATGGTGGGAAGCGAGTAGTCAAAATACTTCACCGAAGTGGTTCCCCGCAAAGCACATTAGCTCATTACTTTGAAAAAAAGTTACTTAACAATGTCCTTTCGTGAATTTTCTACATGTAGACTGCATTTAGTGTAAAATTATGGTCCACACGCTCTTAAATGACACCGAGCAGAGCGCTGCACTGGCCACAAATATTCCAGCATGGCTCTCAATCTCTGGTAGCACAACGTTTGTTCTTAACTTACGTCTGCTTCGGTTACCACGGATGCTCAATTTCTTCTGTAGTAATAGTGCGTTAAAGGATGCTGCTAAAGTATTTGCGGAGGTTATCAACTGTAATTATTAGCTATCCATAAATCTGGGAACTCTGAGCCATTAACAGCACCACAGACATCGTATTTTATACATTTCGATAATAGTATATTTTTAAAAATTACTGCTGACATGCAAGGTAAGTGTGCCCTAGATGGCTAGTTAAGGTCTCAGTATTTTGTTTTTAAATTTTACTATAAATAGTTGCCTAGTAACGACTGAAAAAAAAACGCATTGATGTAACATAAAGAATCCCAGAATATGCATTTAATAGGGAATACACAATACATTTTCCAGGAAGTGAAAATTGAGGGACTTAGATACACTGTGTAGGTAGTCTATATGGCATAATTATAATTTGCATAGAAACAATCGAAACAATCGATTGCTTTACTTCATATTGTATCAGTATGGGCACAGACAATGTTATTAGTCTTCTTTCGTCATTGCCATACAGTTTTCATGGAGATATTTTCCACAACTCAAGCGTACAATTGATGTACAAACGCGTGTCCTTGACTGGAGTTTCGTTGCGCGCCCTACAATACAAGGATCAAGCATTTTTGTTAATACTTATAAAACTACTTGGTCTTCTTCTTAAGTTCTTATGAAGTGGCTCAAGCTTTAAGTCGTGGCGTAGATACCAGCACGACACTGTTATTTTTCTTAAACATAACCTTTTTCGGGACAACGCCTTTCCTGATTATCGCATATTTTCTCTTGTAAATTTAATTTTTTTTCCTTCAAAGAATGTGCTGTTATACTTAGGGATAATATTGCTAATTATCTTAATCAATAACGGCAGCTTCAACTCGATCTACATCCTCTGGAAACTAACAATGAATTCTAGCGGGCTTGCGATTTGCTCTCTTGTTGAACCAAGCTGTTGTTCCAACTGTGATGTTCTTAAAGGTGATGGTGCAGACTATGAAGGTGATCTGTTGAGGTGAGAGAAATATTCCAAGAATTCGAACAGGCAAAAGTACAACCAATTAGTACACAAATATATTAAAACATCAGTCCCAAGTACATTAGCCAGTCTAACTGGAAACATTATTACGCACAAGTAATACTTATCCTGCCTTCGTGCAAACTCGGCATTGTTCGTTCACGAAATCTGAAGCTACAGTAATTAAGGATACGTTCTGTATTTTGTATTTGCGGAACTCAGTTCCTTTTTCGTTATTGCGGATTGCGTTCCCGTATATTAATTGTTTTTTTGTCGACAATTTAGGCCTAAGTGAAACAGTGCACTTATCTTCCTGCCAAAAGAATATCAGGTTTGAAAACGTATCGCGTTCGCTAAGACCAAAATATAAAGACTTATCCCCAAGAATAAAGTAATTAACTATTAGAAAAATTTACTGAAATAGTAATTACGGATAAACTATTTTGAAATTTTAATAATTTTTCTTCATCTGAATAGTTAAAATTTTAAATATATTCAGTTTTTCGCTTATTGCAGTCAGTAATGCAATATTCACTAAATGATGACGTTTTTTTTTTCAATAATAGCAATTTAATAATGTAAGAGAATGAAGAGATTTGGGCGGATCTTAACATTAAGTTCTTGGGATCCGATGAGGTTGAAGCGACGATAGTATGGAGCAGCACCGGTATGCAAGGGCGGTGGGAAGGGGAGATACCCGAGAAAACCCACCGACCAGCGAAAATGCAGGAGCGACCCCGTCGGGAATCGAACCCGGTTCGCCTTCGTGGGAGGCGAGTAGTCTAATCACTACACCATTATGGTCCCCTTTAATTATGTATTCCGTTGAAGTAAATATAGGTATTTCTAATGCATCATCACAATTTCGTATCGTGTTCCCTAGGACATAACAGCCATTTACACGCTGAATTCTTACTTCTTCTCATGTAGTTTTACTGACGCGAAAAAATAACAAGTTTACATTTCTTTTCACTATTTATGAGTCACTTTTATTCCGCAACGATCCTCGAATACCCTATCTTATCTCAACTATATCTCTGGCATTATATTCCTAACTTCATCTTTCGCTGAGGGGAACGGTAGATGGCACTTTTAACAATGTCTATTTACAGTTTATTTTATGCTTTATTGTTGTCTTTCAGCGAAACTTAACAGTCCTGTTTACGAACAGCAACCCTTGTTTCTGATGTTCGTCTTATCGACTGTAAATCGTAATAAGCTTGTATAGCCTTCATCATTTGGGTGTTCAACGAAGTTGGACAATCGCCGATAGCCACCTGTAAAGAGAGGTTCAGTAAGTTTCTCCACGGGGAAATTTATTTCAAAGTTTAAAATAGTGGTAGTTTTGCAAAAATGTGTCAAAATAGACTATTATAAAGTCACGATATTTCGAAATTATTTCCAAAAATAATAATGGTAAACTCCATAGTAAAAACTACTTTTGTTTAATTTGCGAAGTGAAATGTAACTGTTAATTAATACAATAACTCAAACGATTATTGACTTCTACTACGCAAAAAAGACCATACATGTTATCAGTAAACTGTAGAGAAAAATATACGAACAAAACATTAATATTCAAGTGAGGATTATGAAAACCAAATTTATGTTTGAAAAGTACAAAAGTAATATCCTGTAGTAATCAATATACCATACAAATACACAGGTGGTTACTTCACATGCCAAGATAATCATAAACAATGTTTTATTAAAAGTATTCAAGAAGCAAGCACCGCCGGCTGGCAGCTTTGCGTTGAGGGGAGTTCATTCCTGCCCACTGCCAGCGGAAGCTGTCGTGAGGGAGGGCAAGGGTAGTTGGGCGGAACACAGACTCGACCCACACCTGTCCAACGCCATGGAAGTCTCAGTTCCGGTATACCTTAAAACGGCTCGCAATTATAAAATAATGAATTTTCCGTTCATTAGGGTGTGCCTGGGCACAACTGACACACCTCGTGCGCACGCCTATGGCTTTCGTCCGTCAAGCAATATTCAGAAATATGTAAATTTGTTGACAAAGTATATTTTCAGATTTTTTAACCATGTAACTTATAAGCAACACTGCCAAAATAATTTCTGGGCAATAAATTTAAAACATTATTTACACGCCTGCTTGCTGGCAAAGTGTAAATACGGTTTCAAAACCTGTCTCAATTGCAACGAAAAAGCAATTCACTATTAAACAGAAAAAATGTCTTGATAGAGAATGACATCGTGTATGCGTCACCTAACGAGACGTAAAATTATTACCAAGAACATAATCTTGATAATCGTCATCGTCAGCTCGCTACCAAAGAGCTTCCACTAAATTTGTTTGCTTTCTCGAACAAAAACATATAACGCAACGACAATGAGCGTTGTGCAAAATCAATTGGCTGACTTGTTAACTGCGTGTTGGAATGAAGTATGTGGAGTGGCGGGGCGCGGGGGATACTTCAGCAACGTGATTTTATTTTCTCAGAACAGAATGTTTGGCGGCGATAACGGCTTCGTAGTAAGTGTTTTTTTTTTCTTGCGGTGCGTAATTGGACCGGGAGCGCTGGTCGACGTTATCTGGCCCGATAACGCAACGCGCATTCCCCTCGCTATCTCGCCGGCTGCCGATATAACGAGACACATCCCGTCCCGAGGCGACAAATCGATTCGCAGCGTTCGCACTGAGACTCATCTAGAGAAGAAATTCGGCAGCGTTCCGTTCGGAGAAGCAGTTTCAGAGGTAAGGTTGCCCGCGGCCGCCTGCATTCCCCTGTCAGTAATGGACGGTGAACTGTTTCTTGTAATGCCGGTGTTCGCCTTGACTGTACCTCGTAGTGTCCTAGTCACTTGAGGTTGCGATGTCGTAGCGGACAGACAGTTCACCTTCACCACTGGGAACCAGGATCGATAACCAGCAGGTCACTCGCCTTTGCCAGTATGAGAAGTTAGCGGACGTTGTCATAGGGTTTTCTCGAGCTACTCCTGAATTACCACCATTGCATTCCGTTGCTGCCTCCTCCTAATCGCGCTCTACCACTACTGGTTTTGAAGGCCTCCCATATTTTGCACCGTCCGAATTGTTCCTCTCTCTCTCTCTCTCTCTCTCTCTCTCTCTCTCTCTTATAATTTATTCCATTGGCGTAGCACAATATGTTTATTTGAGAATGCCACAAGGACGCATGCTCTTTTCCATGCTCGTAAATCAGTGGTCAGAAGTTCTTTCCCCTAGCGAAGAGGAAAAATAAGTGAAAATTTAAGACAAATATACTTTGGTTACTGATTAAGCGTTTTTACATATTTGTATTTGCGGCTACAATAGCTGAGACGTATGTGGATTGTTTATGTTTTTCTTTTGCTAAGAATTCTTCCTACCCTTCGTTACCAGAAAACAAAACTTACCTGCTACAGGAAACAGATAACTAGAAAGGTGCCGTCACACGCCCTTTTCGCTTTGAGACACAAAGGAAGATGATAGGTTCGTCGTTATATATCCGTACGCACCTGGACAGTGCAGCGGGAGGGAGCCTGGTCTGCGGAGGTCGTCCCCTACTCCGCTACACGCATCCCACCTCAGACAATCTGGGACCAAACTCCGGGCGGGCGGGCGTCTGGGATGCGGAGCAGCACAGCATGCAGAAAGCGGACAGGCAGATCGCCTGCTGACGTTCTCTAATGCACGTCTAACTGGCAAAAGTTAACACATTGGTTGCATTTTGAAATATATCGAGTTATGGTTTTCTTTTTTTAATATATTTTTATCAGGGAACGCCTGGTGTATGTGAGTCTTGTGGCTCTTCGCCACTTGTTTACACATGAGCTACTTGACACATGATAAATCCCCCCCCCCCCTCCAACCCGTCATCAAAAACACTACGCCAGTTTTCGTGTGTTCGGAGTGCCTTACAATATCCACCACCTGTGAACTCGCCTGTTCCGGACTGGCAACCGGCAATTGTAAAAAAAAAAAAAAAAAAAAAAAAAAAAAANTTATCCAAGTACAAAGTGCATTGTTATAGTTTTATAGTTGAACAATGCGATTTTCAATTACACGTAATAATTTTACAGGATTACGAGTAAACATCCCACCCCATCACTATTTTATGTAGTTCATAGCTACAATACTATCTCATTTAGATTGTCATATTGCATTTAGTTCTTCATTATTTTTTGTATATTTCACCTTAACATTTTTTCTATGATTTATTGCGGATAAAGTCTTAAATGTTATCACTGAAATCTAATTTCAATGTGATATCACATGTGTGTGCAAAGAAGCATGAGTCTATTGAAATGTCCTTCTTCGTGCGACAAGTTTTGTTGTTCTTAATTCTTAGAAGTAATGAAATCACTCGCCATGCTGAGCAGTTTATAAAAAACAATCTATACATATTATAAAACTCAACGTCTCTCTGTCTGTCTGTCTGTCAGTGCACTTATCACTCGAGAACCACGTATCCGATTTACTCATAGCTATGTTCGCTGGCCATATTTTATTATATATTTTGTTACGTAAAGTGACATAAGGAACAAGCAGTGACGATTATAGTGAATCAAGTCGGAAAAAAGTTTGCCGCCAGCGTGGTCTCTTGCAATACGCTGTCCAAACCGTTGAAGATGGAATAATATCATGTAGTAAAGAATTGTGTAGAATAAAAATACCTAAAAAAACTCCGCGGTAGCATATATCTATCTATAACAGAGAAATACTAATAAGCGTTTTTTACCATTTAATTCACCGAGACGTTGAATTTTGTAATATGTATAGAGTATAGAAGATTAACACTTAAGTAAAATTCAACTTTATTTTTAAGAAAATCTAAACAATAATTCTGTAGTCCACGCGAGTGGAGCCGTGGGCACAGCTAGTGTTAGATATATCTTTACTCCTAAGTTTGCCTCATGCACTCCAGTAAACAAGAAAATGTAATACTAAACTAAAAAAACAAATTTTAAGACATAGTCTTTGGAGTGGTTTAATTCAATGGAAAACTAGTAATGTCGAGGATATTTATCGCATATTTCAAATTTTATTACATACATTATTGACTTAATTGGTCGCTCTCGGCGCACAAAGTTGAGGGGCGCAAATTAAGTGAAAAAAAAAGAGTCTAATTAAACTTTACAAGTCATTCCGCCGTCCACAATTAGATATTACTGCTTTTCATAGTACCAACAGTTTAATATCTGTTACAATTGCCTCATGTTTTTGTATTCATCTGGGAGTTTGCTATCTCCAGCGCTTTGCATTTCCCGGCGACGTTTGCTGTGTTTCGTCCTCAGTGACGGTTTATCTACATTACGCAGCTGTGAGGAGGCGAGCGCAGACGTGGAAAGCTGCTCTGTGATGTACGGTGGCTATTGCAAGTGAAGCAGTCACTTTTTCGCGAACTCCAACCCCACACGCTAGCAAAATGGCGTCACTGACTAGAACATCTCGAAACGCCGTTTACTAATCAGCGCCTGGTTAACCTACTCGCCAGCCGGCAGCCCAGCCAACAGGGAACACTTGGTAGTACTCAGTAGCAAATCAGACACAAGGTCCGTTCCCAGAGCTTCGCGCAGCGAATCAGAGAAAAGGTACACCCACATCAAAGGAACCACCACGTAATTTCGCATCTGTGTTCTTTTCTACTATGTACGAGTGCACAGACCCCGCACCACGGCCACGCGGGCTCCAATCCCGGCGGCAGCGCGTCCGCATTTTGCACGTAGGGGACTTCGGTGGCACGCTGTTTGCCAGTGGGTATTCATCTTAAGGCGCTCGTCTACCTGTAGATCTAAGTTGCAGATAGATAAACAATTGGTTCTTTCTACGAAACTACACTACCGGATATTAAAAATAGCGCACACAGAAGGATACATTGGATGATACTGAAACTGTATACAGTTAGTGATACATATTAATAATACACATGATCTCAAAAACAGAGCAGAAGACCAATTACATATGGACCTGTGGTATGCCATCCAGTCAAATTCAGTACAGCGTTACACCCCTTCGCAATACATGGAATCCAGCAAATGACGAATGTTGTCCTGATGCAGACGGGCGCACAACTGTTGGACGGTATGTACCAAATTCCGGATACTGTGGCACGACGGCAGCTGGAATTTCAACTGGTCCCACGCATGCAGGATTGAGAACAAGTAAGGGTAGCGGTCAGGCCATGGTAGTGTTTGTACGTGGTGGAGGTAGTCTTGGGAGACCTGTTCCGTGTGCAGTGGGGCATTATCCTGCTGGAATATTGCACCTGGAAGCCCCGCAAAAATGTGAGCAGATGGAACTGTAGGATCTCATTCACTTACCGCTGATCCTTCAATGTTCCGCATAACATGATGAGAGTGGATCGGCTGTCGTAGACTATGGCTGCCGGCTGCCCAGGTCAAAATTCGTGACATGAGGAAATGTGCCGCTCGGAAGTGATATTGAGATTTTGGTGTTTATTAGGAGCCCTCAATATCTTCAGTCTCCTTAACGAAGTGGCACTCATAACCAAACACTACACATCCGCACATCGCCAGTCTGTGGCATTCCACCTTGATGTGGCCTGGCACCACTTCAAACATGGCCGCCGTTGTAGAAGAGTATATGGCAGTACATGTAATGGGCACTATGATCGCAAATTCGCCTTGATAAGGCTTCGGGAAATGCTTCGTGGGCCCAGTACTGACCATTATAGTCGACTGGGTCTCCATGGGATCCCACCGCACCTGTTGACCAATCCGTCGATCATATCGACTGGTAGTCGACCTCGTCCATCCTGAGCCTCTCATCAGTGTGTGGGTGCTTTCATGTATCCACTGCTCCCTAAAGCATCAGGCAGTATTGTCCGAACAATCCACATGGTAGTCTAAACGGTGATACGACCACCCTGCAATTTTTCAGCCTAATTGCGAGTCGTTTCTCGAAGTCAGCTAACTGCGTAAAGCGACGTCTTTGGCATCTTCCTGGCATTCTTATTCACACAGTACACTTTCTTGGTGTCATCGGGTGTTTCTGGCATTAATGCAGCTTCGAATACCCGCCAGTGTATACGACCGTGTGGTCTGTGTTTGTAGCACTACTGCCGGGTGTGTGGTCAAATGCAAACGCACCAATATGGGATCATGGGCATTCCAGCACATAGTCTCGCTATTTACGTAGTTTCGTGGCTGTCACATCGTTTCTTCGTTGTACCCTATTTTAATTGTCCGACAGTAATTGCGCCCGATGTGCTGATCTACAAAAAGAACGTACAAAATGACTGTGGCTGCCGATTACTTTCAAGACATCGCGCGCATTAGAAAGAAATTTGAAAGCAATCTGATGTTGTTATAAACCGTTTTTACAAATCACTCTCACCTGAAAAACGTTGTCAGATAACCTAGAGTCTTGGCATTCAACCTTGCTACAGATTTCCCCACAAAAAAAAAAGATAGAGTCACCGTTTCAAGTCCCATGGGTGCATGCAGCATGACGAGAATACTGCATGCCAGTTCAGAGCCTTGCTTCATAACGACGATGGCGCACTTGATGCGCGTGGCATTGTCGTCCTTATCGCTCCCGTGTGTCTCGCTCTCAAAAGCAGAAATACTCAAGATAGACCGGCCCCTAACATGCTCGTTCCACGCCACGTTTCAGCGACGACAGCACTTACAGATCCTTCTGCCTGCGAGTGACCCCTATACAGAGTGCACCTTTTCATACACGATATTGCTACGGGGTCGTGGCATCAAACGCAAGCAGGGACCATTTGACTGTGAGACTCGTCTCTTTTTCAAATATGTCATCAATTTCTGGGTTCCGAAACAGAGTTGGGCAGAGTTTAACAGCTAACATATTTAACGCCGATGGTGTTGGATGAGTGACTGAATGAATTGCTAAAAAGTGGAGTACCCTCAGGAAACTCACCCACAAGTGGCAAAGCCGTCGTGTCCCCCCCCCCCCCTAAAAAAATAATNAACTGAACCAGCCACGAATCGACCGCGGTTCGCCTTAGTGAAAGGAGAGAGGTCCAACCACCGGATCACTACAGCGTTCTACAAGAGCCGAGACTGGAACACAGAAATACGACACTCACAAGCTAAACATCCGCAGGAACAATAAAAATGAGGAACCATGACGCCCAAGTCTTGACAGATACAGATGCCGCGTACGAATATTAGTTAATAGGCGTGCGCCTACGTCAACACACCTACAGCGGTCCCACCATGGCGAACCAGGTTCAATCCCCGGCTGGAACGTTCCCGGGTTTTCTCATGTGGGAATCTTGCTGGACGATGCCGCTGGTCGGCGGGTTTCCTCGGGGTTCTCCCGTTTCCCCCGCACTTTCATTCTGGCGCTGCTCCATTCTCACCTCAATCACCCCCATCGTCTTTCACGACCACGCTGTTAAGAGTCACCCAAATCTATTCACTTACTCGCCTACAGCGGTGCTTCCCTAGATTACACTAACACTGCGCAGGAGGAGCGTGTGGTAGAGGACGATAAACAAAGAACTGTGTTCAACCTACAGCATGTGGCATCTAGATAAATTTAACTTGATTGTAACAGTACGTATGAAACAATATTTAACTCGATATTATGGAAATACTACGAAAGTAACGAGTATATATTTCTGTTTGTACACTGACAGACAAGACAAGTGAAACACGAATAAGAAAGGTCCTAATTGGATGTAATTTGGTACACATGTCTATCACTGCTTGTTGTGTACACTGGCTGGAGTTGCAACAATCTTAAATCTCTATAAAGGTAACCAGATGGCATACATTTTTTCGCCGCAATTATAGCGATTGTGTTATAAGGTGTATGGCATGTACGAAGTATCAGAAAATTTGTCAACACATTGAGGGAAAGTCACCGAATACCGACTAAGTTTCTTTGATGCATTAGCCATTATTGCAAACAACTGGCACTTTAATATGGGACGTATTGTGGGTCTTCCTGCGACCGGGTGAACCTTTTGCATTCATATAGGGCATTCAAATTTTAAAGTTGCCCGATGTAGCAGCCACAGGATATGCGATATGTCGCATAATTCTTGGCGCATAATACTTGCGAAAATCCTTTGCTGTGGTCTCTCTTGCCCAACCGGATCATTTATGACATGTGTGTGTGCCCTCAGTTATGGTGGCATTGGGGATAACTTAGATGAGCGCCTGCCTGAACACATAGTCACGCATAATACTGCGACCAACGACATAAGCGCCGGCCATTCGGTTAGAATTACTGGTTGGTCACTAATCAAAACTTGTGTTGTTCCTCACCATGTCTAGCCACGGGTTCACCATCCCATTTGTAGACTGCCGTATACACCAGAGCACAGACAGCTACAGTTGGAATGGCGGCATAAATAAGAGGCATAGATCAGTAACGAGTAGAATTGCATCGTTTTCAGCGATGAATCTACTTTCTACATTACCGTGGGTGTGCTACACGTGCGAGTATAGCGACGACAAGGTAAGAGGACAAATACTGCCAATGTTGTGGGGAGAGACAAGAGAGTTACTTATGACATCGCGATGTGGGAAACCATGCGGTTTGACTTCACGTCACTAGCAGTAGTGATTCTGGAGAACCTGACGGCACAGCATGACGTTAGTGGTATCCTGAGTCTTTGTGTGTTACGATGACTTAACATCCTGGTCCAGTCTTTCAAAAAGACAATGCTCGTCCAAATACGGCATATGTGTCTATGGAATGCCTGCGTGATGTTGAGTAACTCTTATGATCATTAACATTACCCGATCTGTCCCCAATAGAATATGTGCGGGACCGACAAATCCGTCCCGGTGTCGATCTGCAGGATATTGAGGGTCAGTTCCAGCTGTGGATCGACTCACCTGAGAATAAACCGACTCTGCGATTCCCTTCTGAAGCAACTCGGCACCAGAGATTGTGCTATAAACTACTTATATTGTAATTATCGCATTTAATTCAAATGACTTTTAAGCATGTGCTGTTTCACTTCATTTACACCCCTATTTCTAGATGATTTACTTTTTTAGTCGTGCTTTTATCTGTGTTATAGTTGTAAAAATGTTAGTATTTTGCAGCGGCATATGTGCTCATGGAATGATTGATTTTCACTCGGTGCTATGATGCAGGTAGTGCGAGAAGCCACGAGGGAGATGAGAAGAACTGCGCTGTGGATGTGTGTGATGGTGGTGGTGGTGGGCGTGAGTTACGCCCGCAGACAGCCGTGCCTGTGCCCGCGAGTGTACTGGCCAGTGTGCGGTACTGACCTCGTCACCTACAGCAACGAGTGTGTGCTCAAGTGCGCCGTGAAGCGCGGCAATGCCAGGGCAGGTCAGCTCACATCACTACTCTCCATTTCATATAAGTTCACTGAATTATGAAAGATAGTGTTACCAAACTGCACAGCATGTAAACAGTAAATACTCTCGTTGGCAACGTATTGTATCAGCTGATGAGTTGTTGCGGGATGTGTGTTGTTACGTAGGTAACCTTAATGGGTATGAAAAAAAAATAGTATTCGTAATTAAAATTTATAATTTTAGAGTTTTATAATGAATACAAAATATTTGGTATAAATTATGTTTTTTAAAGTAACACAAAAGGTGTTGGGCTACAGGTCTAAAGAATTCGTTTTAAAAACATGCTATGCAACTATGACGGAACACTCGAACTGTTATAATTTGTGAATCGTTTCCAGCAGAGTAAATGTTATTGTATACGCGTTTATATTGGCCATGTTTACGCCAGCACTGTGCTGGTGTTTTCGAAATATTTCATCGGTAATAAGTTATTTTTGTATTTGCTTTCGTTAAGCATAGTTGGTCGTCGGTGCCCCTTTAATACGTCTTATTAAGTTAAATGTTATCTTATTACCATGTGTAAACAACTTCATAAAATTGATTGCGTCGCCATTTTTCGTATGTCATTAAGCGCCACGATTATAATTATTTACGTTACAATTTAATTTTAAGTTTAAGTTTTGTTGGTTGCGGAAAATACGTGAAGTATTTTATTAACTGATGGGTTCTGATAATATATTTATTTTCAAAAGTAGAAAATCGTGATTTAGGATTGCCATTGAACAAAACATTTCTGGGAGTTGCGGTTAGGAATTACAAATAGTAAGTTTGAAGTCCGCAAACCCAATTCCCCGCAATAAAATAAAGATACAACAAGCAAAATTACCTGACCATAAAATTACAATAGTTTCCAATTGCAGCCTATCTACAATATATGACATTGGGTACTGGACTGAAGTTATCTGACGCAAGTCTTTCAGTACCTGCCATAAAAATAAATAAAGGTAAAAAGTGAGAAAAATGTGTGCATTGGTCTTAAAGCATTTGTTGACAAACTTCACTGACAAAACTGCTGTGGCGGAAGAATAAGAGTAGTCACGCTTATGAAATTAGTTTATTCTATAAGCTCCTTGTAGATGGTGCCTAAAAATCCTGGTCTTCATGTAAACTGTCGTGCTGTAAATTCAATCATTCTCATTGAAAATATTATTGCCGTGTCGTTCCCGTTTTCGTCGTCTTGTGCTCTTCGGAGTTATGTGACTCCAGCAATGCATTAAGTTATTATGAACTTCGGACCAAAACGCTTTGAATTGATAAACTGCGCATGGTGAGAAGGAAAACATTATTTAGCTTATGTTGAAACAATTATTATTCAGAGAGGCACGCATACTTCATTAAAAATATTTTCAAATAAAAATTTTATTTCCCAGTAATCATTTACTAGTTGCAATAAAACAGTTAATTCAAGAATGTACTACTGATTTTATGAATTAAAAATTTACTTTTGCAGTAAATTCGTGGGTAAAATCATTATAATTTATTCTGACAATTGAATGCTGCTTAGTAAAATACATACGACGTCCTAATTTCAAACTATGTAGCTCTTTTACTTGATAACTGTGAGCTTAAGGTTCTTACACCACAGCAAATATATTGGAAAAGTCTAGATACAACTTGGGGCATTCAAAGTGAAATCAAACACACCGGACAGCGGGTCATGTCAATATGGCTGCCAAGGACCCAACAGAAACAAAATATTAAATGAAAACATTACATGTGTAATTTAGTTTGGCCAAAAAGTGTATTTCGGATGGTCAAAACTATTTATAACTGGATTAATTGGCCATTCTTTGCAAAATATAGTACCTGCTGTAGAGACGAAAGATTTAGACGTTTGAATGTTATGTTGTTTAGTGGTTTAGGATACGTAGGTCACTGTATATTTCTTCTTAGGTTGTACACATGATTCTGTCTTGTTTCTGTAAAATGCCATTTTGCTCTCATGTTCCATTATAAGCACACTGTTAAAGGGTAGAGTTACAAATAATCAGTTAATTTTGAGTAATTTTAAAATGTTTTTATTATACCTATACCACACACTTCTCCGGATTTCCGTAACCCGTAGACCTAACAGACGTTCTACTCATATGCAGGAAATCTCTTCTATTTTGGACCACAGGTATGACACCATTTGCGCAAATATTTAAATGAATAATTATAAAACATTTGATTAGTCTTTTCTACGGTATATTGCCGTTAAATGTTTTGTTACATCAACCTGTAAATACCATTTCCATTTACTCTAAAACATAGTAAGTTACGGCGATTCCATTTACCTTAAAGCACATAAAATTTATATAAAAACAAACCAGTTGTGAAACGTGAATATTGTTGATATATCCTTTATCTGTGTTTTTATTCTTGAAACACTGTTGTTGCACCCATATTCAGCTCATACTGTTTGTTATATACATATGTTAGCTTCTAAGACAAAAATAAATAACGACCATATTACTGATGGTATTTATATAATTGAAAATAATATCAGGTAACAACATAAAAATATTTGCATATTTTAAACAAACACTAACTACAATCGCGATAATGCTTTTTTATACACAGAAACAACTACGTGACGTCCACCTGTATGATGGACTCGGCCTTCGTACTCGAATTCACTCCCCTCGTCGTGACCCTAACCTGTATGATGGACTCGGCCTCCGTACTCGACTTCACTCCCCTCGCCGTGGTGACCCTAACCTGTATGATGGACTCGGCCTCCGTACTCGACTTCACTCCCCTCGCCGTGGTGACCCTAACCTGTATGATGGACTCGGCCTCCGTACTCGACTTCACTCCCCTCGCCGTGGTGACCCTAACCTGTATGATGGACTCGGCCTCCGTACTCGACTTCACTCCCCTCGCCGTGGTGACCCTAACCTGTATGATGGACTCGGCCTCCGTACTCGACTTCACTCCCCTCGCCGTGGTGACCCTAACCTGTATGATGGACTCGGCCTCCGTACTCGACTTCACTCCCCTCGCCGTGGTGACCCTAACCTGTATGATGGACTCGGCCTCCGTACTCGACTTCACTCCCCTCGCCGTGGTGACCCTAACCTGTATGATGGACTCGGCCTCCGTACTCGACTTCACTCCCCTCGCCGTGGTGACCCTAACCTGTATGATGGACTCGGCCTCCGTACTCGACTTCACTCCCCTCGCCGTGGTGACCCTAACCTGTATGATGGACTCGGCCTCCGTACTCGACTTCACTCCCCTCGCCGTGGTGACCCTAACCTGTATGATGGACTCGGCCTCCGTACTCGACTTCACTCCCCTCGCCGTGGTGACCCTAACCTATATGATGGACTCGGCCTCCGTACTCGACTTCACTCCCCTCGTCGTGGTGACCCTAACCTAAATACCAACGTTGTGCTCTCCCCCATTCCCCAAAACATCAACAAAAATATTTCGTGACAATTTAAAATTATATATATTTTTTAGCATACAGTCGCAAATATATTTACTAAAATAACGTCACACCCCAAATTTTCTCTATGGAGAAACTCAATAATACTAAAGACAATAGACCTCCTTTAAGAAAACACTATTCAGGAAAGTAAGCGAGGTGGCGCAGTGGTAAACAACTCGTCTTACTTTCTGGAACACACGGATTCGATCCCCGGTCCAACCATCCTGATTTTGGTTTTCCATAGTTCTCTGAAATAATTCCAGGCGAATGCTGGGATGGGTCCTAACTCATCTCTAATAACCTCGCTGTTGACGAGACGTTAAACCCTCCCTACTTTCCTGATATTTAGGAGTTTGTTGTTTTGCCTCAAGTGGGTTTTTACAATTTTATGTAAAAGAATTTTACACTATAGATTTTTAAGAACACGTACCTTCGTAAAAAAAACATTTTATCTAGAATGGTATGTTGTAAGCTTTTCCATATTTGCAGGAGAGCAGATTGGAGGTTTGATAAGCCATAATAAATACGATTTTTGTTGTATTAATGTAATTCATTTTTATAATAGATTTTTTAATGTTTATAAAACCAATTCTAAACTAATTCCAAACTTCTTACAAAATTTTTAATATAACACAACTTTAAAATTTATTTGTCCAAATATAAAGTTTTGCCACCTTCAGAATATTTGTTGTTTACCGTGATGCGATATGTTTTTATAACATATCAAGTTGTGACATTATCTTTATATTACCTATTACGATGAATGGATATGCACATTAAAAAATTCCACCCTCGTACAAGTATTAGCACAATGCAAAAAGAAAAAAAGTTGTGACGTTTAGAAGTTTTAAAAGCACAAATCAATTAAAATGTATATTTTAATTGCAGATATATTAATAGTTGTTCTGAGTAACGTACTACGGATGAGAGTCAAATACCTGTGTCCAAATCAGAAGAACGGTCGAGTTCCTTAGCATGGTAATTAGTAATTAAATTATGATATAATATATGGATTAGCGGACCTAGACTCAGGATATAACGTTTCTTGAATGGGTTTATAGGATGTGGACCTTCTTAGTATGGTAAAATAATTAAAATATCGACAGATCTTCCTCGCGTTGATTATCTCATGTCAAGTACTCTAAACGCTTTAACCTCATCCAAGTATTTGAACTTGATTATTCCATATGTATCAGTGGCTAATTTAAGGGCTGAGTAAGCGAAAAAAAATCTTTTCGTTTATACTACTTCAACTGGGTTCTTTCCTCTCAACATCCTCACAAACTGGAACAAATCTCTTGGCACCATGATGAGTACACACCTTGTACTCTTAGCTTTTTCGATACGAGCATGGTTGGGATCTCATTCAAGGTGTGTATGGCCTGGTAAAATATATTTTTGAACAATTATTTTGAAAGTTAGACTTATATGCACTCCCAAGCTGAACATTGCGGCCATATTAACATTGCGGTTCTGACCACCACACATATCTCAGCAAGTAATCTGGTCAAAACCCCTCCCTCCGATGAACTTTGCCACGTGTAACATCGCTTACCCTTTTCCATGGAGCAATTTCTTATTGTTAGATTGTATGTTGAGAGAAGCTGCTTATAATACGCAATACCAAATGACAGAAAAGGGGTATTTAGTACTTGCTGTAAATCAAACCTAATAACTCTTCGAGCATGATTATTGAAAGCTCTTCCCTTGTCTTCTTTTTTCTATGCATACCCTATTTCAGCATTTCCTTTGTGACTTTCGTACTGCCTCATAAGTTCATCGCGCTCTGTGTAATTTTTGCTTTGCTTTAGCCTAAATTTTACTTTTAATAAATCGTATGGGGCATGCGATTCGCCTATATTCTTTTTATTTTGCTTGTATTCGTCATACATTTTTGTAATATTTAAGTGATTGGACACACAAACTTTCTGATTATTCTTTCTTGAATTGGGGCTAGTATGCCAGGCATTAAGTCCAATGAACTTTGTAATGTATAGTGTCGTTCTTTTTCCAGCTTATTGGGTGGTTCTTGCCTTCCTCTGTTATCGAGGTCAACCAATCCAGGAACAGAAACACTCAATTTTTTCAGCAGAGCATCAATCGTTCCTATAGTGAATCCGTAAGCACTTTGATATTATATTTTGCAGGCAGGTACCTCACAGTTGTAATTTTTCAAAGTGCAACATGCCGTAATATACCTGTTACGACCTGTATCATGTCTTCTTCTTTAATTTTGTTGTTTCGATTTTGATATAGTAATTACCTTGCACACAACCTGATGTTAAGCTTCCTTGGAGGATTCATGGAATTCCCGAAATATATTTTCATGGTGCTGAAGACATTTCGTATAACACTTCATCCTGCAACATGATGTAGTGGGCACAAACAGTTTTTCAGGGATGAATTTCCCTTTTCTTGTTTTGTATGATAGTCCATGATACTTCTTGAATTTTTGATGTGTCATGTTATCCTTTGTAGTTGGCGTGCCATATTTGTTGTACTACTTGATAGGTTTTTAGATACACTTGTTTCCAAAATGTCATTTTCATACACCAACTCTATGTTTTTATTTTTTCGAAAACAGTCCCTTCCTGAATAATTTTGCGTATTATCTATACTAGATAACTCTGTACCATTACCTGCCGAATTACTCATGTCTACAGGAACGCTTTCCTTATCTGGAGGCTATGTAGAGTCAATGTCCGTGTAATCACTATTGAAGCCAATTCCTTGCACCTAAAACAGTTAACAATCAAAGAAGTACGGAAAGATTCCTGAAGACTCTGTGTTGTTAGATGTATAAATACACAATATGGTGATGACTGTAGAATGTAAACACATTCCAAAAGGAGTGATAAATAACATTATCTTTGGCGAGTATTGGTATTGACGTACTTCAATACACATTTGTAAAAAACTAACATGTGTAGTACATTCCTGTGTTCTACAAGCAGCATTTATTTTGTAGTTTGTGTATTTAGCGAGAGGAACACAGAAATAAATTATATATTTGCGTAACACGTAAGTACTAAATTAACAACCAATAAAATAATGGAATAACGGGGATTATAACCCGGGAAATGTGGTCGTAAGTCGGTTGTCTAGCCTACTGAGCTACCGACACTTCCCTTATATAATCACCATAATTATAACCTATAATCCGTTAAGTATGTTTTTGTGATTGTTAATAAGGGAAGAACGTGACACTGTGTTCAGTTTTAAATAGTTTATATTAGCATTTATATCAAAATAAAACCATAAAACTGAAATAATTATCTTATGAAGGTCAATTTCCATCTCTACAGCGATAATAAATCACACAAATGTTCCTGTAACAGACATAAATAGTATAATTTGTTTATCATTCTCTAATGAGGCGACCATAGGTTATAGCAACACGAAGAAAGCAACAGGCCTACAAAAGCGAGACGTTTGTGTCTTGTCGCTGCTCTCAACAACCTGTAGTCGCTTGTTATTTGAAGTGTACTAGCAAGTACGTCTTCTTAGATACCGGTATGTTAAACGTTTACACTATAACTTACCTCCTGTTGAGTTTCTGTTTCCACAGGTTACAATTCATCCGTGGCTTCTCTATCAAGTTCGATTAGATTCTGATCAATTTCATATAGCAACATCTTGCATTCAGTGATTAACAAAACATTTCATTTCAGACCAGTAGCTGACTGTACTTAAATCACAACGGTGCTTACTAAGAGTAACTTTTCTATTCTGAGTACACTCGCCACGCCATTTTCTTGGTATGTGGTTACAGGCTCCAACACATTTATATGGATGAAGTGCACATTTCAAAAGCCGACAATCCTTCTTTTAAGACATAGAAAACTGATTACAATGGTCGAGAGTTGGGAGTACTAAAGGAGACTTTATTACACGTGGAATTATTGCAATAAAAATGTAGGTTTTGTATATTGATGAGTAAAACTTAAGGGGGTTTGGCAATAAATTCACAGGCATTGCATACATGACGAAAAATTAAATTATACCTACGCGAACAGAAACTAATCCAAACCCATTTTGGTGCTGTCATGCCAGTTGAAAATGATAATTTTATATCTTCTGACATTTTAGTAAGAGTTACATTGTGTATCACGATATAACTGTACGTATGCAACCAAACAGCATTTTACATAACGGTAATTATTTTAGTCTCTAATCTGCAAAGAAATAAATAATAACTAGAAGTGCAAAAATGTAGTATGTAAAAATGTAGTCAAAATGCAAAAAAAAAAAAAAAAACATTGATTGATTAATTAGTTGTCATCAGCTGATGCAGTAAGAGTTTTTAGGTTAAGTACGATATAAATTTAAGCGCAAATTTTGATAGGCGTATTACATAACGAAACAATAAATGATATTGTTTGGTACATTTTAAAGAAACGTAACGAAGTAACTGAAATTTGTGACATTGTATTAGTTTTGTATTATCTTATCGGACGCTGTGTTGTGCATATAAGTCTTGAAAAATAAATAGGAAGATGAATATTTAACTCTTACGTTTATTTAAAAACAACGATCATCTGGCAAGTTAGGATCTTGCCCAAGAATGGTAATAAAATATGTGCAACTGCACATGGTCGAGCTTATAGGTTAAGAGAGCTATGTGATTTTGTACAATGAGTGATAAATATTGTTATAAATTAAATATGATTAAACTAAAAATTTCAATTATTCATAATACTTTTAATGGAAATGGTTTTAATGACATGTTAGGTTATTTGAACATAAACATAAGTAGTGAGAATGAAGCGGTGTATAGGAAATCATATCGTATTAAAGAAAATTCACTTGGTATAAAAATAAAAATTTTATTTATTGAAAATAATTATACTAGCTATTTATTATATTTTGTATGTATTTTAGTTATTCAAATGTTCTTTGGAGTTAGCGGTGTTTACTCGTAGCAGAGAATAATCGCAGTGTACATAAATGTGAAGAAGGTTTGAGATTAATTTTACAACAGAAACAAAAAATCACCTATGTATACAAAAGGACATTTCCAATATCAAAACACAACCGTTTAATAATTTGTTTACATTAATTCAAAGGAAAATGTATGNTAAACTAAAAATCACCTATGTAGGCCTATACAAAAGGACATTTCCAATATCAAAACACAACCGTTTAATAATTTGTTTACATTAATTCAAAGGAAAATGTATGCGATAATTAAAAACAATAGATCGGGAGGTTTACTTATTGTCTGATGGAAACAAATGCCTGCAACAATGTCTGTGTAAACGCTCTTTTAAATAAAAAAGTATATTGCAACCTACTTACTCTGTTTGTGATGTCTTACCACCAAACACGCCAAAGCTGCCTTCTGATCGGCTACGTCCGTCCCATAAACGAAGAACGGGCCAACTGGGTGAGAGTACTCGGTATATAAGTAGTAATGGTGCTACCACCTTTAAGCACACAGTAGCATGCATAATAATTTCACCTCTGCTGCTAAAAGAGGTTCCACAATTATCACACACCCATAACAATCACTCAGAACTATTAGAAAATAACAACATATGTTTCATTACTTAAAGCGAACGTAAATAAAACAACAGTCGCTATGTATTCAATAATGACTACCAGAGCAGCAGAGAGCAGTTCCAGTATTGCCAACCGTATGACAACCTGTCACACTTACTGTCGCGCATGTAAGATGGCAGAACTTAATATACTCCTAACAGTGTGGCATCACCTGATATGTCACACTTTCTGCAGCGCATATACGATGACAATACCTGATAAAATCCTAAGTGTATGGCATAATCTGACATGTCACACCTACTGCAGCGCTTGTAAGATATAATTGTAAATCATGTTATACCGTCCCATAGAATTGTACAAAACAACATATCATGTCTGTGTCAGTGTAATATTTCAAAAATCATTCAGTATGGACATATAAGCGTTTGCTAAAACGTAGATTTGATGATGGGTTTTACATCTAGACGAAAATCTCAAAAATGGAAGAGAGGGACATCAGCGTATGCCATATGTCATGTGATTATCTGTTTTTTACTTTCATAATTTACTTAACTATTTCACAGCAACTCGAGAAGTGGAATTCAGAATAATCATATTAATATACATATAAATATTTCTTATAACATCGACGCTTACCCTAATTCGAATCCCGCTGGAATTATGACCTTGTGAAAGGTGTCCATTGATCACCCACGCTGCCGTCGTGCGCCGTTCATATTAACGCACTGCCAGGAGTGAATACGCCCACCTTACCTTGTGTACTGACATGGCTAAGTCACTTCTATCAGGGAGAAACTTTTCGTCATGTCAGACGCACGCTTTAACAGTAGTTATTAAAAACATAGATATTTAGTTAGGTGCATATTACGGAAAGTCATCGGGTGACAACGCTCGTAGTTACAATGAAGAGTGAATGCGGGAACGATTATAGATAACAATAGAAAATATTGTTCCGTATTTTAAAATATTATTTTTATTAAATTTAAATCCAGGGAGATAACGACGCTTTTGCAAACGGATTTGTAACTAAATGAAATGATTTTTGCAGCTCCACTTTAAAATTGACATACTTAAATTGGCACGTCTATAAGGCCACAATTGGTATAAATATTGAAAATGCATGAGTTGTGACGTGAGGAATCACGTCACGAAGTTTGAGGGTGCCAGTCATTCAGCACAACGGTGCAGGCATTACAGGTGTGATTGGCTCCAGTTTTCCGAGCCCCCACACTTTGAGAAAATCGGACTTTGAGGTAGTCAACGCGTGGTTCGGAGCCCATTGTAATCTGCTAATTTATTACATTATACCTCCTTGATTATAGTCATGAGAAGTCAATTTCTAGCTAACTTTTTAAGTGAATGTAGTTTATTTCGGCTGTAGTCGTTAGTGTTTAAGAGAACTTCTTCGCCAATAAAGCATCGCCTCTCTTTAATCCAGTGGTTGCACGATCCACGATAGTTCAGCGGAATTGTGCATATTTTGGATTTTTTTTTCTTTTTTTTTTGTGGTTTTTATGAAATATTCTGACGGGTGAAAGCATTTTGTATCACCTGATCTTACAAAATGGTCACCACAATTATAAATAGCGTTTTTAATAGTAAACAATTGTTGAAACAAGTAGTGATCCTTTTGCTGAACACCAGCATTGGTTTATTTTTGCAAAATAAATATTGACCCTGCAAACACTATAATTTGATCACACTCCTTAATGTACATTAGTCGACATCTTCGCAACAAGCTACACACTTGTGCATTGCCGCGCAGAGAAGACGTGTTTTCATGCAGCTGCACCTTCCACTGCAAGTTTGTTGGCAGTTCCACTTCGCCATTTCCCTGCATGCTTGCCTATTTAACCCAAATACATCAGTAGTAAATTGTACAGCATTCAAACCATATATAATTGACTTAGTTCTCGAGTGTACAAAGGTGCCTATATAAAATGGAAGCGGCATGCATCTCTTGGCGTTTGGAATGTCTGCTGGTCTCAGAAGAACTGGGGCGATTACGCGTGTAAAGTGCCATACATTGAAATACCGTTTAACTGGCTTGACCTTTGCAGTTAGGCTGATTTGTGATGTCCGAGCCGTTAAAAATGGTACTAACAATAGTTGCAAGGGACTTGGGTACGGACAT
>NQII01002150.1:0-53486 GCA_002778355.1 Clitarchus hookeri
CCGCCTACGTAGTTGACGCTGCCATTCAATGCCATTCAACACATTAGGGTTATGCCCTTGAATCTTGGAGAGTGTTAGGCCAGCTCGGGCCACATAGTCTTACATTTTAAAATAAAACAACGTATCGTACAAAGACAGAGCAACGACTGATTTTATTTTTAAAAAGATCTTAACTGCTAACGACAGACGTAGATGGCAGCACTAGACATATATTGTAGATCTCATAACAACACCCCCACTATATCTAACAATATATACGCTTATATTAAACAATTTGCACACCCAATTTATCTAAAAATTTATATTGTTTAACAGAACATAAACTTTTGGTGAACAAATCAGCAGGCATTTCAGCCCTAGGCAAATACTTAACATTTACAACATTATTTGCCACACATTCTCTACAGAAATGATATTTTATGTCGATGTGTTTGGTTCTCTTATGAAAAACTGGATTTATAGTTAACTTTAGTGCACTCTGATTGTCATTGAACAGATCAATAGTATACATATTTTGTGTAATTTCACATTGCAAATTTCTTAAATAAACAGCCTCTTTACAAGCTTCTGTTATCGCCATGTACTCGGCCTCACTACTTGACAAAGCAACTGTTTTCTGTTTCTTTGTTTCCCAAGATATTACACAACCAGATAAAGTAAAACAAATTCCAGTATATGACCTCCTGTCAATAACATTTCCTGCCCAATCAGCATCAGCGAATCCTTCTAATATTGAACTACCATTAGCAGAATACTTTAAACCAAAATCTCTAGTACATTTTAAATACCTCAATAACCGCTTAACATATGCACAATGTTCTTTAGAATAACAATTATTGAATTGGCTTAAATACCCAACTGTATATGCTATATCCGGTCTGGTCAAAACCGTTAAATACATAAGACATCCAATTATCTGTTGATAAGGAAAATTACCTACACAATGCTCACTGTTAGATACATTCAACTTAGTCTCCATTGGAGTCCGAACTGGTTTACATTGACTCATATTAAATTTATACAGCAGCTGATCAATATAATCTCTTTGACTTAATGTTATTGTTTGCTGAGATTTATCAACAGTAACATTTACACCTAGACATTTTTTTATTTCTCCTAAATCTTTTATTTTGAACTGATTTGCTAGGACATGCTTCAAATGATTAGTCTCATTAATATCATTTGAGAAAATAAAAAAGTCATCGACAAATAATGTGACTACAGTTTTCAACTGATTTTTCATTTTTGTATACAAACATGGTTCTATTTTAGACTTATTATAACCCATGTTTAACAAACATTCATCTACTTTTTTGTACCAAGCTCTTGAAGACTGTTTCAGCCCATAAATAGCCTTTTTTAATTTAAGCACTTGGCCATTTTCTGTTTTTTCTGAAAAACCTTTTGGTATCTGCATATAAATAGTTTCTTCAAGAGTACCATTCAAAAAAGCAGTTGTAACATCTAGATGCGTAGTTTTAAATCCTAGTTGTACTGACAATGCAAAAAGTAATCTCAACGTTGTATGTCTCACTACCGGAGAAAAAGTTTCTGTAAAGTCCACACCTTCAACTTGCGTAAAACCTTTTGCCACTAAACGCGCACGAAAACGGACTTTATTTTCACTATCATACTTTTTACGAAGCACCCACTTGCACTGTACAACTCTACCGTCTTCTGGAGCATCACTCAACTCCCACGCATCATTGTCTTTGAAACATTGTAACTCTTCTCTCATAGCCGCCTCCCACTGCTCCTTTTCAGGCCCACTTAAAGCGTCGTGCAGAGACAGACCAGCCGCATCATCATATGTTTGACCGTCAACACACAGATTAGAGAACCCATATCTGTCAGGAACCTTCCTTACCCGCTTGGGTAGGCACTTTTGGCTTTCCTGCTCTTCGTCCTTCAGTGTGCTATCTGCATCTTCATATTCACTGGGAACATATGACTCATCATCATATCGGAAACTGTCTATAGAACTTTCAGAGTTATTTTGTATAGACTCAGGTTCTTGTTGTTCATCATCAGCAGGTTCCTTACGATCCCCCACTGAATCAACATTCTGAAAATTCTGATCAGCTTGCACCTCGATGAGATTTTCAGATTTTGATTCCTTCTCGATGATGATCACGTCCCTACTGGTTGATACTTTCCTGGTTTCTGGATCATAGACCCGATATCCCTTTACATTATCTGGATATCCTATGAGAATGCATTTAGTTGCCTTCTTGTCCCACTTCTTGCGCTTTTCTTTAGGTACATGGACCATCACAGTGCTACCAAAAATTCTAATATGACTAATATCTGGTTTGGAGCCAGTCCACAACTCATACGGAGTTCTATTATTCAACGTCGCTGCCACAATTCTATTCTGCAGATACACTGCCGTATTGGTGGCTTCACCCCAGAATTCTTTGCCTAAATTGGCATCAAAAAGTAGACACCTTGCCTTTTCTACTACTGTACGATTAAATCGTTCGCACAGTCCATTCTGTTCTGGAGTGTATGGATTGCTCTTCTGATGAATCATGCCGGCACTATTCAGGTAATCTTGAAATTCTTTGTTGCAGTACTCGAGCCCGTTGTCACTTCTTAATACTTTGATTGTCCTCTTTGTTTGATTTTCCACTTGAGCTTTGAAAATTTTGAAATACTTCAAAGCCTCATTCTTGTGTTTCAGAAAATAAACAAAAGTCATCCGACTATAATCGTCAACAAACAACAAGAAGTATCTCGAGCCGCCTATGGACACATTCTCCATAGGTCCACAGATGTCTGTATGCACAATATCTAGTAGATTACTGCTGCGCTGGCCAGTGCTCCTAAATGGTAACCGGCACTGTTTCCCTTCACAACATGTAGTACATGAGGACTTGCTTATTTCTACCTTCTCATCAAGGGACATACCCTGCACAGCATTCTTCATTTTATTTAAATAATCTTTATTAACGTGTCCCAATCTGCGATGCCAAGTTGTTCCTGACACAACTGAAGCTGCCAAACATTCTGGTTGTAACAAATTAACTTTGTACACTCCGTTGACCAACACTGCCTCAGCAACCAACTCATTATTCTGGTTGTAAACTGAGCAACCGTCTTCCTTGAAAGATACACTGTTGCCTTTTTCAATTAACTGGCTAACAGATAATAAGTTCGTTGTCAAACTCGGTACACAAAACACGTTCTCCACTACGATGTCATACTCGTGACTGTCGGTCGTAGTTGTGATTTTAACATCGCCGGAACAAATTACTGGTACACTCTGACTGTTTGCAACAACAATTTCCTTTTGTTCATACTTTGCATTCATAACCCAACTTTGATTAGCTGTTAAGTGTACACTTGCGCCTGAGTCGATATACCACTCGTCTTTGTTGAAACTTCCACTCAGGAATACTGCACTAAAAGCATTTGACTGCATTCGAGTACTATTTTTCTGCATTGACGAGGTATTTTCATTATTTGTGCACTGGTTTTTATAATGGCCGGTTTGTTTACATCGATAACATTTTATCTGTTTGACATTTGACTTTGACTTTGAAGGTTGAGTGTTGCCAACATCATTCTTTCCGGCCATAGACCAATTATTCTGCTTTCCCTTGAACCTAGAACGAGCCGCAAAAGCGCCGCTAACTTCACACTCATCATCATGACTTGCCAAATCCATATCCAACAGCTTTGTTTTGATAGAATCTGCCGTCATTTGAATGCCTGAATGCTCAATTGCCATGATCATAGGGGAAAAACGATCAGGCAATCCTGATAATAGTAACGATCCTGTCCACTGATCATTAATTTCAAATCCTGTTCCGCTGAGTTTCTGTGCTGTATCGATAATCTGCGTCACATACGACGTCATCGAACTGCAACTCTCTCGGCGAATCGAAATCTAATTCCGTAGCAAACTTATTCTTCGTGAAAAACCGCTATCATCGAATAATTGTTTCAACTTTCCCCACAATTCTTTCGAAGATGTAACATTTTTTACGTGAACGTATAAAGACGGGTCGATGGTCATAATCAACTTCGCTTTGGTTCTTTCGTCATCTGCAGAATTTATTTCTTTACCGACATCTGGCTTCACACAATGCTTCGTGCCTTCGAGTATTAAGAAATTCTCCGCCGCGAAACACCATTCGTTGTAATTATCACGTCCCTTTAACTTGGGAACGTTAACAAGATAGTTCGTTGACATTTTGAATCGGATGCACTGAACTTGTTCAGTCCGATAAATACAACAATCCGTCACGTCACAGTTCAATCGCGCACTTTTTGTAATCTGCTTTTAACACTCGCTAAACGTAACTGCAAAATACTTCTTAAAAGCAACGAAATCGCGAAACTTTTGTTTTGTAGAGCGAACGGCCCATAACCTAAAATAAAACACCGTATCGTACAAAGACAGAGCAACGACTGATTTTATTTTTAAAAAAAATCTTAACTGCTAACGACAGACGTAGATGGCAGCACTAGACATATATTGTAGATATCATAACAACTCATTTCATGCTCCTTTCGGCCAAAAATCTTTCAATCTCAATCAATCATTGTGTTTTTAAACCAATGTTCCAATCCTTTAATCAATCGTTTTCTTTCAGAAAATATTTCAAATATTCAATCAATAGTTCAATCAATGTTTTACTATTTCATTTATTCTATCAATCATTCAATAAATTTCACATAATTTTTAATCTTTCAATAAATTTACCAAAATTTTGAATAACCTTTCAATATTTCGGTATGACTTCAAACAATTGCAGCATACTTTCATAGTAGTAGGGAAATTACGAGTCTGGTGAAATGGCACCTGGCACCGGCACTGGTGCCGGCGCTGGTAACCGCCATCTTGAATTTACCTTTTCTCTCTTTTATCTCTCATAATTTATCTTTTTTCCTTCAAAATTTCTTGTTAATCTCTTAAAAAACATCGATCCCATCATTAAAAAAAAACTAAACCCATATTTCTATTAACGATCCATTGGAAGAATTTGGGGAGATAGTTTTTTACATTAAACCTTGACATTTGACCTTGAGTTTGGATGACCTTTAATTAAATTACCATAAAAAATACAAAAAAAATTTTTTCATATTATTATTATTAAACAGTATACAATATCCTAAAAAAATCCAATGAATTCCTAAAAACCCTTTGTCAATATCATTTATCCAAGACCCAAGACTAAAGACCCAAGACTAATGACCCAAGACTAAACACCCAAGACTAAAGACCCAACACTAAAGACCCAAAAACCAAGACCAACGACCCAAGAATCGAGACTCAAGACACTTGACACAAGTCACAAGACCCACACATCCCATTACTTTTGACACCATGTCTGTGTATTTAAACTTTTAGCCATCTTCTTTCTAGAATTTTACATTCCATGCTCAATCTTCATATATTTCTACATCATTATCTGTCATTCCATTTTACTACTTCATCTCTCTCACTTCATCTTACTATATCATGCTCTGTTATTCCATCGTGCTATCTCATGCTCTGTCATTCTACCTCGATTTTGTAGCATGCTGATTACTCGGTCCCCTCGAACCACCATATCGGATTACATCAATTATGCAATCTTTGATTATAAATTGTGTTATTGTCATTTAACCATCATGATCTTCCATTTAATTTGTCATTTTTGTTTACAAGAAAAAAAAAAGGTAGTGTAGGACCAGGCATGTAGACATTTATGTAGGACCTCCCTTCGCCATATAATACACTGAAGCAGGTCTGCCCAGGTTCAAATCAGCCTTCGCTCTCCCCTCCCACCATGTATCAGGGTCAATATTCTAACACTTCAATGGCATACTTTCAAGAATGGAATATCTAACCTGCTTAGAATGTATAACAGTATAAGTTCACTCTTTTTTTGCACTTCATCATAAAATTTTGCTATATTATCATTGTTTATGCACATCCAGTGATTGGCCTACACAAGAAATATTGAAGTACTTACTTCCATAGTCATCATTTTTTACCCACATCAATTAATATAATTTTTATTATCATGCTCACTTACAGTATTGCCTTGTAGTAGCGGATCTAAAAACCAAGCCTACTATATACTCAATATCAGGGAATGTAGGCATTAACGGCAAGGTACATCAACGCTAGCAAAAAATTAAACACTATTGATTATTCATTGAAAAAATATATTCTTACGCACATCAGACTACATATATAAAAAACTGAATTCACACATTATCCAACCGATGTAAGTTGTATCTTTCCAGCAACATGCTCACTTTTCACATAATTAATATAATTTGCTTATACGCAGCTCGAGACAGCCAACGCTAGCAAGCGTCCACCCAGAACCATTAGCCATATATGTCCTTCACGACAAAGTTTTCTTGTAATCCTCAACAGCCTCTGGAATGCTATCAACGTTGTACAATGCTTCATTCACAGTCTTGAATGCCCACCAGCTGATTTCTTCTTCCAAAGGTTGAGGCTTTTCATAGGTACACCCCAGCCAAACATTATATTTTATGGGACCTTCTTCGACTTCGTCTGTTAACTACTTGATACACCAGACCTGGCAACACACGATTCGGGTATTGTTTATTTGCAGGTTTTCTATTAGATCAGAGTCGTGAAGGTTGTGTATAATGATCTGTGATATAAATACAAAAGCATCTAAAACATGCGCATATATATATTTTCAAATGAATGTGCAACATTTTCGTGGCCATAAATTTTTTTCTTCAGATTATAGCTACACAACGTCATGTAACTGATTTGTTATCTTCGTACTTTGGAAAATCTATAAATGTGTCCTCAATTTGTAAATAGTCCTACAATTAGTATATAAACTACGCAAGTGAAAAATGTAAAAATAAAGGATTTAATATAGATATATAGGATGTTTGGAAACTCACCCAGAAATATGTCGGGATGTTATTCCTTGAAGCTAATGACGTAGACATATGAATGCAACTAAAATCCTAGTTCAATTCTTAACAGACCAAAACGCCATTGAAAACAGAGTTTGGAAATATAATTTTTGCAAAACATCGGAAACAGTGTGGTTTTTAAATAGGATTGTTTGGATAATGTTTGGTGTCATCGAGATCTTCAAACTTTGACCAAAAAAAACTGTTAAGAATGTGATGGCTGTCACACCACGGAGAATGCTTAACATCAGGAAAAGCTACTAGCATCAGATCTTCATGATTTGTGGTGCATCTACGGGGACTCCCGGGATGTCATATCGAACATTTACACCGGAGCGAGGCGGCGTAGTGGTTACACTTTCGACTAACGCATTCGGTAGGACCTGGGTTCGGATCCTGGCCTGGCCATCCTGAGCCAGGCGAATGCTGGAATGGTTCCTTACCACAGGCCGTGGCCGATTCCTGCCCGTTCCTTCACGCCTGAACAACTTTCTAATTGCTGTGTGTCTGACGACCTCGCTGTTGACTAGACGTGTAGCCCTATTTACCTATCGAACATTTGTAATTTAACCGTTATTAACACACGCACTTGCCCGACGTTGTCCACATAGCATCAAATATAAGCAGTTTCATTATATCATCTTTAATACATTCTCTGTTATTTACGTGTAAAGGTATAAACGTTCATCTGGGACACCCGGATAGTCTACATATGATTTTAAAAGTATTATAATTTGTGTTGCATTGTATTCCATGTTATATATCAATTACGTTTTATGCAATGCATAAACACACGCGTGCTTTTGAACATCATGCATACATAAATATTTGTACACAGAAATGCGTTTTGAGAAAGCATTTAAGAATCGTGCACCTGGGCACATGGGATTGTTTTACTAAACTGCTCTGTTTGATGGAACGCAACATCTGTATTCAGTAGGTTACAGTTGTACTACACACGCCCCCAATCCCCCGTTAATGCCACATGCACAGATTTTACCGCACTCTCCGAGGATGCCTTGTCGCGCGAAAGTTATTTCATTTCGCCTGCGTTGTTTCGGCCTTGCGAGAAGACGTCTGTGTGCCGCGGCTGGCTGGCTCGCTCGCCAGATAGGANCGAATGCTGGAATGGTTCCTTACCACAGGCCGTGGCCGATTCCTGCCCGTTCCTTCACGCCTGAACAACTTTCTACTTGCCATGTGTCTGACGACCTCGCTGCTGACGAGACGTGTAGTCCTACTTACCTGTCGAACCTTTTGTAATTTTACTGTTACTAACACACGCACTTTCCCGACGTTGTCCACATAGCATCAAATATAAGCAGTTTCATTATAAGATCTTTAATACATTCTGTGTTATTTACGTGTAAATAACAGATCGGTTTAATGTTGCGTTGTCTACAGCAAAACCACCTCATACTCATCGTACTATATCAATTCCTAAATATGGCACTGCTGATAATATTCTTGTAATTACTGTTGCTGCTCAGAATGATATTTGTCCGCGTGGGACATTTGTCATCTGGGACACCCGGATAGTCTACATATGATTTTAAAAGTATTATAATTTGTGTTACATTGTATTCCATGTTATATATCAATTACGTTTTATGCAATGCATAAACACACGCGTGCTTTTGAACATCATGCATACATAAATGTTTACACACAGAAATGCGTTTTGAGAAAGCATTTAAGAATCGTGCACCNGCTTTTGAACATCATGCATACATAAATGTTTACACACAGAAATGCGTTTTGAGAAAGCATTTAAGAATCGTGCACTTGGGCACGTGGGATTGTTTGACTAAACTGCTCTGTTTCATGAAACGCAACACCTGTATTCAGTAGGTTACAGTTGTGCTACACACGCCCCGAATTCTCCCGTTAATGCCACATGCACAGATTTTACCGCACTCTCCGAGGATGCCTTGTCGCGCGAAAGTTATTTAATTTCGCCTGCGTTGTTTCGGCCTTGCGAGAAGACGTCTGTGTGCCGCGGCTGGCTGGCTCGCTCGCCAGATAGGAAGCTGCGCAATTACCAGCCAGCTAATTGGCTACAAATTGCGCCCCCCGTAACGGGGTTCTTGATAATTAATACGTTATCTACGACGAGACGCCGGCCCCTGTGACTGCCGCGGATAAAATAAACATGGCCGTGGCGCCTGACGATGTCGTGTGTTTGGTCGTTTCCCAGATTTGTGTTCCGCGCCAAACACGCGTACGTGTGATGATAACCTGGTTAAAAGCTCTAGCAGCCTCCGCGTGGGCGTAATCGTTACATTCACAACAATCCTGCTCGTCTTTGTCTCACATTCTGAACACAATTTCGAAGTGAAATATTGTTCTCCTTTGTCGTTATATGTTATAAACACTTCATACATTTATGATGAAAATCTGAAAATTCAATTAAAATTGTTACTAAAGCTTGTAGAAGGGNCAAATTCCGCCTTCATGAAATTACAGCTGTACAAACAAAGAAAATAGTTTATATTATTTTGTAAGAAGGTGATTTGAATTTAAAAACTATTTTATCCCTCAATTCAACAAACGTTTAAAATAAGATTTTTAAACCCATTTGACTTAGCAAAATATAATTACAATCTTTTACATGATACAAATCACCAGGCGATACGTATTGAACATAAAATGTCGAGTTAAAGTTATTAAAATAATATTTTTGGCTTTGTCAAAAATATTCTAATTTTTTAATGAACTGCCAAGAAGTTCTTGTAAATATAATGTTGGCAAATTTCATTAGGAATATAGCTGTCATAAATAACACTTTTCTTTATGGTTAGGTTACGAATAACTGTCAGGAGATGCGATGCGACTTTGGGTGTGGCACTCTGTATCTATTAGCTCATTGAAATGAAGACCACATCGCTGCCGTGATTTTATATCAACAGTGTGCCGAATTTTCTGCATGACAAACTTTTGTAAAACATTTTACTTCTGTGGAGCCATTAGAAAATCTTAATCTTCATGATTACCTACGATAATATGGGTGAATACCCAATCTCGTCGCTCTATTGAAACTCTCCATAATCACACATGCACGTAAAAATACATTATCATTTTAAAAACCTCGCAAACAATTACTTGCAAGCCAAACTCAACTTACGAGACAAGTTTCCCGTCCGCTTTCATATACACTTTCTTCTACGTGTAGGAAAGCAGAAATTAAAAAAATATATTTAAAAAAATAAAAAAAAGTTTTAAGCAAAATTTAAAAATCATTTGGTTTCAGAAACCAATCTTACGTTCTTGTGAATGGCGGCAGTCTATTAGAATTAGTTTTAGTACAACTGAATTTATATCAGCTATTATTACACCGAAATCAATTATTTTCACTACGAATTCCACAATGTGTGTATGCGTATACACACAAAAACCCATATGAACCATAAATCCCATTACTGTAGCCTGTACTTTCTCCTGCAAAGTCACACACATACACACAGTGTACATATAAGTATAGATTAAATCTTTATTTCAATCTGCTGGTATGTTCTACCAGCGATTGGTCTCAACATGCCCCGCATATGACCACCATTTTTTCTCTCCTTTGCACATTTCAAGGTGACTGGTTTGCTGCTCTCCACCAAAATGCAAAGTAAGAAATAATCTTAGGATTTTAATTCCGTGCAATTTGTTACGATAAAATGCAAGATGAAATAGGAACTTCAGCTATTCTTCTCGGATCCACGCACAGGAAGGAAGAAAGTGCAGGTGTGTTATATCCACCTGTGGCCCAAGTAGTGAGGAACTGAAAAATATTATCAGAAACAAATATTGAATGTAAATAATTTGCGATAAGAATAATTATTACTGAGATCAATCAAGTGACGCATGTCCAAGCGTTATAAACAAACACCATAAAGCTACATTGGAAATACGCACTGAGAAGCACGCTCAGCATTCCTATATTTACGGTCTGATATATTGTATTATTTNAAAGCTACATTGGAAATACGCACTGAGAAGCACGCTCAGCATTCCTATATTTACGGTCTGATATATTGTATTATTTCCACATAATGTACAAGTTAAAAATTTACATTAAAGTTTAAAAAGTTGACTGAAAATTCTTTTACAGCGTATTTAATAAAATACCACAAATTGATACCATTATAAGTTATAAAAACCCTCAAAGTTAAATCAAGACAGACCGGTAACCCGAACTCACGCAAGCGCAAGCAACACACTCTCTTCTGCAAACTNCCCTCAAAGTTAAATCAAGACAGACCGGTAACCCGAACTCACGCAAGCGCAAGCAACACACTCTCTTCTGCAAACCTGTAAACATTTCATTTATATTTTGCCAACCCAAAAATAATATTGCATCCACTAAAAAGTAGACGCTATTTATACAATTATAAGAGAAACTGTTTTAAGACGGTGAGGAATTTTATCTGTGAATCTTCAAACCACTTGCACAATTGACTATTGCAAAATTTATATAGTAACAAAAATCATTACTCAACGATCCCATGAGAAATTATCTACTCTCTTGACATGATCCGTTTAGCTAACTGCTTCATCTTATTGACGAGTGGAATGAGAACAGAAAATAAAAATACATAAAAAAGATACACTTTGCTTACCAAACTGCGTTTATATTTTTACATAGACGCCACTGAACAAGATAAATAGTAAATTATGAATTAATTTCCTTTTTTTATTTAATGGGAGAAATATAACTGCTAAACGCATGCTACAAAAATGTATTTGCTGCTGGCTTACTCCATTCTCTGCTGTAATGCAAAGTTGTGACGATTAACAGCTAAAAAGAATGAAAGGTTGTTTATATATTTTTACCATAAACCAGGGGGAATTTACGGATTAGTACGGGGAATGAAAGAGAAAAATTACTGCTTTTTGTGCATACCACGGAAAACCTGGAAAATCTGATTCGTTTTAATTCTTCTGTGCTGCTTTGAGTAAAAATGAAACTTCAGCATACATTTATACAATAATGAAATCACAGTGACTGAAATAAGACCATGAATTTTAGGGGATAAAGACAAAAATAACTAAAATACATTCTCGCAGGAACTATTTGATTTTCACTTTCTTTAAGACACTGTTCATTCATTTAAGAATTTAATCACATACTTTCAAAATTCCAGTTTTGTGCCACTTTGGCAACTTGTTCATTCCCATAATTATATTTGCTTACAATATCATATTTTATGTGCTAATGTTATTGTATGTCATCCTCCAAGAAATGAAAAACTATTACTAGAGCAAACGCTTACATCCAGAACGCCACACTGGCTTGGAAATATTAAAATATTTTCCTGTACTGATTAAAGTTACCAGAAGCTAACCCATTTTTTCTACACAAAATATTACTTTACATATTATAACTAGGATATTTCTTGTCAAACAATAGTAAATCTTTAAAATNTTTTTTCTACACAAAATATTACTTTACATATTATAACTAGGATATTTCTTGTCAAACAATAGTAAATCTTTAAAATATTAACGCAGACGTTCCTTCGGTAGTGTTAATATTTCACTATTGTGGATTCGGAAAATTGCACTGCTGTACAAAGAAAGTGATGAATCCAAAAATTCGATAACCCAGGAACCTAATTTGTGGGATTTAATAATAACTGAAGGAAGTGTTTTTACAATATCGTGACAAGGTCTTGATTAGGCGGAATGCGTCAACGGGCCATCCCAAATAAGTTTGTAATAAGCCGAGTGCTTTGTCCACAAGAATCCTCTCCACCAGACTGATAACCAGGACACGATTACCAGATATCCCGGCTGCATAGACCAGCGCAGGGCAGCATGCAAAATCTTTCCTCTGGTCAACGCAGGCCGAAGCCGCTGAGAAGTCTGCTGTGCCGATCGCTGTAATAAGATTATTCTTTGCCAGCCTTCTGCATAAATTTTAAGGCGAGACTCTTCTAATCGGTAGAACAAACAACATGGCTGCCTAAATTTCGGTGTAGGCTAGAATGTAACAGAATATTAAGATCACGTATTACAACAATTAAGTGACTGTAATTTTTCCGAATGTCCAGAAACAACTTCGTGTCATCCACTGTACTGGTTGTAATTTTTTTTCTACCGGTTAGCCCATAACAAGCTCGCTTCTACTCTAATATCTTTAATATAGATTGGGTCTAAGCGCAAAAACAATATAAATATAAATAGGCTATTCACGGTAATTAAAGTATTTTAACGGACACAATGTCTGGCATGTACCTCGTTAGTTTGGTAACGACGGAGTGAAAGTAGCTCAATGCCTTAACGTTGAACTAAAAGTGTTGGGTAAACATTTGAGAATACTGAAACAAATTATTTTGCGTTCTGTTTTATTATGCTTATAAGTGCTGGAATTGGAAAACTTGTAAAACATTTAATTTTCCAATAACTTCCCTGTGTTGCTTGTCCTGTGCATTAGAAAAGTGCCCAGGCGCATGTAATCTTAATTTTACATAATGCATGAAAATACGCAATCTGCATGCGAGTGTTTCATAAGCAAGACTTTAAAAAGTGTTCATTTTAGCGTGAAAGGCGTATAAAACATCAAACCGTTACTAAGAGTTTGTGCGTGATCTAAGCGGTTTATCAATTGCATCAAGCAAGCAAACAATATAGAGGGCTCTATACCTTTCATACAGAAGAAAAAAATGCCACAGCATATTCAGAAAGATAAAGTGAACAAAGAGGAATCCATGCACGATATCTGCACTTGGGACCCGTTTCAAAGTCGCTGTCTAGTGGGTCTGCACGAAAGCGGTTGGTTGACTCAACGGGTAGTTATAGTCTTTTCGCAGTTTCTTCTCACTTTTTGAACCAAACATTTGAAAAATTACCCCATGAATGACGTATTTGGTTCTTTCCTAAATATGCCAAACATTGCATGCGTTTTATACTTCTGTTAAGAAAAAAGTATTTTACTTTAAGATAAATTTAACTTATACATATATTTAAATAATACATAATAATATCTTATTTATAATTAAGATATAAAAACAGTGATAAAATGGGTGTGTTGGTAACGCCTAGTAATAAATAGTTCTTGCACAAAATATTATTCCGGAAGAGTGCGCACGAATGCGGTGCGTTGTCCCTTTGGTGTAATTTTCTAGACTTGGTTAAGCTTTATTGGTATGAGGCGGAGGAATATACTGCAAGTAGAACTTTAGCCAGGCTTCAGAAAGGTTTGAAATAACTGTGGATGAACTATAATACCTCATAAGGAGCAGTGATACGTCACTGTGAAAAGATGTATTACCGCGTGGACAAACGAAGGAAGTGCGTCACTTAGAATGAGTTCCGGTGCCCGTCGTCACAAAACAAACCANGTATTACCGCGTGGACAAACGAAGGAAGTGCGTCACTTAGAATGAGTTCCGGTGCCCGTCGTCACAAAACAAACCACGAAGACAGACAGATGAGTCGACATGCAGTGGCGTGTCCGAGCACAAAATCCTCGGCAAATAATGCAGTCCGTAAGATTAGATTCGCTGGTTCACAATCGAGGTTCGTTAAAGAGGCGAAGATATTACGGTGAGCTACAGAAACANCCGTAAGATTAGATTCGCTGGTTCACAATCGAGGTTCGTTAAAGAGGCGAAGATATTACGGTGAGCTACAGAAACATCGTCTTCTGTGCAAACTGCCATTGACACGATCCTTCTCACGCACTTCGTCAGTAGCGCAGGAACGTGAACTTTTGGAAGCAGGAATGGCGACTAAATACCATAGGATGATTCTAAAATCTTGGGAAAAACATTGAGGGTTGGTAGAGCTCACTAAAACAAATAATTATTGTATAGGAATATATGGGCGGGAGTGACGCNGGAAAAACATTGAGGGTTGGTAGAGCTCACTAAAACAAATAATTATTGTATAGGAATATATGGGCGGGAGTGACGCTTTGAGGCACAAATACAAAAATAACACATGAAATGCAACACATTGTGTATTTACAACGTCGCCACTAAATGCCTTTTTACAGCAATGTTTAAAATAATTGCTCAAAATTTATACCACCGACAGTAATGCAAGCTTGGTAGCGTCGGTGGATTGATTGGCGAACAAATTCAAATACGCCGGGTATTTCACGCACGCCACCATTGTCAGCCAGTCACGCCATATTTAGAGGTCGCCAAGCATGCGTGACTGTTGGTGGATGCATTTCCAGCAACTGTTTTAACATTGTCTGTACGGAATAACTCGTCAAGTATGCTGCTAATGAGCATTTTATGTTTCCGGTAATGTGTCATGTTTTTGTGTTTGTGCCTCAACGCGTCACTTCCGCCCATATATCCCTATACAATAATTGTTGGTTTTAGTGAGCTCTACAACCCCTCAGTGTTTGTCCCATGATTTTAGAATCATCCTGTAGATTTGGTAGTGGTGTCCCGGAGGACGGCGTAAACCTAATGTGTAGTCGATGGAACGACATACTACGGAACAAAATAGGGACTACACACTTGGTTTTGTCTCGTTGGCTATAACTGAAGAATAGGCACGGTGCTTGTACCAATACCATTCGCACGAATATCATCAGCTGCATTGTCTGCCATTTTTCCGGCATATATGCCCAACGACATCCCGCATCAAAGCACTAGATTGTATATCACAACGACGATTAAAGAGTTCTCAAATTAAATGTCATCGTACATTGGCCTGTGACGCAGCCAGATACGTCGCCAAAATAACACGCGTGAAATTAGCTCGGGCTGAGTCTTCTCCGACGCCAGCGACATTTTACGAAGCTTTCCGAACTCCGTAGGAAGTGTGAGGGATCANGCTCGGGCTGAGTCTTCTCCGACGCCAGCGACATTTTACGAAGCTTTCCGAACTCCGTAGGAAGTGTGAGGGATCATGCAGGCACGGGTTCGACATCGTGCAACATTTAATCACTGCCTGCCTGGAGGACAAAGGGAATCGCACTACCGCATGGGCCTTGTAATACGTGCCATGTTCCTGTTATGTTAGACCCCCTTCTACAATGTGTTGATGCGTCATTCCAAGTTCACTGACTATCGAGATGGGCTATTTATTCCTTTGCAATCGTAATTTTAAAACAAGAAGTGTCTTGGTATAACTAATTTGTTTATGTTCCCCTACTTGGTTGCACATAATTTTAACAAAGTTCTTAAAAGCCTAGATGGTAGGCAGTCCTTGGCGTCTCACTGGTAGCAATATAATTAGAGATGAAACCAGAAACGTACGAAACAGCACTGAGACAGTTACAAATACTACACGAGTGTTGCCCGGGATTCGAATCCACAAAACTACGTAAGATTAACTAGCGTGATATCAACAGCATTATGAAGCTCAGATTCTGAGAGTCAACTTCAAATAAAATAAGTGTAATGTTTTTTTTTAATAATAATTTTTACTAATAATAAATATTTACAAGGTCGTCATTTTAAAAATTTAGTTAAAAATTTTTTAACATGTAAATTTTGGCGAAAATCGGTTGATTGGTTTCCGAGATATAGCACAAAACTTAATTTTCTTACTTGGTGTTACCTTACAGAATTGCCTCAAAACAGGTTCTATATACCACGGTTATTATACACATTTTCAGGGTAAAAGGTTTGGTTGAATATTGTTAAATTGTTTAATAGATATTACAAATATTTCCTAACTATTTATACAGCCATCATTTTTTAAACGAGTGTCTTTATTTATATAAAATGTGTTAGTCTACGTGGCTATTTGTATCACTTATGGAGTGCAAAATTTGGTGGAAATTAGTTGCATGGTTCCGGAAATACGGCAAAATGTTATAATTTCCCATCTTACACTATTTTACAAAAAGGCTTACAAAAGAGGATCTCTATACGCGTAATACATGCATGTAATAAATACTGTTAGCGTACAAAAATTTGTTTATGTTTTTGGAATTATTAATAAATATGATAAGCCTACCTGAATCATTTATATTAACGCTAGTTAAAATTGTTTAATAAAGGTTTAAATCATTTCGAGAGTTCCAGAAATATAACATACACACTAAAACCATTTCTGGTAAACTTCCTAAACTGATATGGAAGTTTTTAACCCATATATCGTATCGAAATAATGCCACATATCTTGCTGCAAACAGGGAATGTTCAGCGTTGCTACTAGTTGGGGAGTTTCCTAAGCATTTGACTGTTTACCGAGCAAATGCAGGAACGCTAGCGTGAATGTATGGCAAATAACATTTCCATTCGCGCTTTCTCACCCTACGTATACACTCGTACAGTAAATTTGCAAATAATGTTTTAAAAGTATAGCATTCTAAATTTTAATAGACGCCACTTTGAAAGTGAGCATCCGACGAGGTAGAAAACGATATAAGTCNGCTCGGGCTGAGTCTTCTCCGACGCCAGCGACATTTTACGAAGCTTTCCGAACTCCGTAGGAAGTGTGAGGGATCGTGCAGGCACGGGTTCGACATCGTGCAACATTTAATCACTGCCTGCCTGGAGGACAAAGGGAATCGCACTACCGCATGGGCCTTGTAATACGTGTCATGTTCCTGTTATGTTAGACCCCCTTCTACAATGTGTTGATGCGTCATTCCAAGTTCACTGATATTGAGATGGGCTATTAATTCCTTTGCAGTCGTAACTTTAAAACAAGAAGTTTCTGGTATGACTAATTTGTTTATGTTCCCCTACTCGGTTGCAAATAATTTTAACGAAGTTTTTAAAGTCCTAGATGGTAGGCAGTCTTTGGCGTCTCATTGGCAGCAATATAATTAGAGGTGAAACCAGAAACGTACGGAACAGTACTGAGACAGTTACAAATACTACACGACTATTGCCCGGGATTTTAATCCACAAAACTACGTACGATTAACTAGCGTGATATCAACAGCATTATGAAGCTCAGATTCTGAGAGTCAACTTCGAATAAAATAAGTGTAATGTTTTTTTTTTAATAATAATTTTTACTAACATTAAATATTTGCAATGTCGTCATTTTAAAATTTTAGTTTGAAATTTTTTTTTAACATGTAAATTTTCTTGGCCTACCTTTGTGAAATTTTGGCGATAATCGGTTGATATGTTTCCGAGATATAGCACAAAACTTAATTTTCTTACTTGGTGTTACCTTACAGTATTGCCTCAAAACAGGTTCTATATACCACGGTTCTTATACACATTTTCAGGGTAAAAGGTTTGGTTGAATATTGTTAAATTTTTTAATAGATATTACAATTATTTCCTAACTATTTATAGAGCCATCATTTTTTAAACGAGTGTCTTTATTTATATAAAATGTGTTAGTCTACGCGGCTATTTGTATCACTTATGGAGTGCAAACTTTGGTGGAAATTAGTTGCATGGTTCCGGAAATACGGCAAAATGTTATACTTTCTCATCTTACACTATTTTACAAAAAGGCTTACAAAAGAAGATCTCTGTACGCGTAATAGATGCATGTAATAAATGCTGTTAGCGTACAAAAATTTGTTGATGTTTTTTGGAATTATTAATAAATATGATAAGCTTACCTGAATTATTTATATTAACGCCAGTTAAAATTGTTTAAATAAAGGTTGAAATCATTTCGAGAGTTCCAGAAATATAACATACACACTAAAACAATTTCTGGTAAACTTCCTAAACTGATATGGAAGTTTTTAACCCATATATCGTATCGAAATAACGCCACATATCTTGCTGCAAACAGGGAATGTTTAGCTTTGCTACTAGTTGGGGAGTTCCCTAAGCATTTGACTGTTTACAGAGAAAATGCAGGAACGCTAGCGTGAATGTATGGCAAATAACATTTCCATTCGCGCTTTCTCACCCTACGTACACACTCATAGAGTAAATTTGCAAATAATATTTTTAAAGTATAGCATTCTAAATTTTAATAGACGCCACTTTGAAAGTGAGCATCCGACGAGGTAGAAAACGATATAAGTCAGGTGTCCTTACTAAGAACCATTTATTGGTATACTGAGTTTGGTGAAATTCTGTTCACGAGTTAAAACGTTTTTAAAAGAGTAACACACACAAATACGCACAGAGATGCACAGATACGCCCACAAAAAGACAGACATGAATACGATCTCATAATCCTTTCTAACCTTCGTATAGTTGGCTAAATAGTGTTTGTGTGCCTCTATCAGGGTGTTTCCCTTTTTCTGTTCAGTGCACATTTGTAGGAGATAATGGTACTCAGTTTTTAAAAAAAATACTTGCAATATAATTTATAAAATGTATACCACAAGACATATATATGTATGTAAGACTATATATAGATTTATACACCCAAATTAATATATATATATGCAGCAGCGTTCACAACGCAAATAAACTTTATAATGGATATATTGTTAATGAAATTTCTTTACGTTCAATATAAAAAAGGGTAGGAAAAAACTCTTTATATATTTGTTATTAAACTAACAATTTAAAAGTACGTTTACTTAAAGCTTTAAATGCGTAAAAATATCAAAAAAACTGTAGATTTTAATATCGAAAAATTGCTAAAAGTGTTAACGAAATTCGACTCTCTTTAAAGGAATGACGAAATAAAATTCAGTGGAAAAAAAATTCCTCCCATAACAGTGCAAACAAAATTTTATATTGTATGTACACAACTACCCTTCCAAATATTTGCGAAAATATCTTTTAGTATTGTATTTTATAACTAGGGATTAAATATACATTCTTAACTTTCATCTCTCAACAAGTATTCATACTTCTGAGTGGCTGTTTCTTTATTACACTAGTATACGTCATATAATGAAATTTCTCTCTAATCACTTTTTAAGTTACAAAGGTATAAAATCATAACATAGAAGTCAAAATCTTGTTTATATTAAATTCCTCTATGGGCCGTTCATTGTAAACTGAGCAATTTTGAAAACATCGCTTAAGGTCTACTTTGTATGAACATTGTTTCTTCTTCCGTAATTTGCAAAATTAACATTTCAATCACTTTGATAATGTGTAATTCAAATTAAATTGTAAAATTACTAAAACATTAAACATTTGCAAATTTCATAATTCTTAATACTAGATGCACTTAAAAAACAGAAAACAAAAGAGATCGTTTCAATATTTACAAACTTTTATCTATTACTTCTAATTAAAATTTAAGATATTAAACTGGTTTTCCTGCATCGTTTCGAATTCTACTTGTCATATGTCTGTCAAAAATACGTGAAGGTATGGGCAACGCTATTTTTCTAACGTTGATTTTTAAATGTCTAACTGTGAACAGCCTATATCTCTGTTATATACCAGCATTATGAACATATACTAGACTTATTGAATTATAATTTGTGGATAGGCTATTTTCCTTCCTATATACCGTAAAATCATGAGAGATACGTTTCTTGAAAATCAAAACTTTTGAGACATTATGTGCTCCAAGTAATAAACAGTTTCAATTTCGGGAGCTTGGATATCACAAAATTGCCTCGTGTACAATATAACAACAAAATAATACGGAAAGTGACTTGATATTTTTATTTTGACAACTCATTAACACGGTTTTCGCATAATATTTTTATTATAGTAGCACTAATTATAGAGGCAACGTTTTATTGGCACCTTAATAGAAGTGACATATTGAGCGTTAATTATCTTCTTTTAAATAAATGTTGCTTATTCAAAAATTNTTATAGTAGCAATAATTATAGAGGCAACGTTTTATTGGCACCTTAATAGAAGTGACATATTGAGCGTTAATTATCTACTTTTAAATAAATGTTGCTTATTCAAAAATTTTCCTGAGAGTTATAACGTTTATCGTGTTCAATAAGTTTTAACACTTCATTCTGATTTTAACATTATACTTTCATTTGGAAGGAGCATGTTCCCACAAGTAAGCAACGCTTCTCCAAATTCCTAAATGGCAAACCAGTTTCATTCCAGTGGTTTATTCAAAACTTACAAATAATTAAATGAGATGAAACTTTTGTGTTTTCGAGGCTCAACAAGTTATATTAGGAGCGCCAATTTTATTTTTAATAAAGTGGGGTTTATTCATGCTATTCACTACTCCCAATATTTAATAAAATACAAATATACGTTTCCTTTCAAATTGAAATAGTTTTCAGTGATATTACCTTATTTTTCAGCATAATTTAAATAAGATAAAAAAAATTACATCTCAGTGTTCTTGAAACACACTTTGCGATATCCACCCGAGCACGCCGAATAAATGTTTATTTAACGCAGCTACCTTACATGACGCGTAGTATTTATTCCCAAGTTATAAGTGAACATATAGATGGCCATAGGTAACAATTCAAACACACCAGTTATTTTCGTGAGATAAAAGAAGACTGCTAACATTGTTTTGTAGAACACGTCAGAAAAAAATATAAAGAAATAATTTTTCCAGTATACGGTTTTATCAAATAAGCTTACGAAATTCGGTAATAAAGTCATTTGTTTTTTTTTTAAAGCAGAAAACATTTTACGAGTTTTACAACGATTTGGCGTCATTCGTTTCAGCTTCTGGAAACGAGTTTTCTGAACGTCCCCGGAAAGAATATGAAAATGNTACAACGATTTGGCGTCATTCGTTTCAGCTTCTGGAAACGAGTTTTCTGAACGTCCCCGGAAAGAATATGAAAATGGACTAATATTGGCAGGCACGAGATTTACGAGCGAAACGGTTCGCTACGCCACTTAGGGCGGGAAATAGAACAGCGACATTTTGAAAGGTTCGTGAAGAGAAGTAATAAGTGGATGTACGCGGAACTACGGACGGAAATGGAAGGAACTTTATGTAGGCTCCTTCCTTTCACTAACATTTCGTATTTCGAGCGACGTATATTTTTCTTGCTTTCTGTCTCAGAACGTGGCTTGGATATGAAAGCTGAAAAGGTTCTGTTACGTTCCAGGAAATAAAGTCAAATCAGTCATCATAATATTGAATTTGAGAATTATTTTTACACTAATTTTTATTTCCTCCATATTTGTACCTAGGTATTAAAAATACAGATTTTCAAATATATTTTATTCAACCTGAAATAAATCATACCACAGACAGTCCAGAGAGTTATGATTTATTAATCATTGCCTGCTAGCATTGATCTTTTCTCTTGAATGGCCAAACAATCTTGCGAAATAAAGCTGTCGCGTTTCATAATTTTGTTACACCCTCGGGAATTCTTGCAATCATGAATCATCAATTAACGAATAAATACTCTCATAATACCACATACACAAAAATTTATAAAATCTGTAATCGCGTAACACTTACCCCCACTTCCCGACCTTTTCCCAATTTATAGGAGAAATATCAATTCGGTTGACAAATTCGAGTTAAGGGCCGTCACGAGAATTTTAATTGGTAACATTTGGTGGCAATTGTTACAGCTAATAAAACACAAAGTTATTTCGGAATGAATGTAAACCAACAAATGGAAGGTTTGTTGCCTAACTAAAAATGTACACTTTTCAAACCGTTATTTTTTATAAATGTTTTTGCAAAATGAATTACGATTTTTAAGAATGACGGATTATTATTTTTCATCGTGTTGAAATTTATGAAGTATATCGGATGGTGTTACAGCAGAAAAATTAGCGTTTTTTGTGAAATTAATGGAACAACTTTAAATCTTACTGCAGTTATTTAAACTTAAAATCAATTCGTTTGTGAATAGAAACATTTCCAGATTGTCAAAGTTTTTCAGGCTTTTGTTACAAATCACAACCAAAAATACGTAATATGCTAAAAAAGCAGAAGTTAATGTCCAATTTTTTAACTAACTCATACTTTTTCCGAAAGTCAGAGGTGTCTAGCGTTAATTTCCTGATTGCTCGAACAACAAAAATATCTTGTTGCCAAGGCACAATCCATGGCTGAAGAAGGATCATGCTTGATTTTTTTANATTGCTCGAACAACAAAAATATCTTGTTGCCAAGGCACAATCCATGGCTGAAGAAGGATCATGCTTGATTTTTTTGAGAAGTCAGTCCTGTGTTTTGCTATTTGTGTTTTCGTTTTCGTCTCTGATTTACATCCCAGTTATTTAAAAATAATAACGATTTATTCACGGTTATTTTTAGTAGTGAACGACTGAAGCTTTACACGCCTTTGGCTGCTTATAATCAATTCATGTTTATTTCTGTGTAAGGACTTCGGGACGATTTCAATATGAAGGTCCTATAACCGCCGCCTCATGCAAACAAAGTTTAACTGAGTCAAGAAAATTACACAAAACGGACAACGCACCGCATTCGTGCGCACTCAACTATTTCTTACTAGGCATTACCTACACACATATTTCCTCACTGTTTCTATTTATATAGTTAATTAATAAAATTTTATTACTGTTAGACAAAATAAGGTTAAGTTTTACCAAAAATAAGACACATTTATATAAATAGAAGTATAAAACGGTTGGGATACATGGTATATTTAGGAAATAATCAAACACGTTATACATGGGGTTATTTTTTTAATGTTTCATTCTAAAAGAGTGAAGAAACCGCGAATAGTTTATAGCAGGGGTACTAAACTGCGGTCCACGGGCCCATTTTTTTTTTGGCCCGCTGTCGCCGGCTTCAGTAAATACAAGTTACCAAATTCTTATTTTTAGGGTGTCTGTTAGAAAAATAAAAGAAAAAGCAACACAGAATACGAATTTATTTAAAGTTAAAGTCACTGATACAACTAGACGATATTATCCATTATTTTATTATAATCCGGCTCCTTTGTGTTGCATGCAATTCTCACGATATCGTCGAGGTGTTTATCAGCCAGGCGACTTCTGTACATATTTCTGATGAACTGCCTCCGCCCGCCGTCACCGTATTGAACGAACAAACAAACTACTTGCAAGACGGTACACGACACACTGAATTTTAAATGTCCTCGAATTACCTACCTCCTTTAGTTCACAAATATTATTATGTCACGTGTTGTAGGTGCGGCCCGCGGCGGTCTTAGTTTTCCTTAATATGGCCCCCTAAAAAACAAAGTCTTGAGTACCACTGGTATATAGCAACCGGGGGCCTTAATAACGCAGTCGAGCAGACAGCAACTTACTGTACAGCGAGCACCCGAGCTTGTTGCAAGTTTGCCCGGGAAGTCAGCGGCCACATCAAATACCGGAGCTTCACAAAGTAAACGCCAGGCGTNATTGCTCGAACAACAAAAATATCTTGTTGCCAAGGCACAATCCATGGCTGAAGAAGGATCATGCTTGATTTTTTTAAGAAGTCAGTCCTGTGTTTTGCTATTTGTGTTTTCGTTTTCGTCTCTGATTTACATCCCAGTTATTTAAAAATAATAACGATTTATTCACGGTTATTTTTAGTAGTGAACGACTGAAGCTTTACACGCCCTTGGCTGCTTATAATCAATTCATGTTTATTTCTGACATTCCTGAAGCCCTGCTAAAGTTATACTTCCAGGATATTCCGCCGCCTCATGCAAACAAAGTTTAACTGAGTCTAGAAAATTACACAAAACGGACAACGCACCGCATTTGTGCGCACTCGACTATTTCTTACTAGGCATTACCTACACACATATTTCCTCACTGTTTCTATTTATATCGTTAATTAATAAAATTTTATTACTGTTAGACAAAATAAGGTTAAGTTTTACCAAAAATAACACACATTTATATAAATAGAAGTATAAAACGGTTGGGATACATGGTATATTTAGGAAATAATCAAACACGTCATACATGGGGTTATTTTTTTAATGTTTCATTCTAAAAGAGTGAAGAAACCGCGAATTGTTTATAGCAGGGGTACTCAAACTGCGGTCCACGGGCCCATTTTTTTTTGGCCCGCTGTCGCCGGCTTTAGTAAATACAAGTTACCAAATTCTTATTTTTAGGGTGTCTGTTAGAAAAATAAAAGAAAAAGCAACACAGAATACGAATTTATTTAAAGTTAAAGTCACTGATACAACTAGACGATATTATCCATTATTTTATTATAATCCGGCTCCTTTGTGTTGCATGCAATTCTCACGATATCGTCGAGGTGTTTATCATCCAGGCGACTTCTGTACATATTTCTGATGAACTGCCTCCGCCCGCCGTCACCGTATTGAACGAACGAACGAACAAACAAACGACTTGCAAGACGGTACACGACACACTGAATTTTAAATGTCCTCGAATTACCTACCTCCTTTAGTTCACAAATATTATTATGTCACGTGTTGTAGGTGCGGCCCGCGGCGGTCTTAGTTTTCCTTAATATGGTCCCCTAAAAAACAAAGTCTTGAGTACCACTGGTATATAGCAACCGGGGGCCTTAATAACGCAGTCGAGCAGACAGCAACTTACTGTACAGCGAGCACCGGAGCTTGTTGCAAGTTTGCCCGGGAAGTCAGCGGCCACATCAAATACCGGAGCTTCACAAAGTAAACGCCAGGCGTCTGATCGGGCGATGGAAGGGCTTCAGTTTTCACTAGGTCCCGCGCAAAGCATCGCCCGGGAAGGCGAGTCCGAGACTACGTCGACGAGACCGGGCCGGGGAGGGACGGGTGTTGTTTGCCTAACGCAGGAGTCGTTAATTACAGTAATTAGTGGCGGGCGACTAACGAACTGAAACGTAACTTGACTGGCGCGGCGCTCCGTAAGGCCGTGGGTCTACGGGACAAGTCCAACCCCCCGCCCCTCATCAACCCTTCTGAAAACCGCGCGAAATGTTGCACAAACATTTAGAGGGATGGAGGCCATTAGCGAGCACTCCAGGGTCCGTCTGTCTGGCGTGACACTTTACCCAGGTCCTCCGAAACTCCAATAGTGAAAATTAACTATTTGGAAGACACCCGAAAATAAATTCTGCTTTTTATTTATAATTTTTTTTTTTTACATATCGTTCATCACATATTTATTTTAATATATTTCTGGCAACTGCAGTCTTACAAAAATTCAAACAGAGCGAAACTTAAAAAATTATGGAAAACTACCTTATCACGAATCATTTTTTCAAAAACAGATAAAACTGCTCTCGATGATTGCATACAAAATCAATTCTTATGTTTATGTAGGTGCTACAGTTTTATTTATGTGTATTACACAAAACACTAATGTTAAGATATCAATGCTTAATTACAAAAATAGGTGAAATCGTAAGTATCCCTGTGTATTTTATAACGAGTGTAGTGGCCTGGTATAACGTGACAGCTCTCGTCTCTGCACCAGCGACATTCAGCCTGTATTTCGACGCTATCTTAGTGTCATTGTGGTCAGCCAGCGGCACACTAGTTGGCAGCAGCGCCGTAATGGACCATGAGTAGAATGATAATCAGCGTCTTGGGACAATGTATTTTAAATGGGAAAAAACTGGCACCTGGCACCGGCGCCGGCCCGCAGTCATGCCACCCAAACGCCATATAAGATCTGGGTGACCTTGACCTTGACCCCATGTCCGTGACCTTGAATGACCTTAAAACCAAACATTCAAAAAATTGCACAAGAATTTACAATTTAAAAATTAGATATATTATTTATGTACATGCAGGGTGTCCGGGGTTCGATGACATGTGGATCGAATAGGCTCCTGGCACGACCGGTTTACGCCAGGTCGACCAGTTTCCATCTCGTCAGCCATGTTGTATACAAGTGACCTTGATGCTATACCCCACCTGTGTGATACAGAGTGGTTCATAGGATCTGAGTTAATTTTACCAGGCACAGACTATAAGGTGCCTTGAATGTTTAATAGGGTGAATAAGAATGTCATCACATCTTGGTTTTAACAGGTATATTTGACCGGGAATTCATACCCACATTCCCGGCACTTATGCGGAAATTACACATACTTTACTGCCCCTGCGTGTTCTGGGCCTGAAGGGCTGATTAGAGTGTTCTGGCTAAGGTTTCCGACGTTGTGGGGGGCATTAGGTGATAGGACATGGTTCTGAGTGGCTACGTTTGTACTTATCTGTATTCTGCTGTTTAGTGCTGCTCCAGCAATAATCTGTAACTTGTGTTCTGGTGAGTTGGGTGGCCCTTGTTCAGGCCCTCGAACTGACTGTTCCGTGTTCTCATCCCTTCCGTTCTCGGTATCACCTTCTGCATCCTAACGTGGTGCTCCGTCGCCATNACTGACTGTTCCGTGTTCTCATCCCTTCCGTTCTCGGTATCACCTTCTGCATCCTAACGTGGTGCTCCGTCGCCATCTGGCGGCGTCTACTTCTTCGCTGGGTGGTGCCTCTCGTGAGGCCACCACTCGTCTCCCTGGTTCGGTCTCGCGTTTCGCGTCCCAATTTGGTGGTACAACTGTTCTGACTGAGCTGGCTCTGGTCCAGCGCCTCGCGGCGCGGGAGATTACTGGATGTGCCCCGATATGGCTGACCCCTTAACACTGCCTCTGGTTGACTCTGCCGGGGTCCGAACTCCACCCTCGGTGTGCGATATCACTCATCCTACTGTCGCACTGATTCATTGGTTCAACTGACTATTCTGACGAGGGGCTTCAGTGGGCCCCCACCCGACGCCTTCCGGCACGGGATAGCACTGACTAGGCTGACGTCCACGATCCGGCTCCCAATGCCTGACGCCATGCGCGTCCAGGTGTGGTGCTTCCGAGCACCACGCCACCTGCAGCTCGTCGCTTTCCGGCGACGGGGTATCACTGACTGAATGTCCCTGCGAACTGACTCGCAGCCGGCGCCCCGCGGCACGATAATTACCGGTCGACTGTCCCTATGTTCAGGCTCTCGGTGCGCGGAGTTACTGGTTACTGCCCTGATACCCATGTATCTGGCTGACAGCTCCAACTGACTCTGCCAGGGTCCGACCACCCGGCCTCTCGGCAGACTGATTGAGTTTCTCTCTCAGCGCGTGATTCTAACTGACTGGGCCGACTGATCTCACATAACAGATCGCTGGGGTTTGAGACTTCCCGAAGTCTTTGGTTCATCCTGACTAGTTCGGTAATTCGGTAAGAGTGAGACCCCTTTTCTCGGGTATAGTCTAGTTCTTGTTTCCGTCTATACAGAATTAACTATGCCCCACATTGGGCGCCAATTTAACTTGATCCTACTCCCCACNTAGTTCTTGTTTCCGTCTATACAGAATTAACTATGCCCCACATTGGGCGCCAATTTAACTTGATCCTACTCCCCACATGTGTGATACAGGATGGTTCATAGGTTCTGAGTTAATTTACCAGGTACAGACTATAAGGTGCCTCGGAATGTTTAATACGGTGAATAATAATGTCATCGCTTCTTGGTTTTAGAGGTTTATTTAACCGGGAATTCATACACACATTCTCAGCACTTTTGCGGGAANAATGTCATCGCTTCTTGGTTTTAGAGGTTTATTTAACCGGGAATTCATACACACATTCTCAGCACTTTTGCGGGAATTACACATACTTTCTCAGCACCTTGTGCCGAGAATTAACTCATATGTTACTTACCCTGCGAGTTCGGGACCTCGAGCCGGATAGTGGACGTCAGCCTAGTCAGGGCTATCCCATTCCGGAAGGCGTTGGGTGGAGTCCCGCCGAAGCCCCATGTCAGAATAGTCAGTTGAACCAGTGCATCAGTCGGGTGAGTGATATCGCACATCGAAGCCGTGGTTCGGGCCCTGGAAGTCAACCAGAGACAGTGTTAAGGGGTCAGTCATATCGGGACAGACAACCAGTAATCTCCCGCGCAGCAAGGCGCTGGACCAGAGTCAGTTCAGTCAGAACAGTCGTACCGCCAAATCGGGATGCGGAACGCGAAACCGAACCAGGAAGACAACTGGGGGCCTCACGAGAGGCACCACCCAACGAGGACCACCCAACGAGGAAGGAGACGTCGTCGGATGGCGACGGACCACCACATCAGGACACAGAAGGTGATTTCGTGAACGGAAGGGGAGGGGAGAGAACACGGAACTGCCAGTCCGAGGACCTGTAAGAGGGCAACCCAACTCACCAGAACGCAAGTTACCGCCAGAGCAACCCCAAACAGCAGAATACAGTTAAATAACAACGTCGTCACTCAGGGACATGCCCCCACGGCGTCGGAAACGTTAGCCAGAGCACCATAATAAGCCCTTCAGGACCAGAACTTGCAGGGTCAGTAACGTATCTGTTAATTCTCGACAAAAGGTGCCGAGAACGTATGTGTAATTCTCGCAAAAGTGACGGGAATGTGTGTATGAATTCCCTGTCAAATAAACCTCTAAAACCAAGATGTGATGACACTATTATTCACCCTATTAAACATTCAAGGCACCTTATAGTCTGTGCCTGGTAAAATTAACTGTGATCCTTTTAACCTTCCTGTATCGCATAGGTGGGGAGTAGCGTCACTACTACTAAAATTTCATCTATGAATAATAAAATTTCATTTATAAGCTGCAGTAAACTATATGTTCTTGTATACTCCTAGTGTAAAGAAGAGCACAGTTGCCAGGTTTCGCAAGTTTTGATAGGGACCTCATTAGGTATTACGTAAGTTGAGTGATGTCACATATGAATTATTATTGGATAATAGGAAAGTTATTTTTCATAACGACAGATTGAAAATATCGAGGGAATGTGTAACCCAGGACCACATAGTCCACGTCAATGACGGTCATGATAAGACAACACAATTAGAAGTGTGTATTTATAGTGAAAATGTAAGTAATGATGACTTAAGTAAGTCTCAATGCCCATATGATTTATATTTTAAGCAGGATATAAGAGAACGTCTNATGTAAGTAATGATGACTTAAGTAAGTCTCAATGCCCATATGATTTATATTTTAAGCAGGATATAAGAGAACGTCCATTATCTCATCGTATTATAGAGAAGGTAGGCGATATTGTAAAAAGGGGGGAATGGAAAATACAGTTGACGAATGTTTAGATTCTAGCAGTAGTAATAGCGATGTCGATGAATAAANAAAAAGGGGGGAATGGAAAATACAGTTGACGAATGTTTAGATTCTAGCAGTAGTAATAGCGATGTCGATGAATAAAAATAATGTGTGGGAATTATCAAGGTATCATATAAATCAAATTCAGGGCGAAGGAAGTGAACCTTCAATTCGGTATAAGTTATGTTCAAATACAAGAAATATTTTTTAAATTTTTATGAAGAGTTAGATAGAAATAATGCTGTCTAGTCTAGTACTTTATATAAGTCTGAGGGGTTTAGCAATTCGTAGACAGTAATGTTCAGCCGATTAACTGTTAGGGCTGGAGTTTTGAATTGCAGATCACACCGTAAAAGCCGGCGTAATACCGATGTAAGAGAATGATGTTTTGCTAACCCGGGACGAATCGACAATTGTTATTGAATTATAAGAAGCGGTTGATGAATTCAAAAGGCCTTTCAGTAGATGTGCAGGTACTAATATTTCATTTGGGAATTAATCACAGGATCGAATGGCGTGATTTGATATCCCGTTTGGACAGAGCAATATTTTCAAAAGTTAATTGATGATTTATATGAAGAAATCGCAAGTTTGTTGCCCATACTTCCGAGATCTTCTAGTCGGCAGAATAGAGAGAGTTGAGTGACATAGGAGGTGAGGTTTTGAAATTCCTATTCGGGACAGTGACAAGTAATGACTTTGTTCATATTACTCAGATCACTAAGGAATTGTAACAGAGGCAGGAAAATTTAATTCGTGTAGCAGAGGACCAATTAAATTTTATAAAGGGGCTTAGCAGTAGAGTAGAGAAAAACGCACTATTTATAGAGGAATTAACAGAGANGACCAATTAAATTTTATAAAGGGGCTTAGCAGTAGAGTAGAGAAAAACGCACTATTTATAGAGGAATTAACAGAGATGTTGGAAAAGAAAAGAAATACTCTCAATAGAGAAATTCATGAAGACGCAACATATTTCGGACAAATTTTTTATATAAATAAGGTTGTTAGAAAACTAGATTTCATTCTGCATATTTATAAGCAAGAGGTTGTCACTAAACCAACATCGTTAGATATAACTGCAGCTGGTAGATACCAACATCCCTTCTTTCGCCATATAAATTTGGCATTGAAGCAAAGTAATTATGATCATGCCTTGTGTAAACGAGAGATAATGAGTAAAATATTCATGCCAGTGTTTATGAGATCCTTGGATGGCGCAATTTGGATCCGCCCAGTGTCAAAGAAAATGAAAATAAGTAAACTTTGTACGAATAATGCCAATGGTTGTCATGTAGTAGAGGATTGGATCTCGGTGCAGGGAGTCTTGTCCTAGTTAAGAAGTTTCATGCCCATAAGTGAAAAAGTTCAGTTACTTCCTCATAGCAATAATATAATGCACGTGAAATATCATATCGAAAAAATTCAGTTTTCAAAAATTTAATCATTGCTAACTCCATAGGAAAATAATTTAATTAACTCAACTTTAAATGAGTTCAAAGTTGACTTGTCTAATATAACTAATGAAGATTATATTGTTGATTTGCGTCAGTTAATGACTTAACTTCAACAAGTGAAGCATCAACATGCACTCTATGCTCACGTTGCGCATGGTACATCAACCATTCTTGGAGGCGTTGTCGTTGTCTTCTTGTGTTCGAGCTGGCGAATGAGAGGGCTGGCGACCAGGTGTCTGCATGTGGTCACATTCCATCGGCGAGCTGCCAGGAAGGCAGTTCCTCAGTCGAACGAGGAAGAAGAAGGCATCGAGATATACTCAGCCGCTGACCAACGACAAGAACATCCTACTCCAGAGGAATCCGTAGTGAGTGCTATGTGTTTCCCCAACAATATGATGCAACGATGTTGTTAGTGAGTGAAAATGAGTGAGTGCAAGAGCAAAANAGTGCTATGTGTTTCCCCAACAATATGATGCAACGATGTTGTTAGTGAGTGAAAATGAGTGAGTGCAAGAGCAAAAGAGAATTATTGCCGTGACAAATTCAACGAGATTCAAAGTTAATCAACATTGAATTCAAACTTTAAATTTTGTTTTACGACTAATAAGACTTCAGAGAATCAGTATTTTCCATTCAAAATATCATGATCATTAATGATATCATGATCAATTTACTATATAGACTATATTGAAAGTAAGTTCTTATGTAGGATGTCAATTGCATGATGAACTGAAGTAGTGAACTTATATATTCTATTTACATTTTTTGAAACATTTTCGTCATAAGGTTGTTTACATTATCAATTTNTGAAGTAGTGAACTTATATATTCTATTTACATTTTTTGAAACATTTTCGTCATAAGGTTGTTTACATTATCAATTATCATAATAGTATTTTAATAATCATTTTATGTTTCCAATATAGTTGCATTCTTTGTTTAAAATAATTGAAAACACATAATAAAAATAATGAACTAATATTTTGATATAGCACATAGTGAAGTCAGAGACACTNTTAAAATAATTGAAAACACATAATAAAAATAATGAACTAATATTTTGATATAGCACATAGTGAAGTCAGAGACACTGAAGATAGTGATAACAAACCTTAATCACAGTGTAGTATTAATGTGAATAGTTCATTTTCATATTTTAATTTGTTTACATAAACTGATCATTTCCATGACAACTGATTGTATACGAGCATATACTCGTAAAAGTTTCTGTATCTTTGCATGACTTTGTGGAAACTTGTAAAATCTCATAACAGAGTAATAAAAGCTGACTTGGTATACAATATCGGAATTTGTTTTATCGGATATTGGAATTCTCGCCGAGTAACAATCTCTTTTGATGGAAAACAATTTCATTACATCAGGGGGAGAGGGGGGGGCGGGTACCTGCGACGCCTGACTGTTCCATCTTCCGACAGCGTCCAGAGTTCCGACGACGGGCGGCCGCATCTAGACTTATGTGGCTGATGNGCCTGACTGTTCCATCTTCCGACAGCGTCCAGAGTTCCGACGACGGGCGGCCGCATCTAGACTTATGTGGCTGATGGTCACCGCCACGCCACTTCCTTTTGAGCTGTTTATACTCCTTCAGACACTATAGTCTGAAACATTTCTCTTTGTCATCTCATCAAGTATGGTTTCTTCCGCTTTACTTTGAAAGATCGGCTTATATTTATCAGATCTTTATAAAAAAAAATGGGTACTGGTGTGATGCCCTGATATAATTTCACGATTCTCGTCCCTACACCAGCGACATTCAGCCTGTATTCCGACGCTAACTTTAGTGTCTTGCGGTCGGCCAGCGGTCCACTTGTGGCGGCAGCGTCGTCATAGAGCATGATTTCACGGGATATCTTTCACGTTTCATATGCACGTAGGTCCTGTCGTTCCATGTTATTTTATCTCCTCGAAATAACTTTTTCCTGCGTGACAAAAAAGTTCCCAATTACACTCCAGCCAATCCCTGGACGACTTCTGGCTGTCGTGACAATATGGCGGACGGTCAACACTCTGACTAGCGTCTTGGCCACCACCCCGGAGGTACTCGGTAGATTGGAGGGAGAGATTACCCCACAACTTGGTAAGATCCTGTATTATCTCATGCACAGCCTGTGAGCGTCATTCCTGCTTCAGCGTCGGAAGGAACTAGATGACTTCAGATGCTCCTAAACCGGCCGACGACCTACGGCCGGAGACCACACCATCCACCACTTCAAAATTTAATTGGTTTCATTAATAATTCTAACTCTTGCGACAAGGTCAGCCTGTGAAAGTAGCATTGTAATTACTTGTGCCAAAGCATCAAATTTGCGCTTTTGAAATCCTTGATTGAGATATTTATTCGAGTTAGTTAAAGTCAATTAATTTTTGCTCATAGCCGCTCGGGGGTGCAATACGAGTAATTTATAAAGGTTGAAAACTATTTGAGAGTAATTCTACGACCTGAAACATTACACGTTGTGGCTATTTTCGTCTGGCCAATATTTATAAAAATATAAGCAAAGTTATTTTTTTTTCTATTTCCTACACTACGTTCCCAAATGAACGATGCGCAGCATAAACTTCTAAGGTCAAACATGTTGTAGTTTTAAATTTATTCTTTATATGTTCCGACTCGCATAAACAGGTTCGCAAAACTTCCCGTAACAAACCTACTTTGCCACTCGTAAATCAGTACCTCTAAATTCGTTAGAAAATTACCAGGCACGTAAAATCTAATCACAGAATGGAACTGGTTAGTGAATGCCTGTTTGTGTGAAATTGCAGAAACTTTCCATAATTTTCCTTCTGGGTAGTATAAATGATAATGCTTGACACTATTAGGAGCAGAAAATTCCCCTATCCACCATTTAATAAACAACAGCCAAATATAACACTTTGGTGTGACACAAATTTTTAATAGATATCTACACAGAAAACCAATAACTGTTCGAAAGGATGAAACATCATGGTTATTTTACGAAAGCTCGTATTTCTTGTTTATCTGTGTGTTCATATCAGTGTCCCTAACATGACATCGTAGGTACAACAACAAAATTATCAAAGGCAAGTGTGCATTATGTAAGTAACATGAAGGAAAATATATAGTTACAGATAAACGTAAATTTTGTACGTACTTGTAGCAGACACGTGCGTTATTTTATGTGGGCGTGGGGAACTCAAAAATTTGGGGAAACTGGTGACCAGAAAAAAATATCAATTTGCAAAACTTATAGATTCCCAAAAAATAGCTCGCCTTTCATTTTCATAAAAACGCTTCGCATTGAAAGGCATTTAAAACAGCATCCTCTTATTTACTGTTGGAACCGCATAGTTGAGTTTTGGAACATAATATTTCAATAGAACATATTTCAAAGGAATCCGAAAGATTTAGTGTAAATCTTTACCGATGGAATAATGAGTTTTTTTTTTCACCGCTGACTACTTACCTAATTACCTTGCTCTTCAAAACCTCAAAAAAGGACATTCATATGCCTACTGTCTGTGAGGAACTAGTTTTAGCTAGACATGCCAAATGTGTTCGTATGCTTGGGTCAAGTCCACCTCTAATTATCAAGTCCAGCAAAATGTTTTGCGGTCTGCAGTCAGTTGAATGTGACCACAAATATGTGTCGTCTGTTCCACTGGAAGTCTCAAGGGCCGCGGTGGTCACGTGCCTTCTGTACTGCCCAAAAAAGAAAGTCTTTCATCGTTATATTCTGGCAGATTCACATTCTTCCACATGGAAACGTGGCGGACGTTGCCATTGGCTAGCGTGTTTCCTAGGGGTACTCCCGTTTCTCGATCTCTCGCATTCTATCGCTGCTGCGTCTCTATATCACTTCACCATCACTGGTGCTAAAGACAACGTCGTAGAGGACCATTGCAGTCTCTGAACTCAGTTACACTGCACTGAAATTGTATTATTAGTCCCCAGATTCCAACTGTGTTAACTATTGTACATGCGGATTTATATTACTCCACTCGAAATCCCAGGTTCAAAACTAGTTCTCGTGATTTACCTTCTGGTAGCATGTAATTAAAGTAATAATTTCATTAAGTAAGAGGTTTTGGAACATAAATTTAATGCTGCTAGTATGTCCGTGTGTGATAGTACCAACCGAAATAAAGTTTTTGAAATTCTGTCGACAAGAAATTCTCTAGGGCAACATTTTGCATATTTTAGTTGAAATTATACCCTACTCTACCGTGACCTTTTCGAATTTTTCATTCGTTCAAACTAAATTGTACTATTCCACGTCCTCATAATAAGTAGAGGGATTATGGGGAATTTGACACAACGGGATCTGGGACCGGAGAGTTTAGAGCTGTTCATGCTCTGTCATTCCAGTAACTCGGCGGCCATTTTCCCTTAAAATTTCCTTTTTTCCCCTAAAAATCTAACATTTTCCTCTAAAAATTTACTAAATTTCACTCGAAATTTCCCTTTTTCCCATTAAATTTTCCCGTTTCCTCCTTAAATGCCACCAAATAACAAGGGCTTTTTTTTTTTTTTGCATAAACNTTTTTACCTGACACCTTGACATTGACCCATTATTTTGACCTTAACCCTGTGCCCATAACGATATAAGTCGTTGAAACCAAAAATATTATATTCAAAATATTCAAAAATTAAAACATTATTTTAAAATTATTAAAAAAATTATTTTAAAAATGTATTTTTAAAAAACTTGAATTTCTGAGGATAACTCCCCTCCCACCAAACTCATTTCACCATTTTGGTAGGTGCAGTCCACCATATTGGTAGGAGTCACAGCCACCATCCGTTGCATTAGTTTTTTTCGTTTGTCAGTTGTTAATACATTACTGATGTTTGTCTATCACATTCATTCGACAGCCATCTTAGTTTTTCTTTGTCATTTGTTTTACATTGCTCTTGATGTCCCCAGCACCACGCTTAGCATACGACTGACCCCCTCCACTCCACCTTTCTAATAAATTTTATTAACCAATTGCTCCACCCCTGATTGTCATTGGCTAATTGCGCAACACATTCCAATATTTTTAATTGCTCATCCAATATTTATCATTCGCTAATTACTCCGAGTGTTATCGGGAACCTTCGTTTGAACAATTAGTCAACATGTCAACTGTTGCTTTCTGCCTTGGATGTATTAGTAGCATGCTAATGGGCCACGTATGGCATGCCAACTGTTGCTTACTGCCGCGTATTTAATAGCATCATACTTATGTCCCTTTTGTGGTATGCCAAGTGTCACTTATTACTGAAGAAACGTTATTAGAAGCCTTATGTGCCATACATTCCATGCTGACTTATGTTGTTGTGCAGTAGCAAATAGCTTTTGTAAATTTACTTGATTTTTTTTATTTCATGCATTTACTAAGAAGTTTGGTAAATGCCCCAAGTTATATTTTCATAAATGTAATAAGGTGGAGTGATACATATCAGATTCATACAATTACACTCGTCGAATGAAATGTTCGCTTTTCCAGAGTTTTATATATACAGAAAATGTTTTGTGTGTTGTAATGGCCATTAGCGACGTCATATTCATACAACATTATATTGCGATCTGTTCGGTGGTAAAAAACTTATTAGTGGGGGATTTACATACATACATACAACATTCGCAAGTTTTCATAAATTAATCTTTCCAACGAAATTAGGGTTATAAAAATAGAAATATTGTTGGTTGATTATTCGTTTTAAAAAAAAACATGCCTTTGGAATGGCGTATTATGCAACGTACGGAAGTTGGATTGTATTCATTGCTAACATAAAAATAATTGCATATTTTCTCTCAAAAAAAAACACTTTGATGTTTACCTTGCATTTCTACTTTACAAATGACACCAATATACATTATGGACATTATTGTTAACTGTCCCCAAAATAAATCAATGTTGTTATTATAGTAATATTCAACGCGGGAAATACTATTATACTTTACATTATTTAAACGGTTCTTTTATCTCATGTTCATTAATTAAATTTTTTTCCACCACTATTATCAGTAAAGATTTGTATCCTGTGGAATACGCCGAGAGGAATGTATCATTCTTGCTATGTGCCGGCACATAAGGTTGTTAAAGATGTGACAAAGGAATACCTTTCCTCGGATTTTCTAAGTTTGCTTCCAAATACCTAGAAACTTCAGATTACGTGTATAGTCTTCATGTCCCTCAAGTTATTAAAGGAGTCCAGTATTCCTAATTTTTTTTTNAGAAACTTCAGATTACGTGTATAGTCTTCATGTCCCTCAAGTTATTAAAGGAGTCCAGTATTCCTAATTTTTTTTTAAATTTAAGCATATTACATCATCTTTCATAATGAAATCATAAAAAAAATGGTAAAAAAAAAAAATGTATCAAAACGGAGGATAGTTATTTTGCAAAAACATAAAATTAGCTACCATAATTCAAAATGGTTTTNGAAACTTCAGATTACGTGTATAGTCTTCATGTCCCTCAAGTTATTAAAGGAGTCCAGTATTCCTAATTTTTTTTTTAAATTTAAGCATATTACATCATCTTTCATAATGAAATCATAAAAAAAATGGTCTGAAAAAAAATGTATCAAAACGGAGGATAGTTATTTTGCAAAAACATAAAATTAGCTACCATAATTCAAAATGGTTTTTTATCGTTGAAATATTAAAATTTAACAAAATAAGTATTTCCGGTTTAACTTTAAATAATCATATATTATTAGAATGCATTTAAATATACTTATTGATGATTCCTTATGCGGCTCGCACGTAGTTCAGTTTTAATTATTTGTGATAGAATTTAAACAAAACATAGTTAGAAGCGAAACCCCTTTAAGTGAATGTGAGCCAAATGCATATTTCAAAGAATTTGTAGCACGATACTGCTGTGACATCAATTGATACTTATAAAGAAACCAATCTACGTGTTAAGATAAAATTTGAAATTTTTACTAATCACATTTTTTAAATATAATATTATCATATTTAAGCTAATTGAAAACGATAGATGTAACTACTTTAAATCGTATGATGAAACCAATAAACATCTTAAGATCTAGAAAATATAATGTATGCTCTTTAACATTCTTGAGAGAACCTTCCTGCGCCATATTTTATTCTTGGTTTTTCAAGCTTGTTTATATTTTTAAAAAGTTCCAAAACTACCCTTATACCCAACTACCTGCTGACGTTACACTGCATTACAGGAATATTATAACGACAGAACTACGAACTCGTATATATGTCACAATATTTATTTGGCCAAATTGTGGCTGCATAAAAAAACTGGGACGTATTAATTATGAGTTCGGAAGTTATCTTGTCTTGTCTGTAACGCAGTTTAAGGTGAATATAGCTCGTTAACGGCTCCTTCCAACTTTCCTGAAGCTCTGCCAAAGTTTAGTTTGCATGATACTCCTTCGCCCTCGCAAACAAAACTTAACAGAATCTCGAAAATTACACCGTAGAAGCCACGAACCATATTCGTACGCATTCAGTGAAATAATATTTGGATAGGAACTACTTCATTCTAGGCATTAAAGACACACCGAATTTATCCCTGTTTTAATTCATATTAGCTGAAAATGAAATATTATATTTTATAGAAAAAACTAAATAAAATATAAATTTAATCAAAATTTTTTTTTTTTAGTTATGTCAAGTATAAAGCTCTGGTGATATGTGACATATTTAAGAAACAACCAAGCATTCCTACATGGGGTCATTTTTCAAAGTTTTTACTCAGAATATGTGAAGTAACCGCGAATAGGCTAGAGCTCTTTTAGTATAGGGGTATTTCGAGAATTTTATTTTTAAAAACATAAAAAAGATAGAAAAAACCACCTTCCAAAATTTGCGGAAAGGGGGGGGGGAGGGAGGATCCCGTTAACAAGTCTGCTTTCCCGAACTGTCTAGAGTAATAACATATTGCCGGTGACGTTTCTGCGAATTTACTCGGGACGTGTTAGAGTGTTGGAGAGGGGTGGGGGGTGGGAGTAGTTGCAGTTTGCAAACCCGCGGTTCTTAAGCGAGAAGTTGTCCCACGTCCCTTCTAACTCCGAGAGCCGATTTCCGGGGACCGACACAGTTGTGCCAACTGTTTTTACTCCCGGCGCTGGGAGCGGTGCACGTGGCACTTCTCACCGGGTCTGCCGGCTAGACCATCCGCTCCTCCCTCACGAGTGATCAAACTGTTCTGCTGTAGTTAGTTCTGCTATTCACCGCACAAACTATCCAGAGTGTTCTGCCTAATATCATGCGAGCGCTACGAAAAATTTTTTTTTTACTGCGATCGCACACATACGCAATTAAAGCTTACGCATAATTTTCAGCATAGAAAAAAAAATTTCAGCATTAATGACATTGGCAGTAACATTGCAGGAAAATCTGCAGATAAATATCATATGTTATATTAATGTCATCAACATCAATATTGCATGAAAACCTACGAAGGAAAGTAATAGGTATTACAGAATAAAATACTGGCTATTAAAAAAATTATAAATGTTTTTTTCTCTGCATAATATACCTATTTTAAGTACAGTGACTGGTAGCCATTTTTGTTTTTTATCTCCTGAAAACGGCAAATGAATGTTCCTTTTTTATAACAATTCGCTGAAGCGTTTACAGGATGCTGTGCATGCAGGTTTGTTGATTTTCTTTTATCGAACTGGGAATGAACTTATTTCGGATATGATAAAATTAGTTTCACCAATCGATCAAGTTTCCATAAGATATTAATTAGAAAATATGTGTTAATGTTTTTAACTGTCTGTAGGAGACAGGGTTTCTGAATATTTTGTCATGCTCTACTTGTAAATATTGGGTCCCCTTTATAAAAAAAAGTGAAGGGTTAGAAACAGTAAAGATTTTCAATCTCCAAATTTTAAATTGGGGCGGCTTAACGCCAAAATTAAGGTGTAATTTGTAACTCTCAACGCAATTCTAATAAATTCTGGCACATGCAATTACAGCACACAGTATTAATTTCCAAATCGAAATGCATTAGCAAATTCAGCCAGATGCAGGGAAAACAAAATTGTGTACGTTATACAAATTAACTCTATAAATGCATAACATTTTCAATTACACAGTACATAGGTTAGTTAGGAAAATTATGTTAAGACATATAGAACTTAATCTTAAAGCTTGCATATCATATGGCAGCAGCTTCCGGTTGAGACTCTAGAAAACACTGCTCACAACCCTGACCTGTACCCAAAATAGAAACCATCGACGTAATATTAATGGTTTATATTACTGAAATATTGGGGATGTTCAGCNCTCACCGGGTCTGCCGGCTAGACCATCCGCTCCTCCCTCACGAGTGATCAAACTGTTCTGCTGTAGTTAGTTCTGTTATTCACCGCACAAACTATCCAGAGTGTTCTGCCTAATATCATGCGAGCGCTACGGAAAAAATTTTTTTACTGCGATCGCACACATACGCAATTAGAGCTTACACATAATTTTCAGCATAGAAAAAAAAATGTCAGCATTAATGACATTGGCAGTAACATTGCAGGAAAATCTGCAGATAAATATCATATGTTATATTAATGTCATCAACATCAATATTGCATGAAAACCTACGAAGGAAAGTAATAGGTATTACAGAANATCATATGTTATATTAATGTCATCAACATCAATATTGCATGAAAACCTACGAAGGAAAGTAATAGGTATTACAGAATAAAATACTGGCTATTAAAAAAATTATAAATGTTTTTTTCTCTGCATAATATACCTATTTTAAGTACAGTGACTGGTAGCCATTTTTGTTTTTTATCTCCTGAAAACGGCAAATGAATGTTCCTTTTTTATAACAATTCGCTGAAGCGTTTACAGGATGCTGTGCATGCAGGTTTGTTGATTTTCTTTTATCGAACTGGGAATGAACTTATTTCTNGCTGAAGCGTTTACAGGATGCTGTGCATGCAGGTTTGTTGATTTTCTTTTATCGAACTGGGAATGAACTTATTTCTGATATGATAAAATTAGTTTCACCAATCGATCAAGTTTCCATAAGATATTAATTAGAAAATATGTGTTAATGTTTTTAACTGTCTGTAGGAGACAGGGTTTCTGAATATTTTGTCATGCTCTACTTGTAAATATTGGGTTCCCTTTATAAAAAAAAGTGAAGGGTTAGAAACAGTAAAGATTTTCAATCTCCAAATTTTTAATTGGGGCGGCTTAACGCCAAAATTAAGGTGTAATTTGTAACTCTCAACGCAATTCTAATAAATTCTGGCACATGCAATTACAGCACACAGTATTAATTTCCAAATCGAAATGCATTAGCAAATTCAGCCAGATGCAGGTAAAACAAAATTGTGTACGTTATACAAATGAACTCTATAAATTCATAACATTTTTAATAACACAGTACATAGGTTAGTTAGGAAAATTATGTTAAGACATATAGAACTTAATCTTAAAGCTTACATATCAGATGGCAGCAGCTTCCGGTTGAGACTCTAGAAAACACTGCTCAAAACACTGACCTGTACCCAAAATAGAAACCATCGACGTAATATTAATGGTTTATATTACTGAAATATTGGGGATGTTCAGCACACCTGGAAATATTTCTGAAGCTGTTCAATAAGCAAAGTACCCCCACAGTCGGCACCTATACAACACATACTACTTAAAATATTTTAAACAACTTTCAAATCAAACATGGAAATTTATTTCTGCCCGTAATTACCTCTATACAAACCAGTGAATAAATAAAAACAGTTTTTTTTTCGTCATATAGGACTTACAATTTTATGACTGTTTGATAATTTTCGTTTTTCGATTTCAAGGGGTTCTACAAAATTATTATAATTATCGCATATGTACCATAATTATGGCGCGCTCGCGATATGTGCTCAGAAAATTACTTGCCATTCTGTAGGTGACCAAGTAATGTGGAGGCTAAATTTTAAATTCGACAGCTCTTAATAGATTTGATGTACCTCAACCAAATTTGGTGGGCACCTTATAATTCTTCGTCATATACCCTTAATTAAAGAAAAATTACCCTATCGCCATTTNAGGTGGAGGCTAAATTTTAAATTCGACAGCTCTTAATAGATTTGATGTACCTCAACCAAATTTGGTGGGCACCTTACAATTCTTCGTCATATACCCTTAATTAAAGAAAAATTACCCTATCGCCATTTTTTTTTTTTTTTTCCATTTCCGAGGATACCACATTAAGCATTCATAATTATTCGATGTGTATCATAATAATGGTTCACTCACAAAATTGATTCAACAAATTATCGCATGGTACAATACGTTTAGTATATGTGCCTATAATCCACAATATGTGTAGTGTGTACGATATTTTCACTTTTCGTAACCTATTGACTGTCCATTATGTGTATAATGCTATGGACTACTGCTGGTCATGGGACCGCTGTGTTTCGCAAATTAAATTAGGTTTCGTGCAACAAAATTACTATAATTATGATTTCGCTTATAATTTGTATTTTGTAACGATATTCTCGACGATGCCTATTTTTTTTTTCTCATCCTACACTACTGCGGATAACACTGACCTTCGCCGAAACGTGCCACCTGCCTCTCGGAAGCCGACGATGCAACCTCTCTCAAACTCATCCAGCTGGGCAAAGGCTTGTTTTGTACACTGTAGCGGCATGCTGCATGTTCACTCTACTTGGCTCTGTGACCCACACTACTTCAGTAGCCGTTATGATGGAGGGACATCTATGCTCCCTATTGGCAAATCCGTGCAAGCAATCTACATTATGCGCAAATGGGACACACGTTGGGGAATAACGATAATGTGTGGTAACCTTCGTTGTATAAATAAATGAATTATTAATTAAATTTGGGCGGCTTTTAACATCGAGGTCTTGAGAACCGATGACGGTGAAGCGAGGTGAGTATGGAGCAGCGCCGGAATAAGGGAACGGGGGAAGCGGGAGATTCCCGAGAAAGCCTGCCTACCAGTGGCATCGTCTGGCACGATTCCCACTTGCGAAAATCCGGGAGCGACCCCGCCGGGAATCGAACCTGGTTCTTCGTAGTGGGAGGCGAGTAGACTAACCACTACACCACCGCGGCCCCACCCTTCGTTGTGCTCGCGCGATTTGTTCATGGTGATCAATTTTAACTTCCAATTAGTGTATTGAAATGTATGTTTGTGTTAACTATACAGTGGTGACAGGTGAATGTTGGGAATTTGGTAATCCCACCGAAAAGATACACACAGCGAGAAGCTCCTTTGATCTACATTATATAAAAAATATGTTTATTAACAGGAAAGCTGAAGAGTCCACATGTTGTAAGTTAAGCGCCATGGGTAAAGAGAGATGCAAGGAGAACAGAAAACTCGAGAGTAAGGTATCTTGTATTATCCTAATTTAGGATTATAACTTACTGTCTTATTTCCAGAATCCCTGGATAAACTTAAAAATGGCACTTTTAATAAATCTATTTGAAAGTCTTCCAGGGTTTATTCCATAATCTAAGATTTTCTGGAAGTTTCTCTCATCCACGCTAAAATAACTCGCTCACTGAATTAATGATTGTAAATTCTCGCATAAATACTGTAATCTTCACGGGCGATATAATAAATGACTTTGGGCAGAATATAAATGTAGAAGTCTTCTGCTCTTGAGGTCCAGTTGCAATCTGGCACCTACAGGAGCTCTGTTTAAGGGAAATATTGTTAACATACTCCATTGACTTACTACATCGTCACAGAAGACCAAGTCTGAGACACGAATCAAACACGAAAAACGAGCCGAGAGAAGCTGTAGTCAAAATACGCAAATGAATCATATAATAAATCCCACAAGGAATTTTGACAGATAAATAACAAAATATAAAAACAAAACATAAAATTACATAACAAAATTTTAAACGGAAAATTAAAAAAAAATTAAGAACAACCCCAATTAAGACACCACAGACACGTAGACGAAATATTTTTCGCAAAATACAAAACGGCACAACGATGAAATAACAGCAGCGATGAGACACAAAAAATTGTTTGTTTCACTCAAACGGAGAAAATGAAAAAAAAAAAAAAAAACCAAGGCATACCCAACTAAGACAGCACAGTCGAGCACTGAGACGAAGACCACATTTCTTACAAGATCGAAAGACAAAACGGTGATGACACAGAAGAATACAGTAGGTTTTCCTAGACGAGATTCTTGCAACAGTCGTTCCCGTACGATGTCACTCGCGTGAGTGATAAACTGTAATATATATATATCACAATTAAATCATTAAGAACTTTTTCGAGGATCTTCTGGCAAAATATAAACAGGATGCAGTCACAGAAATGTACACGAGAGTTAACCAAAGTGGGAAGTTTGAAAGTAAACAGATTAAAATAGCATTAAGGAAAAGCTAGTTATACAAAATATTCCACCATGGCTACTCAGATCTGATACCAAAACCGTTATCAAGAAATGTATTTAGCCTGCCATTTTCGTGCTGAGTAAACGCGACAGTACTTATAAAAGAAAGATCTTCTAAAGAAAGCTAACAATTACCATTGGAGTAAAATTTACTCTTGAACAAATAAACAGTCACGAATCGGTGAATCTCTCACGATATACTTTAAATGGAAAATTATTAATTTACATAATAAAAGATCGTGCCAACAAAATATTGATAAAAGAATTAAAATAATGGATAGCTAATGAATTACAAATACGTGGAAAAAAAAGAGGACACCGTACAAAAGGTTTTTAATTATTTGTTTACATTTTAGAACAATATAACGGTAAAACTGGGTTCACAAATATATTGAATTATTTTCAAAAGTGTATTAGACAAGAAATTTGGTGACGCGTAACTAGAAAAACATCGTGCAACGGAAATTCTTCATTCGAAGTTCATAGATGTTTAAAATTTGAATCGTTGAGCAAAGTTCATAATTTTCAAACGTAGTTTGTTGAGCGAAATGAAAGTTAAGAAGCGCCAAGAGTCTTAAGTAGTCGGAAAAAAAAGCGAAAGCAAAAAATAAAAATCCACCAGTGACATGATAAAAGACGGATGAGAAGGCAATTATAATCCATCAACCTCCTATCCAGCACTCTGGCATTTGGAATCCCATAAATAAAAATTGTATTAATAATCTATTAGATCGCGAATCACGTAAATTAAGTTTTATCATATAGAACTACGCACCCGTAGAAGTAGAGATTAACACAATAATGCCCGCAACAAAATTACTCTCACTTTCACTTATTAACTAATTCATGTATATTCTGACTTGCTGCTAAGTCACTAAACAACGTAATAAATACGTAAATAAAAAACGGCTGTGATGTTTGATTACGTCTGATTTCTAACACATAAAGAACACCTTACGTAGTTTTTCTTCTAGTTCGTAAGGTGTTTTAAAAACGGCCGCTTGATGACTCTGGCATGCAATAAAGACAGCCGAAATCTTCAGGCTGACGTTGCTCGTTTAGAGCAATCAGCTAAGTTATGTTAACACAGGTCGTCGAGAATAAAAATTTTCATAAATGAAATCCACCATATTATTATTCCTCTAATATCAAATATTCCCACAAGAATAAAAATGTCCGCGGAATTAAAAATCAGTACTATAATAAAATTATGTAATTAATAATAAAAATTGGTAAGTGATAAAAAAAGTATAAAGACGGTACAACATGATAATAATGGGGTACTATGAACCTAAGAAAGCCCTAAATAAGACGTTCTCGCAATCAGGCATGAGGCAAAGGTGACATTCAAGGACGTAACGTTGTATCGCAAAATGCTTTCGAAAATTAGGATATTATTGCATCTATAAGTGTGCATACATTTTTGGGATAGGAATAACTGAGAGGGCGTAATGAGAGTTTTCTAATTACAAATATTGTATGATGTAAACTTACTTGCTTTGGCTTGGTACGTAGCCCAAAACTAACACGTGAGAATTTTTTTAATTTAGAAAGAGGAATTAATTTGGGGAGAAAAGAGCACATTTCTTTTATCTCTTGCGTCATTGTACTGGATGCTGCAATGCGAATGTCAATGTAACAACTGCGGAGCGGGCAAGATAGGAAACGAAATGAAAGCCGCGCGGTTCTTTGAAACGAGATACGGTACGTCGGTAAACCTGTAGCTGACTGCGGACATGTGACATGTCACACTCATCCCCCAGCGTAAGGGATGCTTTTCGAAGTTCGCAGCCCGAGGGCGGATCCCGAACTTGTATCGCGTACGGGAGAGATTAATTTTGCGCCTCCCTCTCCGTGTTTTCTGGAAGCTGCAGGGGACAGATCTTGACGAGCCTCGATGGAGAAATATGGGAGGAAACTTCGTAGGCAATGTATCTAAAAAAAAATTTTTATGAATGCACTTGAATTTTAAGCAATGGTTTCATAATTACAAGAAATACGATTTAATGTAACGCTCGGATTGCAAATCGTAAAATATGTTTTCCACATTTATAAAAAAGAAGTTTCTCTCTATTTTTTACCTGACGGTTTTCGAAATCCCAACTATAAAATTTGTGTATTTTATGAGCTTACTTTAATGTAAAAGTACCAGAACCTAATTAAAATATACCAATCGTTCAATTTTGTTCAGAAAATCGTGAATTCAAATTTAAATATTTTGCTTAATTTAAGTTTGTTTAATCTAAACGTGAATATACGTTTTTCAAATCTTAAGTAATGGCTATTTCAAACAATTCAGTACTCGGTACGTTTATTTTGTGCGTTTATGTATGTATGAAATATAATAACTCAGAGAGAAAAAATGATATTTCTTTGTCGTTATACATTTGCATGAAAATCTTTCTTACTCCAAATATCTCTATAATTATGCCGACATCCCGTGGCGCAGTTGGTTGGCCGTGTCTGTAGAGAGAGAGATTCTGGGTTTGAATCTCAGGTAAGCCATGGGTGTAAGTTTAAGTTAGGTTATAAGTTAGTCTTTTAGCCGTCACCTGATAAGCCTTCAGGCATAACACTGGAGGACGTTAAAAAGTCCTTCCCAATACCAATACTAATTTTCCTGGTTGAAACAATATTGTGAATTTAAACTATGTGGACTAATCTCCCTTCTAAGAGTCCAACTGATCAATGTTTTTGCTTCAAACTTTATAAACATAATTAAATATTTAAATATATAGACACCTCACAAAAGTATGGAATATACATAAAAGAAAGCATGTCAATTATAAGTTACCAACGGTGCCGATACAAAACCTGAAATGCAAAGTGTTTCTAACAAAAAAAAAAACAATTTTCCAATATCACAGACAAATAAATACTAAATAACAACCAAATTAACGTGATGGTGTCTCTGAATAGAGAGGCTTTCTTTCTTCCCACTGCAGCTTAGTACCATGTATGGCCTCTATTTACATTGTACAGGTCCCTAACACGCCGTTGCATGATTGTAATCAACGCGTTGATGTCGTTTTCCGGAACAAGGTCCCATTCCATCTGGGCAGCTCTTATCAGACCTGCAAGTGTGTCTGGAGATTGTGGACGATTATAAACAGCTGTTTCCAACTTGTCCCAGGCATGTTCACTGCGTTAGTGCACTCGCTGTTGATCACACAATAACTACATAACCCCTACCACCCAAACTGCCTTATCGCACAAAATTCCAAACTGTTTGTGAGGCGTGTGTGTGTTTTGAAGCAGATCAGTATTATTTTGGCAACAGCACTGTCACCTTGCTGATAACCAAACTTTTAGTGGAAAATTAAATATTTGAATATCGGTGCGTTGTTGTAACACTTAATTTATGTACTTGATTCAGCGGTTTTACCCTAGCATAGTTACAAGGAAGACAAATCGTGCACTAAAATTCTTGTTCTAGAATTCCGATTATAAAGGCCGTTGAAAAAGGTGTAAAATGTGCTAATGAATAATACAACAAAAGAAATACCCAAATTAGTATTTTCCCAAGTAATTGTTGCCCGAAGAATATTCCACAGTAATAAAGCTTCATTGATGTTTTTCATGTATATGAGACCTACAATTACTTTTTTTTGGGAGGGTATTTGCTATTGTTCATAAAATAGAGAAATATTTTGAAAATAACTGTGAAAAATAACGGGTTGATTAAGTATTCAAACTATAGAGATAATTTAAATTATCACAAACAGAAAACGTAACCTTTACGATTGTTACTCTATGTCTGAATTTCAATAATTAAAAAATTTACGAATGCAATATTTTTAAGTGCCGTTGTCCCTGTAAGAATAACTAATGCAGTGTGTTCGAATGTAATATGAGTTATAATTTTTTTCGGAACTACGATTGCCGCAGCTAAAGTCACTAAGGCATTACTTTCTTACGATTAGATTCCGTAATTGGATTTTAGAAGGCTTAGGGCGCGCGTTGTTTGGTTGGAAGTTATTTTAGTTTGGTACTAGCGGCTACCCGCGACTTCGTCTGCGTATTGTTACAAACTAGCAACAATGTCGCATGTCAATGTGAGAGTAATGCTGGTGGCTGGGGGCGTATCTCAAATAATGACCCATGTTTCGGTAGAGCACAACAGTATAAGATGAGTTTTATTAACATTTATGGTTAAACAATTATTATTTAAATGACTATTGATCGGGGGAGCTTTGCATTGAATTTAAGATGATTATTATTTCATTAATTATTATGATTCACGCCATTTTAATAAAAACCTAACTGGAAAGTCATCACCTTGTTGACGCTGGAGGCTGATTCTACGAGATGGTAACGCCGGCCGGACACACCCACCTTCCTTGTCATCTTCGCTGGTCGGGTCGCCAAAGGACTAAAGATGAAAGACGACAGACAGACGCCGGCCTACATCAAGCTCGTGGTTCTGCGGCCCCGCTCAGTGGCCGGTGGAGGGGATTTCTGCAACTGTCTTCTTTCGCAAGGATCGACGACCAAATGGTGGCGTTGCAATCTCGCTCGTTTCCCGGTTTAATGTTTGAAGGTGTGATCAGGCAAGCCGTTCAGCTAAGGCCTGACCACACCATAACAGTATATATCTTCATAAATGATAGCCTATTCTGTTGTATGAGTAATAATTATATTTTTAGGGTTATATTTACTGCATTATACTCCTTTAAACTATGTTAAACGATTTTTTTCTTTCAGCGCAAACATGCAGATTTTGCGATTTAGAAACACTTGAGCAAGCTACTTAGAGCTGACAGTGGGAAAAACATGGCGTGCCCAAATGTATTCCTGCTACCTTTAAGGTTTGACCCTGTGATTTGTTGATAGTCATTGAAAATGCAACTTTTAATGGGAACTGTAGACGTTTAAAATTAAATGTTAAGTTATTAGGTATAATTGGGATGCGTGGTATAAGCACATTGTCTCCCTTGGCTTCTCCAGTTAAGATCGTGGCCTTCACAATATGCCTTCCTAATACGGTGATTCGCAACCGAGTACCGTTGCATAATCTTGGCGCGTCCAAGTTGCGCATTAAAAAAACGGGTATACCTACCTTTAATTCCAACTTATAGGATGGCACCCCGGATAGCTCCAAAGAGTTTACGAACTCCACGGTATAGCTAGTAGTGTCATCGGATGACATGACTGTGTCAATGGAGTTTTACACTGATATTTCGCTAGTTATTTCGTTTGAAGATTTTTTTATTTATTTTCGTAACAGTCTCATTTTTGGTGCCAGTATGGTTCTTTAACACAACCAATTTTCGTCGTGAAGGTTTTGTTGCAGATTCGGAAAAACTTGAGCAAAAAGCTCTTCTTCCGAGTCCACATGGAAAAATTGGTGTGTGAAAAGAACCATACCTTCTTGGTCGGTTTCTAGACGGCCTTCACCAATTTCGAGGAGTTTTTTTAGCATATGCACCTGACTCGACATTGCTGAATAACTGGACTCGCAAGTTAGTGGTGAGATAAAGCTTTTCAACTTTGGTCCACAGTTATGATGCTTTCAGACATGCGTTAATTTCGTCTGCTGCAGTGCTTTTCTCGATAACGGGTAAAGTCTGTCTAATATCTCCTGCCAGTAACACTACCACACCACCCATCAACTTTAGATTGATTTGCATGTCTTGTGGACAGCGATCAAGCGCCTCGATGGCGCGTTTGTGTGACTAATATGAATAAAGACAGTGACAAAAGAGGTGTGCTGGTAATACCCAGAAAGAAATAGTTCTTAAGCAAAATATTACACTGAGTGCGCACGAATGCGGTGCGAACCATTTTAGCAACGCGCACTCACTTTCACATCGTCGTAACTTTTAAAATATTTGTCCAAATTACGTAGTGTAAAAGACAAAGTTTATAAACTTTGAATATCAGAAGCGATAAAAGTATTTATTTTGATAAAGAATCAATTTTTTACTACAAAATGTGCATTGAAAATATAGCATAAAATTTTATTGTATTTATGGTTCACTATTTTGGCAATAATGGCTTACACATGAAAGATATATATATGCTGTCGCGGACTTTTTTGTAGAACTATTTAAGAGAAACATTTCCACCATACATTATATTCGTGTAACTCTTACGGGTTTTGCAGCGCACGCCAAAATAGCTCGCAGATGGCAGAATTTTTTCCGACTTACTTGACACTAATCGTTATATTTTGGCCGATTTACACAATATATCTTTATAAATTATAGCCTATGTGCTATTCTGATGTATGAGCTATATTATTGGAAAGGTTCATTAAAATTCATTCAGTAGTTTATGCGGGAAAGAGTAGCAAACATCCATACATCCATCCTCACAAACTTTCGCGATTATAATATTAGTAGGATTATAATATTAGTAGGATGTAAGCCGTCCTATACTTTCCCTTACGGAGGTGGATTGGAAGCGTTAAAAAACATCATTACTCTTTCTTTTCACTTGGTAAAAAACTGAGCTGGCTGGAATTTATAACTAAGCAAATTATTTTTTTTTTAAATAGGATTCTTTAAAGGTTATAAAGTTTTCTTCCGCTTTTTAAAAATCAAATTCATCCTTACAAACGATTCATGAGCACTCTGTACGCGTATGATTACCACGTATGATTCATCGCTTAAAATAAATAAAAAATATTATTTTATTTAACAGAAGCACTTAACTGTCCGGTAATTATTCATCATGACAGCCTGAAAACAAACAATTACTGCAGCGGTAACAGGCCGGTTTATGTTCAGTCACAATTTCAAGAAACCTGAGACCATGAAACATGACTTTTGCAGATCCAAAGTTTATTGCAAGGGTTATTGTACCACTCTAAAAATGCATTTTATATATTCTACTTTCATTGGATTGCGCACGAAAAGTAAATATAGCAGAGCTTTTTATTTTCAGCAATGAAATAAACATTTGCGGGATCTTAGCTGGTGCTTTTTTGGAGACATTATGATTATCTACAAGCCAGTTTGGCCAGCAAAGGTGTTGTAGAACAGACCTACAAGTTCATTAGAATCGCAGGGGTGTATATGGGATTTTTCTTTGGGGAGGACTGAGATATTTGAAGCCTACAGTTGATGACACGTAGTTTCAAGTGAAATTCTTTGAAACATGTTTATTATGAGTATATTATTAAAAATTATAAATAGCCAAAATAAAACCTTCTTAAGCACACTTTTAAAAAAATTGCATAATAAAATTAAGTTTAAACATTTTTGGTGAAATATAATTAATTACTTACGTCAGAACAGTTATGAATAGAAAACCTTGTTTCGCCTCATGGCTGAGTAAAAAGTTATTAAAATAAATTTGCTGAAAATATTTTCATAATAATTGTATGTGGTTTCCAATCGTTGTTTGTCTCCCATTTATGTTTTCTATAGATATGAGGGCTTTATTTTAAAAGAGAGTAGTGTCATTCTCATGTTTCTGACAATTTCTTAACGCCCCTTGCATGCGTCAGTTCTGTGACTGGACATTTTCGCTGAGCCACGTTCATTTAAGGCCTGTATGGAGATAAACCTTTCATTTTGCAATCCATTTCAAGATTCTTAACAATCAAAAATGTTATTTTTTTTCATTAGTGGAATGATTTGGAGAAATCTGGCACAAGAGAACAGGGAAGTAGGCGCCAGGCGCCGGCCGACATGTTATGACGTCACTCAACCGTCACCTTGGATCTGGGTGACATTAACCTTGACTTAGTGCCTATGACCTATAATGGCCTTAAACCTAACAAATTCTTAAAAATCTTAAAAAATTATAAAAACTAAAAAAAATTAAAAATGTAATTTAATAAATTAAAACATACATATTAAAAATTCTTTTTCCGGAGGTCCCTTTACCATCATGCTCGTCGATTTTTTATTGGTTATTTAATCGGTTAATTACTTGCGTTCGCTAATTAGTTGGCAGGCATGCACCCCCTTCCTCGCAACTAGGTCCTCTTACCTCATCTCCAGATGTGATTGTCTCCTATGCTGATCATGTCGTCCCGCTTCCCCTCAAACTTACCACTACATGTCTTAACCAAGCACGCGGCTTCACGGCTTGGGACGGGCTGCGCATCAGACACTTGTAACCCTGGAGAAAATTATATTTTTTGCCAATATTTTTTCTCGTACCCAAATAAAATATCGTTTTACAGCAGAGCCAAAAGTATATGATACATGGCTGTTTTAGAAACCAAGTTATAATTTTTGAAGACACGAGTTCTTGGCAAAAAAAAATTATTTTGCGGCTGCCACCAGAAAAAAAAAAGATAAAATTTCAATTTAGAAAACCCTACAGTTGAACGCAGAAAAAATATCACACAAATTTGGAGAACATATGTACAAAAATACAGGAAAAACATACAAGTGCGAGAACATATATAGAAAAATGCACAAACGTGGAGAACACATATACAAAAATGCAGAAAAGACAGACCAAAATGCAGAGGACATCTATGTACAAGATATCACACACACTGCCAAATAGAGAAGACATCTATACACAAAATGTACAAAAATCATACACCACAAAATTCGGAGGACACCTAAATATTATAATAGCCGTAGGGAAGCATGCGTAAACCATCTTCACATATGAGTCGCTGGTCATCTGCCCATCGTAGCTCCATAATGTTGATGCACTCAGAGTGCAGGACATACTGGTGCAAACGAATTACGCGTACCTTCAACCTCCTGCTCGTATTATCGTTCAAAAGATCGATGAAGATTCAAATTTTATTTTATTCTTCAACACACCTTTTTAAATTCCATTGACATGTTTTGTGACTTTTCCCCTGAATTTGTATGTAGCCCCACTAATTCGGGCATGATCGACCCATCGCACTCTGGTGCGATGCAAGCGAGGCTTGCCAAAGACTACTGCGCTAACTTCCCCCCCCCTCCTTCCGACTCCTTTCCCACTAATTTCCCCCTCCTTTTGCCCTCCTTATTCACTCTCCCCCCCTCCTTCCCCCTCATAACCCCATCAT
>NQII01002150.1:64006-86672 GCA_002778355.1 Clitarchus hookeri
TTGTGACGTCATTCAAGATGGTATTTCCAAGATGGCGGCTGTGATGTTAACCAATATTGCGGATCCAAAATTATGGCAAATCCGCAACCCTCAGCCCTTGTCTTCGGATCAGTGTAATCTATGTACTATAAATCATTGTAATTCAAGGACCATTATACATTTTAAAGCAAGGCCTCATAGGCGTTTTTCTATAGATTATCTTTTAGTGACCATGTTGGTCTTGTTCTTAAATGTAACATGCTATCTGATTTTTTTCTTGGAAAGTAGCATACAATTATATTGCTTTTCAAAAGTAGTTTTTGAGAAAAGTTGTAATATGTTAGCCAACAAATAAAAAATAATTGAATTCTTGTAAGGCCATTTTTATAAACATCAGTCAAGTAAAATAATTATTTTAAGCCTTCTGGCAGTTGTGTGTGTTTTTTATTTTTTGAGAATGTAAATGGTTAAAGGAAACATTGTTGGGCGGGAGAAACGCATCTGAGTTTCATGCAGCCGATTACACAANGATTGTCCCCGTTACACAATCAACGCGGCGCTGGGAGGACACGAGTTGATTCCTGGTCCAGTCGTCCTGATTTCCAAACTCACTTGAAGCTAATGGCCGGACTGCTCCATAATACACGACGTCACCTATTATTTTTTCCTTTCCTGACTGTTCAAGNCTTGATGCTAATGGCCGGACTGCTCCATAATACACGACGTCACCTATTATTTTTTCCTTTCCTGACTGTTCAAGCAAACTATATTTATGCTAGACTATATTCAAATTTTATTAATACGTTCTCGACTTTTACTGCAAGCAGATATCACAGAATTAAAATTACGCACAAAAAATACTAAACACCTAGTAAAATGTAAATTTTCTATAATCGTACATTGTCAGTGATTAGTACGGATCCGAAATTATGACAGGAAAACTAAGAACTTCTGCAATAGGGGTGGAGCCGAGTTTGAAGACGTAGACAACAATACCACAATAGTGACTCAAGGCCAGCCAACACTAAAAAATGTGTTTAGACTTTGTCCAAGGTATTTTCACATTTTCTGAATAACGTCTTCAGAAAACCACCTATTTATTGAATATGCGGATGTTTTCTGTATAAATAACAAATAATTTGTATTTTTTAAGTCTCCTGCATTAAATCAGATCCTTTCGTGACTGATCGAATCTCTCTCTCGCATTTTATCACAAAGATAGAATTTTTATTAAACTCACCTACATTAAAAACAGAAAGAAAAGTGGTAAGGTGGAAATGGCTATTAAGAAATAGTTATGTAAAATATAAAATCTGATTTTAACTGCAAATTTGGTTTTTAAAAAATCTATTTTGAAAACACATTTAGTTGTAATGTACAGAAATATCTACTTTTGATTGTTTGTTCGGCATACATTTACGTCGCATTCATTTATCCTTGGCTTATAACTGCAGACATGTTTCCGTTTTGTTAACATGTTTTGGAAGGTTATGTAGTGAATAGCCTTAAAGTGTAACTTCAGCAGGGCTTCACACAAGTTGGAAGAAACCACGAATAGTCTATACCACAATATTCCGTAAGGTGCAGAATGGATAAATAGGATACAAGTGAGAGAAAATACGAACTCCAAAACATCGGTCTTCCCGCAGTTATGGATATCGGCTCTAATTTGTAGTTTATTTAAATTTGAAAAAGCCCAAAAGTTTAAAAAAGAAATGCTAGTCTGTAATTCGCCTTGTGTTGATGGCCAACAATTTAACCGCACAAATAAACAAATATTTGCAACATAAACACAGCGAGTTAGTCGCACAGCTCGCATCTGCCAATTCATCGACCATTTATTTTCCTAGCTCCTACACTCAAGGCCATAAATTAAACTGAAAGCACTTCAATATACGAGCGGTCAGCAAACATACTGTGTGGCTTAGTACACAACAAACTGTTTGCGGAAGAGATGACAAGTTTTGCTTACCCAGTCGCATAGGAAAATATATTCGTGCTAATTTTTCTCTCTATTTATCTTGTTATTAATTTTTTTTTTTTTTTTCGAAAAAAAAATTTAAAAAAAAAAATATTTCCAAAGTTGCCAAGTCCCTTAGTAATTATGTTTGAATATTTATGTTAGCAAAATTTTTTGCTTGCCTTTCTTGTCGCTGTATATCATTTTAGCATATGTAACCATCTAAATCCTTTACAACCTAAAAGTATTTATTTTGAAGCAGTTTGGATTTCCACAGAGCCATTTCAATTACTCAAGCACTAATTTGTAAAGCGCCATGCACATAAATTTTTAATCAACCCAGGCGGGTTTTTTCAAGATATTGCCATATATAAAAGTATCAGCGTGATTAAATGTATTAAATATAATTTCAAAAAATTAAGAAGCAGGCCAGAAATGGCCTATTTATGATACATCATAGCTTTAACTAACCTGGCCCCGTATTTGTTTATGAGCTCAAGTGTTGCAAGAAAGTAATAGTTTGACGAGTGCTGTATTTCAGTCGAGCGCGCAGTCTTACGAAGGAACAACGTAAACGTACTCTGTGTTAACGGCATTAACCATGTATAAGCAAGAGTTGCAAGAACTTCGGCAAACCAGACTACTTACACGTAAGAAGACCAAAATGTTTGGCATTGATTACTTTCTCCGTGCAGTACCGTCTCTCAGTATAGCCTGTTCACGGTTTCTTCACTAATTTTTTTAATCAAACCTTTGAAAAATCGGCCCGTGCTTGGTTCGTTTCCTAAACATGTTACGTATTGCAAACGTGTTGTACTTGTGTTAACATAAAAACGCCTTTTTTTAAATTTAATTTTTTTTTTTTTATAAATTATACAGATTTGTAAGTAACGCCTGCTAAGAAATAGTTCCAATGTAAAATATTATCACACTGAGCGCGCACGAATGCGGTGCGTTCTCTCTTTGTTGTGATTGTCTAGACACTGCTAGGCTTTGTTTGCACGAGGCGAAGAAATGTCCTGGAAGTAGAACTTTGGCAGGGCTTCAGAAAAGTTTGAAGTAACCGTGAATAGGCTATAAATAAGAATGAAGAGGTTATTTTTATCATTTTATAAAATAGAGAAGCGTTTTGTATGGCACATGTGTTACGTTCACGAAAACTGGGAAAGTTATAAAATTTCTCGATAAGAATTATTTTTTATATATGAGGGTTTCTTTTCTGCCGCCGAACAGCGACAAGGCCTTGTGTAGTGACAACTGGACATTCGTAATTTCGGAAGTAATCATCCAGTGTCCGTATTTAAGGAACAATATCAGCAGTCGCCTTTTGAAATTTCGGAAAACCCTGGTAAACCGAAATCATGAGGGTTGAATCGGGAATCGCACCCGGGACTTAGCGAATGCTTGTCCATTGATTTAGCACTGCGCAACCTCGCTCGGTTATCAAAATAAAAAACCACGTTCAACAAGAGAGTTAATTTTCAACCGACACAACTTAAAGTACAAACAATTTGCACCATAAAGTTCGAAAACAGAAAATATTAAGGCAGCACTTTCATAAAAATAAAATCAGGAATTCGCAGAGATTACTTTTTAAACTTGCATTGTTTAGCCGGGCTGTCTCATAAATGTTTCGGAAAAAAAAATTTCTAGGACAGTATTATATATATATAATTTTATTATTATTATTATTCTTTTTTGCTATTTCCTTTCATCGCGTTGCACTTTCCAATACGATGCAGATGTCTGTCATGGAATAACAATACTCAGTATGAAAAAATAATTAAAAAGACAAGTACCTAATGGACTAGCAAATAAGTATATGTATACAAAACCGGAAAATTGCAAGAGGGATAAGATTTAAAAAAAACAGGACAGCAACTTGTAACTATATATATATATATATAAATATATGTGTGTGTGTGTGAAATGGTCCACCTAACGTGGACAGCTTGCTTATAGCAGCGTAGCGCTTACCTTAATAGGGAAGGGGCACGGAATGCNGCGTAGCGCTTACCTTAATAGGGAAGGGGCACGGAATGCGATGTTGGATAAAGAAGAGCACCTCGGCGGACTCAAGACGGGCAACGTGAGTGCAAGTCTGATATCAATACATTGCATTGTATAAAGATACCTACCTAATTCAGAATATTTGTTTCCTAGTCATTAACTGTACTGGGTAACGATTACGTACAGATGCACAACAAAAATAGAACAAACCAACCTAAGGAAAAATGCAATCGCATCCGCATTCATAGTACAAAGAGCACAGTTATGGTTGAAACGCTTCACATGAGGTCTTTCCACATGTGTTCGATGTGTTTATCTTCCACTTAACATCTGTAAACGCACAAGTAGCGGGCGACAAGCGGTCCGAAGTGTTTCTGGTGTAATGCCTTTGCAAGCTGCCACATTGCGTTCGTGCATATCTCTGACGTCGTAGGAACCGTGCTGTACAACCTATATTTCAGTGTTCCCCACAGGAAATATCGAGAGGTGTGAGGTCGGGGGAGCGAGCTGGCCATGTTAAAACCCCACCACGCTCTAACCACCTGTTTGGAAACGTTTCATTCAACACTTTCCTCACCCCCAAAGCAAAATACGCAGGACAACCATCATGCTGAAACCATATATCACTACATATTTCGAGTTGTTTTTAATCCAGAAGTGCTGTTAAGGTCTCTTTGAGGAAATGGGCATACGTACAGCCGGCCATTGTCCCTTGAATGAAGAAAGGCTCTATGATGTAGTCTCCAACGATTCCACAGAATATGTTCTTTGCACTGTCGGTGGTGCTCCACGTGCTGGACACAATGTGGATTCTCCGTCGTCCAGTAATGCATATTTCGTACATTTACGTGCCCATGGTTTGTGAAGGTCGCTTCATCGGTAAAAGTATGTGCTTCAGAGAATTGCTGTCAGCCCTTACAGACATCATAACAAACCTACAAAATTGAACAGGCTGCTGGAAATCACCTTCATTTAGTGCCTGATGAAGAGCCACGTGATATGGATGGAATTTCCGTTGGAGCAATATCCGTAACGAACTTGTTTACTTATTTCTACGAGCCAGGAAAGTTCTCGCATACCCATGTGGTGGTTCGCATCGACACGTGCCAACACATCGTGTTGATGCGTTTCTCCCGTACCAGACTTTAGACTCACTCGTGCAGTGGAATTCGTCATCTCGTGACAAGAGACGTGTGAAAATTCTTCGTATTGTTTGCCGTGAGATGGGCGTCCGATTGGGATACCTTTCACCATACATTTGGGCGGCTTGCTTGACATTTCTGCCACGCTCACCGTAAATAACTAGCGCGACCAGTTTTTCCCCATTCGTGAACTTCATTGCATTATGTACAGCCACACACTGCAATGCCACTTACCATAACAGAGTACGGGGACTGGTTCTGCACTGTTATTAGAAAGCGGTCCCGCCAGGATGAGTCACGGCGCGTGTAGCTTTCTTACAGCTGTGATTACAGGTCCCCTCCTCCATGCTACCGACCAACTTAACTTAATAATATGTGCACATTATTTCGTGGCGTGTCTGTGTTACTTTCCATTGCATATGCTATATCATTCGATTCCTCTTTGCGCGTAATTTCAGACGTATTTGATACAAATGTATGTTTCCAGTGCAAAAATCATGTGGGGTTTAATTATTTCTGTCCATACACATGTTACGAATAGTCACTTTGCGGCAAATTATTTTCTCCAGTACGTAATTTCATTTAGCAAAAACAGCATTTCGTGATCTGAAATATTTTTCGGAGATTTTTAGGGTGTCCACGTTAGACGCACCACTCTGTACACACACACACGACTAACANATCTGAAATATTTTTCGGAGATTTTTAGGGTGTCCACGTTAGACGCACCACTCTGTACACACACACACGACTAACAAATAACACACATAAGACAACACAGGCTACAAAAATGCTTGAAAAATTAGCACAACACTGGAAACATATGTAGGAACAAAATGGAACAATAAAATTTTGATCCGCTTGAGCACTTTTATTAGATTAGATGATGACATCCTAAAAACAATTTTACGTACGGTAACAGTATACATTTTTTAGATATTGGTAAAATTGCTTTGGAAGTTGTGAAACGGGGTTCTTATAATTCGTTATTTTTAATGTTTGTGAACATATAGATTCAGTATTGACTTCAAGCGAAAAAGTTACATTGCCATATTCCTATTTTTTTTTTTAATGAATAGACGTTAATTATACGTATATGCATAAATGCACCCCCAATAAATTCATGCTGTGAAATTATATGGCTCTATTTAAATATATAAAAGAATTGCGATATAAACAAGAAGTTAACAATATAAATAGTGAGCCTACTTTCTTCTACATGGATGCAAATAGTTTTCATGAAATTCTTAAAAGCTTACATTGTAGGTATACCTTCAGGTCTAATTGACAGATATATCATTACAGATGGAGCAAGAAACACATGCAACAATAGTGTGACAATTACGAATATATATATGCCTTATCCAAGACTTAAATCCAGAACTTCTTGTAACTTAAGCTGTAATGCAACGAACAGCATTACGATGTTAGGCTTATGAGCAAAATCTTCGGTTTTGATTATTTTTGATATTTCGGTAGAAAGAGTTTACACATGAAATATGTACAGGACCTTAATTTTGATAAAATTAGTACGGATCTCTTTTATGAAGTAGTTTACATAGTCTGAGTGCAAAATTAGGAGAAAAGTAATTGACTGCTCCCCTAAATAGGGCATAAGTGTTCCGTTTACTCACCTTGCATTCTCTTACAAAGAGGCGGACAAAAGAGGATAAAATNATCTGAAATATTTTTCGGAGATTTTTAGGGTGTCCACGTTAGACGCACCACTCTGTACACACACACACGACTAACCAATAACACACATAAGACAACACAGGCTACAAAAATGCTTGAAAAATTAGCACAACACTGGAAACATATGTAGGAACAAAATGGAACAATAAAATTTTGATCCGCTTGAGCACTTTTATTAGATTAGATGATGGCATCCTAAAAACAATTTTACGTACGGTAACAGTATACATTTTTTAGATATTGGTAAAATTGCTTTGGAAGTTGTGAAACGGGGTTCTTATAATTCGTTATTTTTAATGGTTGTGAACATATAGATTCAGTATTGACTTCAAGCGAAAAAGTTACATTGCCATATTCCTATTTTTTTTTTAATGAATAGACGTTAATTATACGTATATGCATAAATGCACCCCCAATAAATTCATGCTGTGAAATTATATGGCTCTATTTAAATATATAAAAGAATTGCGATATAAACAAGAAGTTAACAATATAAATAGTGAGCCTACTTTCTTCTACATGGATGCAAATAGTTTTCATGAAATTCTTAAAAGCTTACATTGTAGGTATACCTTCAGGTCTAATTGACAGATATATCATTACAGATGGAGCAAGAAACACATGCAACAATAGTGTGACAATTACGAATATATATATGCGCCTTATCCAAGACTTAAATCCAGAACTTCTTGTAACTTAAGCTGTAATGCAACGAACAGCATTACGATGTTAGAATTATGAGCAAAATCTTCGGTTTTGATTATTATTGACATTTCGGTAGACAGAGTTTACACATGAAATATGTACAGGACCTTAATTTTGATAAAATTAGTACGGAGTCTCATTTATGAAGTAGTTTACATAGTCTGAGTGCAAAATTAGGAGAAAAGTTATTGACTGCTTCCCTAAATAGGGCATAAGTGTTCCGTTTACTCACCTTGCATTCTCTTACAAAGAGGCGGACAAAAGAGGATAAAATNCCCTAAATAGGGCATAAGTGTTCCGTTTACTCACCTTGCATTCTCTTACAAAGAGGCGGACAAAAGAGGATAAAATAATATATTTGATGATCCTAATGAATACTGACACATACAAAGTTAGGTTGAATTTTGTTAAACACTTCAAAATATTTAATATTTTAATTAAATTGTTTGTATTGCCACCATTTTCAAAATTTGGTGGAAGTAGGTTGATTGGTCCCCGAAATATGGCATAAAAGTTCCACTTTCTCGTGTGGTTCTAACATCATATACGGCGGATAAAAATGTCACGAATAAGAAAATTACATGTTAGTCAGAGATATTACCAAAATATATAGATTGGTTTCTATTATTTGAGACAAATGGTATTAAACTCATTATGTGGAAAATATTAGATTACCCCTTTAGGATGAATAAATTTAAATGGAATACACAACTAGAGTGTGTAGACATATTTAATTTTTAAAATATATTCTGCCAGCATAAAAAGTTAAGTTTAAATTGGTTATGTGGTTTCGTAGACATTACACACTAAACTAAAATATTTATGTAGCCACCATTTTGAAAATAAGTTTCCCGCATGTTTGAAAACTATAAAAGTTTGATGTTCTTACTAAGTACTATGTGTGTGGCGAGTTTGGATGAAATTCGTTCAACATGTTCAAAAGAGTTTATGAGGGGGAGACACAAAGATACGCATACACAGACACGCGTACACGGAGGCATTCACACACACAGTCACAAGACTGTATCGAGGACTTCATCGGATATCTGATAGTTTGCATGGTTGACTGGCTGAGAGCATTACACAGTTTGTAAATTAACGTGATTAGTTTATTACCAACGATGCAAGCCGACTGAGTGCCGGCCGAGCGCACGCGACTCGTGTTACACTTCCCCCCCCCTTTTTTTTCAAACTTTCACCCGCCACCACTATGGCTCTCCACGTCTGACTCGCGAAAAATTACTTTTTCACCAAACTTTTTATATATCTTAAAGTATAGGCGGGAGTTGGTTTAGATAGCGTATTGCAAGAGAGCGCGCTGGCGGCAAACTTTTTTCCGATTTGATTCACTTTTATCGTCACTGCTTATTCCTTATGTTACTTTACGTAACAAAATATATACTAAAACCTGGCCAGAGAACATAGCTACGAATTAAAAAAAAAACACTTAAATCGGATAAGTGGTCCTCGAGTGATAAGTGCACTAACAGACAGGCAGACAGACAGACAGACAGACAGACAGACAGACAGACAGACAGACAGACAGACAGACAGACAGACAGACAGACAGACAGAGAAACGTTGAGTTTTATAATATGTATTGATTAGATGTATTAGAATAGCATATTTAGCATGTTTCACAGTTTGGTATAACAGGATTACAAATAACCCAGATATTACAACGAAGACACTTAACTTATAAGTTAATTGAAAGCAGAGTTCCCCGAAGAAAGTCTTAACTTTCGTCTCGACGTTTTGGTAGATTTCAGATACAATTTTCTAAACGCCGACTGCTAGGAAAATGAGATTTCAAAATATATTTTTTTTGCATACACGCACAAATAACTTACGACTGGGAAGCAATGACAATAAAATTAACCAGGGATAACCACAAACAACTTTAAAAAATGCATTTGTTAAAACGTAATAACCATTAATTTTTGTAATGCTTAGTAATTAATTTTTTATCGCAACAAAAAAAAGGCCGTAATTTTAGCAGAATGATGCGTATTGTGACACACTTAAATTAAATACTTATAACAAAATGTTCGACAAGAAGAAAATCTTTTCATATAACGCAACTAATTCAAACATATACATATTATAATATTTCTCTAAAACTGAAATTGGATAATGGTATTATAAATAGTTTATAATTNTAATTCAAACATATACATATTATAATATTTCTCTAAAACTGAAATTGGATAATGGTATTATAAATAGTTTATAATTTTTCTGCGTTCATGATATTTCTTATCCTCAACTCTAAAATGCTGTTTTTTATTATAAACTTCTACGCGTATGTATTTTGTAGATCAGCTAAGTAACTTACGAATTTTTAACAACAAATTTACAGACTTCTAAGAACAATGTAACTTATGGTTACGAATTCCTTATTAATGACGTTGAAAAACAAACTCTTCATTATTAAAATAAGATAGAAAATAATTTTAACATTTTGCTCAAAAAAAACCTAATTTTCTTTTTAAAAGATAATGTATTCTTAGGATTTTAATNTAATTCAAACATATACATATTATAATATTTCTCTAAAACTGAAATTGGATAATGGTATTATAAATAGTTTATAATGTTTCTGCGTTCATGATATTTCTTATCCTCAACTCTAAAATGCTGTTTTTTATTATAAACTTCTACGCGTATGGATTTTGTAGATCAGCTAAGTAACTTACGAATTTTTAACAACAAATTTACAGACTTCTAAGAACAATGTAACTTATGGTTACGAATTCCTTATTAATGACGTTGAAAAACAAACTCTTCATTATTAAAATAAGATGGAAAATAATTTTAACATTTTGCTCAAAAAAAACCTAATTTTCTTTTTAAAAGATAATGTATTCTTAGGATTTTAATNGAAAATAATTTTAACATTTTGCTCAAAAAAAACCTAATTTTCTTTTTAAAAGATAATGTATTCTTAGGATTTTAATATTTATCAATGCCCCCCCCCCCCCTTTTCCAAAAAAATATTCCAGATTTTCTGAAGAATTTAAGTAACTAATTAATAAATTAAAAGTATTTCAATTAAATTTTTGCCCTGATCAGTTTTTTACGACAATTTATTAAAAATATTCTAGGCTTTAGCCAAGCATACAGACGAGACTAGAGTTGACGTTCTGAGGCTTTCAATACAAAAATTTATAATTATGTAAACGATCACCCAACGTGACAATATTAACGTTTCAGGTGAAAAATGTTCAAGTTAAATTAAATGCTTAAATTATAATATATGCTAAATATATAGTTTTGTCGAATAACGTCGGAAACACAAACAAACTCAGAAGAGAAGTGAGAGCTTACGGAGACGCCTAACATCTTCTAGCTTCCGCGTCGATAAATAAGTACAGAAAAACACTAGAAATGATATCAAATTTACATGTATTTAGGAAGTTATCACGGATATCGCAACTTTGGAGCTTGTGACGTATCGCAAATAATTTGCGAGAGACAAGTCAGAATTTGACGCTCTTTAATGATATATGTGTACAATTATACTGAAGAGATGAATGTATTGGTAAAATGTATATTTATAAATCAATATAAAGATGTTTACAAAAGGTAGCAGTATTCATGAAAATAAAAATATCAAACTTTAAATCACGTGACAATCTATATAAAAGCAGCAATTCAAACTTTATTGAATACTGGCTCTCGTACATGCCAATACAGGATTATTAAAAATTCAATTATTTGTACTTGTTTCAAAGCAATTCTTTCTGAGCTCCAATAACTCAATTAAGTAGGTTAGAAAGGCGGGCAGCCACCCGCGGCCCAGTAAAGCCTCGAATCCTATAAAAATATATTACCTAATATAATAAATATTTTACGGTAGGAGGCAGTCGAATGTGACTCACTAAATCTCCTACCGTTAAATTACAACACTTTAAAACCATGAAAACGATGCTCTTGCGAGTGAATAGTGGACACGGAAAATTACCAGAAAGTTCAATTAAACTTGGGTGGCACGCAAAGCCAATCACGACACGTTAAAAACAAGAGGCACTGCAGGCGCGACGCCATAGTTACAGCGAAACATAATTTATGACGCCATCTTGAAATGAATAGCAACGTTTGCACGTCCAAGCAACTACACACACATGCCACACCAATATTTACGAAACAGTTAAAAACCCTACCGCAAACACAGAAACGTTACGTTTTTCCGCGACTCACCGCAACGTCGCTCCATTGCTCAGTGTGAATGACTAGATCAAGTTGTCATAATTCTCGTTGAAGTGAGGTGCAGGCTGGGCTGAAGCTGAGCAGACGAACTGGGCAGAAGCAGCAACGGTGAAGGCGGCTGCAGAACAGAACCCGAGCCCGGCCACGCAAGGCCTTAGATAAACTATTGCCACCAATCACAACCAATACGCACGAGTAGGAAAAGGGGAAAGTGTGTAGAAGGTGAACAAGGGAGGGTGCCGAGCACGAGCAAAGAGTTCGTCACTGACCGCTGAAATAGAGCGCTCTCACAATTATAACGTCGTGAAGAAAGTCGGCGCAAGCTTAAGCTGAAGGCTCCCAATTGTGCAAACATTGATTGCAAATATGTTATACGGAGGTTCATGTATAAATTGTCTTATGTTACCAAGGTGTGGTAATCGTAAAATTTTAGTGCAGTATTGTTTTTGCTTATTGCGCAAGATTTTTAGATTTCTTATATAAATTTTTTGTATTTATGTTAACAGGAATTCCACTTTTTATATCAAATTGTAAGGTACAATTCGGAATATAATTTTGTTCTCTATTATATATTTGGTTCAGTGTCTATAGGGTCTTAAGTATTTTTCCATGACACATTTCTATATCGCATAGCTTACCGCTACTGCGAATAGAGAAACGGTGGGTGCTAAAAACATTATTTAGCATACTGATATTTGCAGACTAGAAAGCTAAGGAAAAACGGCTTTTTAGTCTCTCTTTGATAGCATATATCTGATCCAGTTGATCGATACGACGTCGATATACTCTGTCGCAATCTATAAGCAGATCACGTACCCATTAATCAAATCATTTAATTTTACAACCGTGGTCATTTCAACTGAAAACGTCATGAGTGTGAGATCAACAACGCATGCGTACGTTAAGCTCGATATCGCTGTTCTCAGTTCTCTAAATAATTACGAACATAAAAATATTACAGTGGACGTTTAACCACTATATTTTTTGGTAAGTTGCTATCAATGTATAACAACAAGTTTCAGTAAAAAAAAATGGGGTAAATAAATGCCCAGTGTTCGTTTCCTTAAGACAAATATAATAACAGTGTCGATCGCACTGCCAAAACATCTTAACCAAAAGTGGACAAAATATTAAATTATTAAACTGTTTTGCACTGTACTTTAATAGTTGATGAACTAGGGTTAAATGTGTTCAGTTTATCAAAACAAGAAGTCGTAAAATATGCTACGTATTTTTGGAGCGGTAGTGTCAGATCTTCAAGCATACAGCATACGCACAGTTGCAAAATGTTATGACAAATATGACGCATTCAGTTACCTTAAGTAAAGTGCAGAACACTTGTAACTTGGAAGTGCTACCTTTAATTTGCCTCTTCTAGTTGATCTCAAGTCAACAAACTCAGAACACTTTCTTCAAACGCAGTTTTTCAAAGCGTTTCGACAACGTAAGTAATTATTAAGAATCACGATTTTTCCGAAAAATGGCAAAATAATACGTGGAACTGGTTTGTATAGACATTACTAATCACTATTAATATGAATTTCATGGCGCGGATCACACAATTTGCAGTCTATGACATGAAATGCGATAGTGAGGACGGCTATGAATATAGAGGTATTTTTGCGGTAAAAACGTAAAATTTATGTAATATATATTTCAAACGGGTCACCGAATCGTCTTATATGTGAAAACGCCCCTGGAAAACAGAGTTTAATTTACAAAATGTTATTCACGGGGTATTTTTTTGTCTAAACGCTAAGGTTATATAGCTATAAACACGGTAATCAAGCAGTGTCGGAATTNTATTCACGGGGTATTTTTTTGTCTAAACGCTAAGGTTATATAGCTATAAACACGGTAATCAAGCAGTGTCGGAATATCATTAAATTGTGTTGAATTTTGTAAGGCTTACCTTCGTATTATGCAACAGATGATTGTACTGACGCATTCTGAGTCCCTATATTTTATTCGTCAGAACACACGCTCTGGCGAAGCTCGCAGCCGGACGACAGCAATAACAATTAAGGGTTTTGTGGACGTGCCGGCAGAGTGACGCCAGGAGCCTCGCAGCTGCAAAGGCGCACTACCAAAGGTTTCTGCACGTGCAACTGTTCCTGCACGTGCAGACGACATCCGGAGACAACGGAAGGCACCAGGGCGCGGACACAGTTGCATTTTGCAGCTGCCCAAGGGACACCGAGATCCCACCACCAGCTGCGTCTATCTCGGGCTTGTACCGCAATAAACCACGAGAGCTTTTAGCGGACGTGCGTGCATAACGGGACAATAAACTTCCAGGCCAGAACCAAGGGACGACGCCACGCCAGCTGCGGACCACACGAGCAGCAGCAACATGTTTTATAACCCGGAGGGACGACAAGCACCCTGGACCACGTGCAGAGAAGGGGGAGGTTGAATATGGTGATCAAGCCTACATAACTACGAGGAGCAGGACCAAGCGGGGCAGTCGGCCGACGGAAACGGAAGAGGACGGAGCGAATCCGCAAGCAGACGTCAACGGCAGCCGGCCGTCGTCAGGCGCAGAGTACTGCGTGGACCCGGGAAGAAGGAACTTCGAAGCCAGGCGTCGAGACGCCCACCAAGTTCGAGAGCAGTTCCAAGCCGCCAGCCGAGGGAATACAGCGCTGCAGTGTCAGATAAGTAGTTCTACACCAAGTGGGAAGAATCTACCACCCCCCCACCCACGATGCATAATCGCCGCGCCAAGTATCATGAAATATACGTACAGAAAAGGGAGGGGAGTTTGTCTCGTGAGTTCATGTACCAGTTAACCTGTTCAAGCAACAATAAAACTCGATTATATGAATTCACAAATAAAGTGTATGTTATTAGTAAATTGGACCTAGAGACAACAGTGTCGATGTATTTATACGCCCTATCACTAAGGGCTAGCATCAAGTGCTGGCGCCTCACGCCGCAGAGCAGAATCAATACCTACTTCCAAACTTCAGCATTTGGCAGGTATCAGTACTACATAACATTTAAGCAGTATGTATGTGTATATATGCAGTATATCATAAAACAAACGTCCCCGTGTGGTGTTTACGCGCAGTTAATGTGTATCGCCATAATACATTTGTTTAAAAAAAAATTACAGAGACAAGAAACAAATTCGCATCGATTTCGGTCTTCAATTTTGGTTTGATTTTTACCTATTTTACGTAACGGATGTATGCAGGTAGTGTGCGGAAGTGAAGAAAACGAGTGCATTTGACCGGGTGAGGTCTTCTGATTTACGTGTGCTATTACGAATGTTTCTTTGCGATTATTTCCATATGACGTGTTAAATCTAATGATTGTGTGTAAGTACGAGTGTTTACTTGTAATAGTTTCTACGAGAAGTGTTAAAATATAATTATTGTGCAGAAATACAAGTGTTTTCGGAGTTTAGACAAATTGAATAGAAGTAACGTGTCCTATACGTGAGTTATCAACAATACATCACCAAGGAGGTATATTCGATGCTTACATGGGCGAGTAACGTAAATAATAGACGAGTTTTTAGCATGCAAAGTATATATAAAGTGTAGTGAATTGTACCATTTAGTATTGGATGTTACCGTAGAAACTGAAGAGCTTACGTACTGCTGCCGCAAGCCATGTCATATGTAGAATACCTAACCAAATTAAACCTAACTTTAATATAGGTGAATCACAGGGGGTGGATGAACCTACGCGAGCTTACTTATTTTACTTTTTCTAACACTGTGACATGTAGGCACACTCTCCACCTGCAGTCACATTTCGTTTAGTTAGATTGTGTTAGGTAAGATCTTGAATTTAACGTGGTTAAGCAACCCAAATAAGATGTAATTAAAATAAATTTTACTTGTTTTGCACCGAAATTTCCCCTTCTCACAATGGCTAATATGCACTACGAATACCGAGCTACCCCTAGTAAAGTCGTGTTCAGTGTGATTACTAATGCCGATCATTTCGCAGCATATTATTTTGAATTTTTCGGAAAAGCCGCGAAACAATTTAAACGTCCACGTTCACTTGCATAGTGCTATCCGCTATCATTCAGGTGCGAATAAAGTTTTAACTTTTCTTCTTAAACTGAAACGAATGTGCGTACTGCATAAAAGTTTTACAATATAAATCAGGCTGCAAATTTTGGAATTTTTAAAACTTTACGTTACATAAACGCAGATGATCTCGGTTCCTATCCTGGTCTGGCATTCCATTTTTTTAAATACTAGCGTAAACTGTTTATTGTACGTGGAGCCAAACAAATCTTTGTCTACCAGAAACAAATCTTTGTCTGGGGCAACCAAATAAGGACAACAAAATAATTTGGTTAAACAACAAACATTTAATTGCTTCTTTAAAAAAAAATTATTTCGTTTCGTTAAAAACTCTTTGTTTGATTCCATAAAACATTTTCCTCAGTGTACAATTATGTTAATTTACAAACTCGTCCAGGGTTCTCGTTCATGTGATAGCACGAGACATCCGTGAATTCGTGGGTTCTGTTTCGGCTGCCAAATAGTGTTGGTTTACGTAACGTCATTGTATTTCCCCATTTCAGGTGAATAGCAATGGAGGGTTCTAATAGTAGTTTACAAATTCTTTAACCGCACTGTGGAAATAATTTTTAGTAATCTTCCCAAACTGTGGAAAGGATTTTTAAACCATCGTCCCGTATAATAAAGAACATCTCTAAAATTGGCTCTTTCCTGAACAAATTTAGGAAAGCTGCCATGAAAGTATGGGACAAAAAAAATTACTGTTTGTGATTTCTTAATGCGCGTAAGTACTCCGATTTGGTAACTTTTCGAACAATATCTTAGTTCGCATTTAATTACTATTTGATTCAGTCTTAGTACACAATAAGACGAAAACATATTACTGATAAAAAATAGATTAATCTTTGAATTGAAGATGTATTCTAAGGCGGGATAACACCCAGCGAATTGACCTACCTTCTAAGTGCGGCCAGCATAAGAGTTGGTAAGGAATGTTTCACTTAGAGGGAGCAACCCCGGAATGCGAGTGAGCGAAGAAACTGCAGTATTCCGGGAAAACCCGTTTGTCTTCAGAAAATTCCGCTATATTTTCCACATTCTGAAATCTAGCTTAGGCCCGCTGGGATCGAAAATGAATCGCCTTGGTGGTAGGCCGGTATTATTATTGCAGACTCTAACTCTTAGAAAATATGTAAGTAAAAGTAGTTCAAATCTATTTGCGTCAGCGTTCACGCATGTAGAAAGCATCTTAGTTAAAATTGAATTATTATTGCCGTTACAGTATTAAATTTATATTTTTATGATTAATTTTAAAAGCGTTCATTATTACTACATAAAATTTCAATTTCATTGCAAGCTCCAACCTACAGCCCAAAAAAATTTCATAATACTGCACATCGTTGTTCAAAATTATTAGTTGGCTGTTTAATGAATTGTTAAGTTTTTCCAATCAACAAGCTTACACTGTTTGATATCCATTATATTTTAATGTGAATTTAAGTTTTATAATAATCGTTTGCTTCATTTGGTTAAATGTTCGATTTATTTCTGCTTTTGTCCATTTCGTTTATATTGATAATTTTTCTGACACAACCGAATCACCTGGTGTAATTTCTTTCATAAGTGGCAGTGATTGATATGCCATACGAATGCTATAACAAAACCATATTTTAAGGAAAATATTACTAATTTATATTTATTTAGGCTAGGTAATGAAATGTCAAAAATGTTATAGATACATATGAATTTTTGTTGTTATAGTGTAGTCGGTTGGTTGTTTCTGTGTTTACTGAGTTTCAGATTAGTATCACCTATGTAGTTCGCCTGTCTGACATTCTTCCCAGCGAAAACTTATTATCGGCAAATTTTCAGCCTGACACCAGCTGACGAAACAAACTCTGACGAAATATTGCCAGGCCAAAATCTTCTCCCGGCCCTTACTTTAAAAAAGTATCACACTGGGATCTTTCCGTAGTTTGCTAGCAATTCGATCAGGTTGCTATTTTTCATTGGCCTGTGATCGTTCCAGTATATGCTTCACGATTCTTAGAGTTTGGAGTCGGAGGGCCGACATAATATTGTTCATACACAACGCAAGGCATAAAAATAGGCAGGGGTCAATTAAACAGCGTAAGTCGTCTGACATCTGGTCAACACTTGCTGACAGTGCCGATGATCAACCGATTGTCTACCGACAGTTTTACGTTTGCTGGATTATATTTCTTAATTAAATAAATTATTTTATTTTTGTTTACACAACAGCCCCCCCCCCCCNCACAGTCGCTAGAGTCTACTTTCAACCCACGTACTTCACGCAGCCCGATCTCACCACCAAATACGTCACGTGCTCGGCTCCTGGAAACTCATCAGGCCACCACCGTGGCCTCGACGAAACAATTTACTTTTTTCTCTCTCTGGTCAGCTGCTAATAAGAACCCCAGATGAAGCTGCGTGTAGAAAGGTGACGAGGGGCTGTTAATGTTTTCAGCATAGTCAAGTATACTTACAAAATTACGTAAAAATGGAATCCCATGCTCTAAGTTAACCCATAGCCCTTAGATGATCACGTCCAGAATCACGATTACTCTAATTCTAGATCTCTTTTCGAAGTAAATTCATTAAATTTTTTGAGCTAAACCTTTGAAAGTCTGCGTGTCTTGTAATAGATAATAGTGCATTTTACTGAATTTCGTGTATTGAACAAGTCGAAAGAAACACACACACGTCCTCTAAATTAAAAGAAAACTTAATATTACACACTACCAACTTTACGTAAAATAAGAGTAAGAAGTCATAGATTATAACACAGCACTTAAGGCAGAGTCGCTATTATTACAATAAGGTCAGAATCGTGACGTAGAGGCTACGCAGTGGACCAATGAATTGAATCCAGTACGAGAAATTTATCACGCTACTTGAAAACGTAACTAAAATTTTAAAAAAATTGTTAAGTATTTTGAACATTTTCGGAGACACTGGAATGTTTGGAGCAATGTGTGAAAAAATATTTTTTATGATTTTATTAATTTCTTTTTTCAGTTATGTTATGCTATTTATTCAAAAGTAGGTACATTTTCTACGCTATCTGTTACGCAGAATCTTCATAAGTGTTAAATTTGGAGTTGATGGTTGTCTACAATAACATACACGGAAAGGAAGGATTCGTTTCCTACTTTTTGCACGAACTGTTTGGTTGAAGCTTTATGAGGCGGAATTTTTAATACTAGCAAAAAGCATATTGTGATGCACGGTAACAAGTAGATTGACAAGTACTTAACCAATTAGTTTTGACCAATTAGTACTAAGCCATTGAATGAAAATGCGTGCTGGCATGTGGGAACTGGTTACCTTCCGATCAGGTCACGTCATGTCGTGCGCATGATCGGTTCGTGTGTTACCTCGCAACCTTGTTGTCATAAACAATAATACTGGTGTAATGAGGTATATATGACGTGATCCTATTTTTCTAAGGGCCGGGCTTCAATTGACATATAACTATCACATTCACAGTTATAGCGATAAACACATACAACACACAACATAAGCACAGTGGCCAGGCTACAACTGACATAAAGATAATAATAGTTCGTTTTGTTGCTATATTAAGTATCGAAGTAATTAAGTTCTCTATATTTTGTAGTGGTTTTTTGTCAACAATAAATATTTTCGATTGATCTGAGAAGTTTTTAACATGAGAACTTATTTTCATTTCAATTTTTAGTATAAACGTCGCATTAAAAACGTTACATAACTTCCGTGGTTGCGATTCTCCAAAAATAAGCAAAAGAAAATATCTGCCCGAGGAATGAAGTCATCATACACACCTTCTTGATTCGTATAAACGTTTTCCATTTGATGACGCAGTAGAAGTGATGGTAAGTCTGACTGGCTGACGACCAACGCACAGCGATGGTAAGAAGGAAAGTTCAACTTAGTTGAACTTTTCTTATTACTATAAATGTGCTTATGTAATTGCTTATCGCTATGCACGGTTGTAGTCAGTCTTACTGAAGGCTAGTAGTTTAAATTTTATGTATATCACTGTGATGTGCTTATAGTAATTTTGCCCGGGCCTTTAGGTTGTTAATGTTACACATACGTAAATGAGTAACAAAATAGAGTTATTTTTAAAGTGGAATGTTCTGGACTTCACGCGAGTTCAACTTGTAAGATTTGTGATCCGCGCATGCCCAGGTCAATGCACGCAACGACCAGTGAGGTGGAGCAGTTGTTAGACGCTGGACCTGAATTCACTCTAGTAAGGAGTTATTCTTTAATAAAGCCCCTGGCCGAATTGTTTCTGCACACATCCTGATTGAGTAAGCAGCTTGCTCAGTCTTTTAATCCCGCTCTCTGCAAAATTTTTCAGTGAGCTACACTAATCACATTTGTTGCAAGCAATACAACCATTTTTCTGAGACAAACGAACGCAAAATTTTCTTGTAGCACAATGAATATTTTGGTAACCACAGAAGTAATTCCTTGGTTGAAAATAAGCATTTCTGTAACAAAATAATTGGTTTGTGGCTCGAGTCACATTATAATCACCGCTGTCAAATGTAGCTATAATAATCAAACAAAAAAAAAGTTAACCTTTTTTTACGTGCATTAATGCCCTTTTTCGTGTCTTTAAAACCAATAACGGTACAGCTAATATGCCACCGACCCACATTTGTCAGAAAATACTTTATTCGATCATTTAGCTTTTAAGCATATACTGTATTATAGTCCTCATATAATTTTTCACGCAATCGACAAAACATATAATAATTTTAAGCAATTAAAAAAATATTAATTAATAATTTTAGTACCAAATCATTAAGGTTCCTTAAAAATCTCTTACCATAGTGTAAGTAACTAAGATTCCCACATAAATTACTTAACATTTGAACACTGATGAGACCCCTTCCGCCTTCAAATAATCACATTGACATTTTTTATGGGCAACTGCAGAACCTAACATTGGAAATAAATTCTAAGCAAAGCGATAGTGATAGTCAGCTGATTATAATAAATTTTAACACTTAACGAATTACAGAGGGGCTCATAATAAATAGTTGCACAGCCTGATAGATGTTTATACTAGTAGCATTGAGAACGACACAAGAGAGACTTTACAAGAATTTACATAACATACCCTGCACTGATTTCTGCTTGATGAATAGTAATAGCACCATTAAGATATGATTATTTTGTTCTCCAGTGCGAATTAAATAGACATATATTTTAATGACTGTTTATTACGCTAATTAGGGAGGTCTCCGCAGATAAGATCAAGGAGGCTTATTTTCTTTGTATCACTCAGAAAGATTTTGCAAATACGAAGAAAACAACCAGCTGTATAATAAATGAGATGTAATGCAATAATTCCGGCAACGTGCGACAGAAGATTGCTCACGAAAAATGTATTAACGGATTCATTAAAATAAATAAGAGAGCTGCGCGGCGCCTATCAGCATTCCTTGGCACCAATGGTAGATGAAACGAGATTGAGAATGCAGCATGGAAGGAAAAGAATAGTATGGGAAACGGGAGTACTCAGGAAAAAAAATTACCTCCGAAGGCAACGTCCGCCAAGTTTTCAATCTGCGAAAATCTGTATTCGACCCAGCTGGAAATCGAACCCGACTGATCGCAGTGAAAGGAGAGTGTTGTTGTCATCACTGAACTGCAGTGACCTTTCTACGTGTATATATGTATATAAGTAACTGAATATATATGTAGACACACGCACAAAAGCACAGGGGGTTTTCAAACTACATGTTGAAATTCAATCCACCGCATCTATGTGCAAATATAAACAAGATATCGTAGTAGGAAAATGTTTGAAAAATTCATCTAGTATTTTCTAATTGAAATGGAAGTAAGTGAAACGGAGCCGATAGTTCACAACTTCACGTACCTGTGGTCACAACAAGTCGCATGATCACGAAGGCGATCGTAACTGACGCCCAAGAAGAGCGCCTACACATAGGACACCATAAGCTCAAGGTACGTGGGCACCGCTAGTGGGTACTAGTTAGCACACCATTGTCAAACTACATGAATAATGGGGGATTAGCAACTGAGTAGTAAAAACTGCCATAGGTGATTGCGTTTTGTTTCCAACAAACACACAAACAGCAGTATTTGCGATGTAGGTCTGCAGGTATGTTCATTGTGGTGTATACAGGCTGGGGGTGAATACGACCGACAAACTTTGTGACGTGATTCTGTATACAAAAGCAAGTGGCAAATATGTAGGATACTTTGTACCTAAACTAAATATTAAGGGCGAAATAAGTACCCGAAATCAAGATTTAGGAATTTATTGTTGCGAAATATCGAAAACCAGGTGGAATGAAAGAAAAATTCGCGGAACTTGTTTTATGTTATCGGGAACTTCAACCTATGTGCAAACTCACATTAATAAAACACCCCGTTATGAAAATTACAGGGGTTGCCACCCTCGTATTGCTGGTAACTTCGTTACCGTCAGGAATTATGAACGTTTGATGCTGGTTTTTTGAGTAGTATGACGTACGAAACCAAAATTGTCCCCTTTTTGCAACTTCCTAGCACCCGCCATTTTCGTTTAAAGTGCACACAAATATTCCGCTAGTTTCCGCTGTAGCGATACAGTGCCTCGTACGTAGGGAATACGTCATGCATGCGTGTATGATAAGCTGCTGCTTCCACTGCACAGACAATGGTGGAGAAAGTTTCCCAGCTTATGGACGATACGACTTATCCCCACAACCGATACTCCCCACTGGTCACGGCAAGTCTCAAACCAGGTCTCAATCACCCCGGGCATCCGCCGGAAGTAGAGCTGGGCTAGTGATAAGCTTTCCATAGTCAACCATATCCCAACCAGGCCTTGGCTAATGACGCGCCCGGTGGGCTTGGACAAGGGTGAAGGGGTCCGGTAGTCAACACCATTTCCACCAGACTACGCCTTACACCCACTCCAGACTGGTCCTGACTCTCCAAGACGC
>NQII01002150.1:86689-122592 GCA_002778355.1 Clitarchus hookeri
GGGGGTGCAGGTACCTCCCGCCAGTGCTGTGGTATAGGCACAACTTTGGAGAGACATGCGTGATGTTTTTGGTAATTCACGAGTCGGGCAGGCTTGTTTGCAGCACTTCCGAGCATCAACGTCTCTCTAACTCCGGCGCACCTCTCTTGTTCTTGGCTCATTTGTTTCGTTACGGGCTTTCCAAGAGTGCCCAGTTTGCCAAGGTCAGGGGCGTGTCGATATAAATGTTTCTCTTTGAGTTGTGTTGCTAAGTCACATATATATGATTCGCGTTTTATTTTATAATTAAGTAATACGTACTGAGGATATAAAGAGATCCTCTAATTAATAATATATTGTACGATTTTAAGTGTCTGAAATTATTTATGTTCTCATTACACCATTTTCACGTTTTTAATATCTTCTTGAAGAGTATGTCTGTGTATAAGTATGTATACACAGAAACCATACCTTTAAAATATGTGTGGTCCTAACGGTTCAGTAAATAATTTTAAATTCGTATCAAGTATGTTCCTTCGTTAAGAAAATATTTAATTAAAAATGATGAATAAGGCTTATTTTACGGGACACCGTAATACACATAACAAGACCGAATTAATTATTTACTTTTCTTTCCTTGAAGTGTATTTTGTTTGGATAGAAAACAAACCAATTAACACATATAAAAGCTATTCTGAGACACGTCAGTTTTGTTCAATGAGCAAATGTTTTCATCGATCATAAGCTTTAGTGAAGTCGAAAATATGGCATTTTCTGTCTGTTTTGTGACATCCTGATATATTCAATTGACTAAATTTTTCAAATGACTGGTAAGAAACCCCGTTTGCTTTGCTGAAAAAAAAAAATTTTCCTCTGTGAAACACAAATGTTTTTGAATATACCTTCTTTTTTTTTTAACGCGTGAACTAGGCCAATAATATGAAAATATTTATCTATCAACAATTTTTTGGAATTTTTACTATATAAGGTGTATTGAAATATACCATACTTTGTGTTCGTTGCGCGTTTATAGTTCATGTATATAACTTAACGGCGTTTCGGTAAACACATAAACAATAAACCGGTGAAGCTCTCTGCAAAACTTCTCTTCTTCCTGTTTCGAAGGGGCAAAAGTTTTGACGAATGTTTGACTCTTATTTTGTTATTGTACATTTATTACTTTTGTTTATACACTTGGAGAAATTTAGCCAGGTCATAAAGAAATATAACCTAACTGCCGTGAGTTTCAAATAAATAGTCCATGGGCCAGGTCTACGAGCGTTCGTTGAAATGTTTACCAAGTTTGTTAGGAAGCAGTGTGTGCGTTCAAAAGTTTTAAATAATCTGGTCAAGGGGTATTCTTGACACACTCACTCCGGCCGACACGGTAATGCATGTGAGCTATCTCTAATTTATTTATAGACCTTAAAGTAACATGTTCTTTCGAAATAAATCAAAGATGCAAATCTCAAAGTTTCCTCTAAACTTAAAAGTATTTATCATTATGAAATTCTTAATATTGATATACACAACAAATACAATTATTTACATTATTTTCCACTTTAAAAACTTGACATCGTTACAGGAAAATGATCTTCGTCTTCAGTACTAAGACTTATGTAAACATTCTCATAAAAAAAAATATCGTGAGATATATTATGAAATTCGTGCAAGAAAATTCGGTAACCACCTAACTAAACGATAAATCGTTTGAGTGTATTTGGCTATCACTATTTTTAATATGATGTACGATCTATAAAAATGTTATGTTTTCATTTTAACATTTTAGCGTACGTGAATCTGGTTTACCATTAGTTGTAGTTTAATGCTTTTTAGAATAACGGTAGGAATAACACGAATTCAAAAATTACGCATGGCTCAGCTGATCTCAAAAAGGTATACCTTCCGAGAAGACTACAATTACATCACGTAACGTAAATGTTCATGTAAAGTTTGTTTTATAATTTATATGACATCGACAACACTCACAGTATGTCAATGTGGTTGTACTGTGTACGTGCCCTTACACCCCAGGACATACAAAGAGCTTAAATATAGAACAAGTTCTATACAAAATTAGAAGAGAGCAATGCAGAGGTGTGATATCAATTTAGCGTGATGGCTAAAATACTCTCTTACGGAAAAGCAAACGACATACGCGGTATGATCTTCCTGATTCGGCGCCAGGAGTCAGGATCGAGGGGCGGAGCACATTTACATAAGTTATTCATAACCTTATTCCAATTAGGGGGTGATCATGTAAAGCACGTGTGAACCAGACCTCATATAACTGGCCATAAACTATTTGATAACTGTATACCAAAAAAATTTTGATAAATTCAAACTATTCCAAACTTGCATAAAATATATTCTTATCTCATAATACATAATTATATGCACGTCACATTTCTTCATTAAATCAATCAAAACAAGTTGTACCGTAACTTAAAAAACTAATATTTACATTATACCAATATCTTTGGCCATTTACATTTATTGTTTTTTAATTATTATTCCTATCAATTACTCAGTTCAAAAGATAATAGTATATTACTAATATGCAGATCAGGACAAGCCCTCAGACTATCGAATAGCTCATTCGGTCCTTCTCTGAATACACAGTCGTTGTTCTTCTTGTAAATTATCATCTCAGAACATTGCCACTCTTCGTTGCCAGACAGCCTACGGGGTCTGCGAGAATGGCGGTTATTCTATTATCATTATCATGAGCACCAATTTCCGGATTGTTATCCTTGTTACGTTTGTGCACGAGCTCGAGCAAAAGCTTCTATTTCAGCATGCCCTTCGCTCTATTGATATACTTTGCAATTGTATGGCGGCATACAAACAAGATACCTGTTGAGTATAAGTGAACTTCATCGTGCGAGATGTCCGGACTTCTGGGCGAAGAGAAGATGAATAATAAATGCCGAAGATCGTGTTATTACATTCAAATCTTGCTTTATACTGCGATTTCTCTAAGTTGCCACAGCTATCTAGCAGTAGCCACGTTGTTACAACTTAAAAAAAAGTGAGAAACACAAAATTGATTTCGGTAAAACATAAAAAATAAATGGCGTGTGGGGAGTGCACCCAGGGCAAGGCAACACCCTCCGGGTGACGGTCTTTCCAGCTGGGACCCGTAGGTGACCGTCATCCCCGGGCATGAAATAAATGAGACCCTAGAATGGGGCGGCGCTGGAATGCAAGGGCGGGGAAGAGGGGAGTACCCCGAGAAAACCCGCCGGCAAGTGGCATCGTCCAGCACGATTCCTACATGCGAAAATCCGGGAGTGAACCCGCCGTGGTGGGAGGCGAGCGCCCTGGACACTACGCCACCGCTGCCCCATTCGGCAAAACATAATTTACTGGCATCTATGGACTATACACAAGCCGTATAAGAGTGACGTATATAAATTGGATCTGTGTTATTAGAAATTACACAACACTGCAACATTCACAGCCCGGCACCTTACACCCAACCATAAGAATGCTGTAGCGAGAATGAGGGAGCCTGTGTTTGGAAATTCCCAAAATGTCACAAACAGTACGGAAGACAAAGGCACAGAACAAAAAGGATTTTCAGGAATATTGGCGAAATGGATACTGATGTTAGTAACAATGATTACACGTTTATGGAGCAAGTGACTCAGTGTTAGGAAAGTTAAGTGTTGTTTTTTTCAATAGGTGGTTTGCAGGGTATAACAGCTAATCCTGGTAGTGGATTGTTGCGAATGGGGTTTTTTCATATATTCTTTAATTCTCCTGCCCGTTCTCTTGCATATATTACTTAAATAGATTTTGGTGATAGTATTTTCTCTAACAATTTTATTGTACATGATGGTGCGCCATAATACTGTCTGGGTACATCAAAATGATATATGACTACTTTAAATATTTCCTCGCAAGTTTTTACTCGCGGCTTCACTCGCGTGGTTATAGTAAAAAACGTATAGGGGGAACACTGATCATAAACACAGAACAGAGCACTATCGATGTAATTTTTTGGGTGCTAGAATCGCTCTTTTACATAGCCACTGGTCATAATTTATATTTATTTGTAGATCTGGGTAAACGCTAGCAATCAGTTCCGGATCACTCTGCACCGAATTACTAAAATCCCCCGTAAGTGACACATTGCCCTCAACATCTGCTTCTAACCGCCCATCTCCAATTTTTAATAGTGTATCAGCATTATGTCCTGTATCTACGTCATTGTAGAGGTGCACTTTCATATTTGTCGTCAAGCTGAATTTCTTGGCATTTGTTCATTAGCTTGATGACTTGAGACAGGCTTTTATTTCATCTACAAGTGGGCCTCTCTGAATAACCGGTAAAGTTTAGTGGAAGTCACCAGTCAGTAATACAACCATTTCTCCCATAATGTCTGTATTGTTTCCGACATACTGTAGAGTTCGGTTTGGAGCCTCTATCGCTTTTTTTGTGACATCGTACTTTGTTCCCACACTAACAACTTACATTGACGCAGAATTTAACCCCGAGCGCTATCTTTACTAAAAACATTTCCTGAGGGAATGAGATATTTTTTTCGGGATAAAATGTAGCCTATGTTACATCCCAGCCCTCCAACTATCTCTGTGCAAAAAATCACGTTGATCCGTTGCTCCTTTGTGACGTGAAAGAGGGCCAAACCAACACACTTTCGCATTTTTAATATTAATTACGATTTATCAGCTCGTGTGAAAGTCTGGTTCTATTGCTGTACAAATAGTACAAACGAACAGACTTTATTGTGTGATGCAGGTCACTACTAATGTCCAATACTACCTTAAATAAAAATGGCAAATATCAAATTTGGCCATCCGGAAAATGTCTGCCAAACCTGTCCTCACATTCGTCTCCACTGAGTCCAAAATTTTGCTGCTGTGATTTGAACTTCAGTTTTGCTCGCCTGCTGTGAAACCAAACCATTTAATTTTGATATTATTGGAATAATGCTGTATTTTTAATTTACTTCGATTGTTGCAAATACTATTTAACGCGTTGGTATTCTGATGCTGTACACTCACCGCACATGTGTTAAATCGTGGATGATTTCCACCTTCGCGTATTCCAGCTTCGCTTGAGCGCCGACAAGTAGTTCCAAAACAATTTGTTCTGTTTCAACTTCATAGTTAGCTATTCCAAAGTGTGTCCATTACTGGTTTCAAAAACAAATCTTTTGGCAGCCACGTCTCTAGACTGTTTGATTTCACTAACACATCAAATGATGCTTGTGTTAACATCGTTGTTTACATTGTTCCTCAGTATGAGACAACTACTTTTTTTTTCTTTTGATAAAACACTGATAAAGGCTACTGTGGGCATGTTTAGACATCCTGTAACTCTTCATTGCTGGTGGACAATGAACGGAATGAATCCAAATGGGTTTGCATAATTATATTGCTGCTAATCCTCCAATCACGAAGAATTCGTACTTACAATTCCAATACAAAAAAAAAACTCACATCCTTGAACTGTGCGTGATATATATGTGTGTTAAAGTGTAATTGTATGGATTGCAAATCCGTTTAGTCCATTCGAAGTAGTAACACTGTACCATCACACGATTAATTAGCAGTTCTAGCACCTTCCTCACCAACCTGCATAAATATGCAAATGTCCAGTTTTATGATCTCCATGATACCGACACGGAAATACATAAAGGCAGCAAATCTATAAGTTCTCGTGTCAATTCATCATAACGTTTCGAAGGAACTTGGGTCCTGGTCGGACAAGGCATCGCGGGCATGCTGATCAACAATATGTCACTGAAAATGTGCATACAATGATACAGGATATGGAGACTAGGAATATATTAGACAGAATTCTATCTGACATGATATAGGCATCGACATATTTGAAGAAGCGCGTAAGCAACGCAACACGCATTCTTTACTGACTGATGAAGTGTCTGTAAATCAGGCACTTCGAAGAGAAATATATTGGGACAGGTGGCTGACGAGACACACCTCCTGCTAATTGCAACACTAGGAGAAATGTTAGTGCATGGGTTGAGACAACCCAGGCATTATGGTTGCAGAGGTGAAGATAGGGAATTGTACAAAGGGAGCAGACAAAAACAAGCAATTGGAATTAAAAACGCTGAATAAGAAAACAATTCGTGCAAGGACAAGACGTTGTCAACTTGCAGTTTCCTGCAGATGATTCTGCTTGAACTTGGTACCATAGATAGCCTAAATGGAACCACAATCACTAATTTTCGAGCGGTCAACATTTTATCAAATGGAAGTAATCAGTTGGCGAAGGTCCAACAACACAACACAGACTCATAACCTATACGAAGGGGAAAAATTGCATAGCGTTCATCTATGGCCATATCAGAGTAAGAGTTTAACTACAGTGGATTAGAAAAATTGGGAAGAGAAGAACGTAAAATCAATGCCCTTGAGAAGTTATGAACTTTGACCTAGAAATATATGCACAAAAACGGAAGTACCACATTTCCAAGATATTTATGTACAATGAACTTCCATGAAAATCCAAATGCAACAAATGCAGAATAATAAATATAAATACAATCAAAGGTCTTCAGATGCACTTATTTAGATAGGTAAATTACAATCGAGTTCCAAAACTATGTTAAATAAGGGCATCTGCCTGAACTGTGCCAATATCTGCATGTAAAGGCATCACAGACAAATGACTGCATGAAGAAACAAATGCCCAGTATGTGGAACTAGGCTCATACGTTTCTTAGCATCCTTGTTTTGTGGAACAAATGAACTAAAAGAAAACTTTTACATTAACAGGAAGCTATCCATTATCTTCATTAGCTACATCTCAGTGCGGTAAATAGACATGGTCGATTTTCAATGCAAACACCTAATGCGCATGAGAAAATCTGTAATATGTAGCTCGTAAAAAATTATAATTGCTTTTACATCCGTAAGATGTGACGAAATGGAAGACATGCCAGGTACATCGGTCAGTCACCATCGGTAGGAATACAGTTAGAATTACTTGGAAATTTCAAACATTGAAATACCATTATTGGTGTAGAGAAAATATACATTTTGCAATAGCCGCTACAATGGATAAAATTATAAGTTTCAATATGTTATTCCGTATAAGTGGAAAACCCACATATAATTATGACCAATTTACATCTGCCAGGTAAGTGTGATATATAAACTACAGTTAAGCAAAAGTCATGCAAGCCAATTGCATTACGATCAATATATTGCGCACATTTTTGTCGATACTATCTCAAAGTTTTAAACCGTCCGAAGTGCAACAAAGCCATTTTTATAGTCCGGTTATTTTAAAGGGAAAACTAAAGCGGTCATATCTATTATCAACCAGCACAGAGGACAAGTGAAATTCGGAAACAAATTAATTTTCGTAGGCCTTATTTTGAGAAGACATAAAGTAATAAAACCAAGTGTGACGTTAAACCAAACAACATATGAAGGTGTTAAAATGTGCGAACGAACATTTTATTCACAGTCTCGGATTCGAGTACGACTAACATGAAAGAATACAAAAAACAACATGAGCAAGAACTATTTTAAGTAAGCGTGACAAAAATAGAACTCCTAGCTTATCAATATTTACTGATGATGCCATAACCACTCCAACGGGAAGTGCGAATCGCTGTACAGTGACCAGATATCTGTAATTTTATGTTCCAGTCTTTCCTGCTATTTGAACGGACTTCATGAAATTAAAGGGATCCAACCCGGAATTAGCGCAAATAACGAGCAATGACATTATTCTCCTCATCGACCATGTTATATTTTCTCGATTGTGTCGAGGTGAACAAGGTGAGATGTGTAGGATTTATTATGTCTATCAATAACTATGTATTTCTTACACCGAACTAGCTTCTTATAGCCAAGATGGCCAGTTAGGAGCAGAATATGACTAAGAAGATACATTTTAAGTTGGAGGATTGTATTTATTTTACAAGACCACAATAATATAAGCATTAATTCGAAGAAATAATTGGTGCTTCTTCTAGCCAGGAAGCACTTCGACAGCTCCTTTGGTACTGGAGTCAGCATGGGAACTGCGGAGTAGTTAATCACACACATTTGAGTACATTTGAGTACATTTGAGTACCACCAAACCTGCTAGGATGCTGAAGAACATGAATGGTGAACAAAGACATTACTGGCATTCAGGTCGAGGATATTTGGGACATGGTCAAGCTTCTAACAAGACAGGATATCGAGTGGACGGTGAAGTCCAGAAACTGGGGTATGTCATCACTGGTTTGCATAACAGTAGACAGCATAGTGTGAGAGTGAGCTGTTCGTAGTTCGAACTTGCCGTACACAACTTTTGAAAATATGTTTGACCTGCTTCTTATAAGAAGCAGAACACACGTATCATGGATGCGTTCACTCCCCGATTCTGAGCCTGATAATATTCAATACTATGTCCCTGCTCTTGGTTTTGAATGTAAGCAAGCTAGACTTTCATGTTGGAATGTAATCAACTCAAGGTTCGAAATCAGAGTGCTCGCAATTATTCTTGCACACATGTATGCTTCATGTTTGATGCTTCACGACCTCCCCGCTGCCAAGGCAAAGTCGTGAAGACGCTGTCATGAGTCCTGCAGGAAATATATAAATATTGCAGTGTGATTGATATGTATTCAGCAGCGTTCGAACACATAGTCAGCATTAATATGTAGGGTTTCCAAGCCAAAAATGGCTCCATGCTCGGGGGAAGATCGCCTTTACCTCCGAAGACGATGACAATATGCAAAAAACATCAAAGTTCAGACTCCTTTATTCACGAAAAATCCCTGTTAAGAAGAGCAAAAATCGAACCGACTGGCCATGTACAACAGTAACTGGCATGGGATGAGAAGCTATCGAACGATCAAGTGGTAAATGGGTTTTGCGATCAACTGATGCAATAGTAGATTGAGAATTTTGCTGCTGTTGCACAAATATTGTGTGGGACAGGATTCGTCGATACGAGATAAATCACGCGTAAAAAGTAGCTGTTTGTAAGCAAAACAGAATTACGTAGCACAATAATACAATAATGCACTGAAATGCTCAGATAATTATGTAATGTGCTTTGCAGGTTTGAAGTTCTCGAGCTTGCTAGACGTGACCTGTGGCTTTCAGAAGAATAACTGAATATACTGATGAAAATGTTGAGACACAGTTATTCGAGAAATGCACATTTTATACCAGTTCATCTTAATTAAAATGACTTAACGGAAAACATTTATTGCAAATACCCACTTCACTAGCACGTGGTCGATCATCGAATGTTAGGAGAATCAATTTTTTTGCTATTTAAATAATGCTGACACATTTAGGGGTATCTGATTTTTTTTTTTCATTAAGTTATTCTCAGAAACGAACAAAATAATTACTACACAATAATTTTTTAGTGCATTAAAGTCTTTGGTGCTGAGTGTTTTCATCACCTTCCTAATAATTCGATAATGTGGATTGTTAAACGGTGGTGATGAACATGAATTTGTCATTTCTGTTTATTAATTGAAAGATACGAAATTTGAAGCTACAGCATTTTGCCGTTATTTAAAGAATGGCGTGAATTTAGGTCGAAAAATATGCATTATCAGAGTCTAATTTCATTTATATAAAATCAGCAGCAGTTTACCTACAGGTGAAAAAAAAATTATGAAGATCGAAATGGTGACAGTCGACTATTGGACGGATTGACCTGAATAGACTAAACCACCATCTAATTTAGGTTAACGGATACCTTGGCCAATATAAAGATATAAAGTAAATTGCCATCAAATCATAGTTAAATATGTAAATTTCACGAACCCATAAAAATTAATATTTAAAAAAATTTTACATGTATTTTAAATTTTTAAAAAATCTCTTTATAATAACAAAAAATATTAGTTAACATTTACTAAGTGTTAATAATAAATACTCAAAAATATCAAACAAAACCTTACCATAATTTAAAACAAAGTCATAAATCATGTATATATTTCTTAAACCTTATAAAATATGTCAGAAATAATTATGTCTCCTTGAAAATTAAGTATCTTTTAAGTCAGTAAACATCCATACACAGTTGGTTATACATGTAGGTGTAATGAATGTAAGTTTATGATTTTTATAAATAAATACATATTATACATGAACACATTAATCATCTTCTCACATTAATTTTTCTGTTAGTTTATTTTGAAAGTAATAATAATGTGTATAATGGAAGTAAAAAAATATCACAAACAATTTTATTTAACGTGATTAATTAAATTAACTTTCAGTGTGCTTAAAGAAGAATCCGTCCACATGTGTTCTACAATAAAATGCGGTTGTCTTCAATATTCGTATAACTCATTAACATTCACGTCAAAGTATGCATTTGATACTGAAGAACTATACACAAGAAATATTGACCATACATTATAAAAGTGAGACGTAAATAAACTTAGAAGTCAAATATGAGAAAAAAATATACGTTCATATAACTCAAATTTTTCATTTCAAGATTGCCAAAGTTGTCATTTTTCAAACGATGTAGGTCGTCTTAAATTTAACATCCATCGTTACTAGTCGAACGGTGATATACCATTCTTCATCCTAAGGTTTCGAAACCCATTAAACGATATCCTTCTTTCCAAAAACACCCTCGTGGTATTCAGTATAATATACATCAATCAGGTTGGGAAAAAAATGTTGCTTTGTCCGTCGTGTTTTGGTAGCTGCCTCAAACACGCCTTCCTTATTTTTTTTATTTTTTTTTTTCCTCTTCATCCTACCCACTTTGACAGGTTTCTCCCGTCCTCCTACAAATAATGTTCGCTCCTCTTTGAACTCACATGCCACCACTTGCTTTTCTCACCCGCTGTCCCTTGTCCCTTTTCCCCCGCGGTCGCGGCCCTTCACTTCTTTGCCCTCTGACCGGCGAAGCCTTTCAACTCGCTTGACACGTGTACGGACGCCCGCTTGCGCGCTTCGGAGAAAGTTTGTTGCATATTCGCTTGCCAATCGAGCTGAAGCCCTGCTGAACTTCCAGTCCGTGCTTTCAAAACCGATTTATTTAAATGACTTGCGGCTCTGTGTCTCGCTTGCAGAGTCCAAACAATACGTAGTTTCCATGCACTCATAAGCGTTCGTGTAGTTGGTTTTTGTTCAATTTGATAGCTTTTGAGAGCACTCCTTGTTGAAAATGTTATTGCTACATGTAACTTGACGGCCGAGTCTCTCATTACTATGACTTCCCGGTACATTTGACGTCAGAAGCGAGTAACCAATAAAATTACACTGGTATCACGAGCAGACTTGGCTGTATATAAGTAGGGACACGGAAATTTCGTGATTAGGATAAAATTGATTGGATAAAATTGGATATAGGATAAACAGTAATATCGTATGCTTTTTTGAACCTCATCTATTTGTTCATTGGTTCTTGTCCCAATAGGTAGCCATTTTTACCACAGGTGGTATTCGTATATTTTTTCATTGCGTGTCTGTTACTGGCTAGTTAAATTTTTATGTATGTTTTGGCGCAAGGGCGTGGAGGCGCGGAGCATTGAAGCTGTTCATGCTCTTTCATTCCGGTCCCCTAGCGGCCATCTTGTCCACCAAATTGGATGTCGGTGACCTTGACCACGGTGACCTGTGGCCTTAAAAACACAAAAAATCCCAAAAATCCCAAGAATTTCTAAAAAAAATTATTTATAAATTAGTTTTAATAATTCATTAGATTTATTTTTAAAAAATTATTATTTTTTTTAAATATTACAAAATTTTTATTTATTATTTATTATATAAATATCAGTATTATAAAAAAAATATTTTTAAAACTTACATTTCCGGAGTTCCCTCAGCACCACGACAAGCAGACTACTGAACGTCCTCCAATCAATCACATCGTCTTAACATTACCCTCCCATACCAATGTTTCTCATTTGTTAGTTAGTCAGCAGGCCTCCACCCCCTCACCATTACTCATTCCGTCGTATGCAGCCATAATGGTATTTTCGTTTGTCTTATGTTTATACATTTCTGGAGGCCGCCATCTTAGATTTCATGTGTTTACTTTGACACACCTAGATAGCGTTATTTTCTCAATTTTGTCACCAGTCGAGTTGTATATTTATCCACCAGGTGGCAGCCATATTTGTTTATGTTTTCGAAGTACGGGTGGCGCTGTTGGCGCGCTCCATATTGGATTCTATTTTCAGCACATAGGTGGTATCAACTTCTCGATTTCGCCACCAAAAATGCTAAAACTGGCTATAGCAATCTAATAATTACAGTCACAGTATAAAATATTTCCGTGCAGAATATTTATTTTCTGTTTAAAGTTAGGGGATCATTGACAATTTTAACATTGGTTCTGAACGTTTATTAAGCCACCTTGTGAATTACAGTCCATAAATCTGGCTTTTAAGTAAAATCTGTAAAAATTTTTGTTTTTGTATTAACTACTTTCACATAGAAAGTGTATTTTCAGTTCGGAATATGAGGAGGTTATTGTCCGGTTTCAGTTTGTGCTTGAACGGAAACGAAGTCACCTTTTGAATTGCAACCCAGAATGACTAATTTTCAATGAAATCAGTTCAATTTTCGTTTTTATACTAATTACTTTCTCATAGAAAATGTATTATCAGTTTGCAAAATTTGGAGCTCATTATCTAGTTTGAGTTCAGACTTGGATCTTAGTGAACCATGTGAATTGCAGCTGGGAAGCAGTATTTTCAGTAAAATCAGTTCAGATATTGTGCTTGTATTAAGAACTTCTACAAAGAACATACACTTTCAGATCGGAAAATTTTGTGCTCTTTGTCTAATTTCAGTTTTTATTTACTCCGAAATGAAACCACCTTGTTAATTATATTCCGAAAAGTGGTATTTTCGGTCAAATCAGTTCAATTTTAGTTTTCGTATTTATTACAACCTCACGGAATATTTAATTTCAGTTTGGACAATTGGGAAACATTGTCTAATTTCAATCCGGACTTCAATCGAAATTATATTACTTTACGAATTTTATTCATGTGGAATGCTTTTCGCATATTCCAGTTCAATTCAGTGTCCGGATATAGCTACGGTCTCGATTGATATTCGAAACTAAAACATTTTTGTGAATTCATTTTCACACAAACGGATTTTTTCCATTTTCAGCTCAGCAAATTCGGAATGAAATTTAATTCCAGATACATAATTTTCATATCCAGTTCAATTTTGATGCCGGTTCCCGGTTTGTAGAGGGTCCGTTAAATAGTGCCCACTACACTGTAAAACAATTCTGGTAAACTTCTTCATATACAAGGTAGGGAATTAATACTGCATATGAGGCTGCAAATATATAAATGTTTACCGTTGCTAATGTACAAATTTTACACTGCTATTAATATTTCGCACTAAATTTTTTTGATAAAAAATTGAATTGTGATATAGTACCCATTCTCGCTGCACATTTTACAAAATTGTATTGGTTTGTTGCAAGCAGAAATGTTAAAAATATAATATGCCGAATCACCTATAAAACTGTCAAAATACCAGTTATATTACAATTTGAAAACATCAGGAGACAAATATATGTTTGCTAACTCTGTATTCTGTATTGTTAAATTTGTCGACAAATAGTTTTGCAAAATTTCAATAAAGAAAACATTTTGAGGATTGAGTAACGTTAGCACTTTAACAATTTACTAGCAGAGAGAGCCAGTGAAGTGCATCACGTTAATTAATTTCTGGTTAAATTAATATATCTTAATTTTATTTTTATTTGGTTCCTAGGATTCGAGGACAAAGTATAATATTCGAAACCAACATTATGAATTTCATTTAAATTTCGTTTTGGCCAACTTCCATTTAATGAGCAGAAGTTTTTGTTTCTTATTTGAGTACTGCTTGGTAAGAGTTAACATCCTCGTGTCTATGTTTATCTGACAGACAATATTTTTTGTTCCCTCAAAATGGGAGTAGAGATTTCAAATGTAAATGATTTATTAATAATCACACTAGTGTTCCTATATGGAGCATGCGTATTTAGTTTCCTTTCAATTTTAATGTATGGAAACCATATGCTGATAAGGGAGGTTCGTGAGCTAATAGTTTGTCATGAGGTAAAAAACTGGAACGAGTTCACCATTACATCCCATGACAGCGGTAGAGACAACTGCAATATTGCTGCTGATTATTTTGCTAACATGTCTCGCCTCGATTGGTGTGGTGTCTAATGTGAGCTGGTAGCGGCTGGCCATTTGTTCCAGTTTCACATTGAGGTTTACGGAACTTGTGTTCTCGATGAAAGTTCTGGTGCTGAAGGTCTCCCAGTGAGGTCACTTGACTAAACACGGGATGTCTCTAAGGGCCATTTCGATGTGTATTTGCCACGTTAATGTGAAGAAGTATCCTCATCACCACCTATTATTAAGTTCAAGTTTGCCTGAAAACCCTCACAGCTATTATATCTGTCCATAACTTTGCAAAATCCTTTCAAACCTGTTATCAAGTACACCACCAGTAAAAGAAAGAAACATCTGAAAGAAGCTACTCAAGAATTTGCCCATAAAATGTTTGAATATTACTGTGCTTCACTATTGTATATAAACAAAATAACTGGGAGATGTACATGGCAAATTTAGCTAAATACCAGAAAGAGAAGCCTGAGGTGCACAGGGCAACCACAGACAGGCATGGAAAACTTACAAGAAAGCACTATCTTCCATTTAAAGTCAAGTTTCACTCGGCCATGACATGAGATCCTAACATGTCTTATGAGGAAGAGAGCACTGTAGCTTTAAATTCGATGAGTCACAAGATCAAGTGCAGTAAATCCCTCAAGTGGATGAAAGATGCCTCTGGAATGTACTACAGTGCTGTAAAAATGCAGCTACCATCTTCGAAACTTGGACTGAACCTCCCTATTGTCTGCTAATATGCACCCGACCCGAGCACACTCATTTCATTTCTATAGCTCAGTCGCTGCTTCCAACTTTCACTGTTTTATTCCAAATGCATAATTAAATATGGATGTATGTTAACTTTGAAGGTAGAAGGGCAAGTTTGTCATCTGAGAGATAATTCGCTGCCATTTTATGAATAGGAGGCCCAATTCCTACAAATTATTTCGTGGATGAAGACATGTAACTTGTTATGAACTTCCTGAAGTCCAGCAAGATTTAATGAAATTGTCACAGAACATGTTGCATCAAGTAAACAGTTACATAAAAGATCTAAATGTACACTTTGAAAATTGCCTCCGAACTACAAGAATATTTAGGTCGTCATCCATGCAGAGATAAAACCAGCTCATGTAGGTAGTATTACCGAACCGACTGCAAGCGAGATTGCTTTGGTGATGGTTTGCCAACAATTTGATTAGCAGAACCACGATAACACACCGCAGTACATTAGTGAGATACATCGGTCCTACATCTCGCCACATTACCTACTCCCGTTTTGCCATAGCGAGAGTGAGTACTCAATTTCCCATCCTCAACGTGATCCTCAGACAAAACAGTCCCTAAAGAAAACAGTTTCTGCAGCGACATTTTATACCTACCTCATCAGGAAAAGGAAAGGACAAGATAACAAGTTAGTGTAATTGAAGTCCGTGTTCAGCCAATATTAAGTAGATATTATTGCAATAACTGAAGTGGAAATGTTTAATTTTATAAGAAACTATTAGAAATAGCTGAAGGCAGATGAAGAGAAATTTAAAGACGTTATAAGGAGAAATGATGCTGATATATTTGGTCAGTGAACTTTGCTGCCATTATCGGTTATTGGCAACTCCAGCTAAGTGCATAAACAGACTCAGAATGATTTGATGAATGTTCGTCACTATAGTGATCCTCACCTGTTTGTGACTTTCACACATAATATTAAATTGAAGGAAATCACATATGTCATTCTGCCTGTATAAAAATTATCATGATCACTACGATGTCAATACCAGGGTATTCCATCTCAAAGTTAGGAAAATGACGGCTCTCTTGACAATAGGGACTGTTTTCGGAAGTGCATTGTTATATGTACTCAGTGGAGTGGCAAATGTGGGGGTCTTCTCACCATCAACCTCTTGCTGTGGTTAGAGCAATACATCCCTCGCGACCTGCACGACATGGGCACTGGTGCCTAAATACCTCACCCTGAGAAACACCTTGTCTTGATGGCATAATTAAGTCCAACATCATTCATGGACATTGTAGCTGTTAAACTACCGACCATCGATTACGAAAGGAGACCGCTGCAACAATTACTGAAGGAAACCCAGACAGGCGAAGATGACACAAGCCTTAGCCTATTGATGGTTTCACAGTAAAAGTTAATTTGATGGTGCTAGGCAATTGTTGGGTGGCACCATACAATCCAGTGCTCTCGTACACATTCAGTGCTCATATCAATGTGAGGTAGTGTAGCACAGTTAAATCTATAAAATACCTCTGCAAGTAAATAAAAAGAGGATTGTGACGAATTCAGTTTTCACAATTGAAAATGAGAGGAATGAGGTAAATTTAATAAGAGCAGCCTCTATCAGCAGCTAAGAGGCTGTTTGGGGTATCTTGGCCTTCCCAATTCATTGGAGGTTCTCTACTTTATTGCACCTCACTGTTCATCTCAAATATGGTCAGTGTACATAATCACCTCCAATGTTTTATCTTAAAATCTCAGTAACTCCCGACATGTTTTGCCTTTTTTGAGCTATGAAAAATTGACAAGTTTAGAAAATCACTTCCATTCTAAAAATTTCTTTCATACTTTGTGTGGAATAACAACAATCTCACGACATAAGGACAAGGAGGAAATGCCGATGGCTATCCAAGAGTAAAGGACAATCCACTGGAAAGAGTGTACACAATCCACATAAATATTAACAGGTATTATAATATCAAGTTGCTGCTTCGTGAGTTTTGAAGACCAATGTCTTTTTCGAATATGAAAACAGTGTATGTACAATATATTACATTCCAGTCTGCACACAAGTCCCTTGGTTTGCTCGAGGGTGACAGACAATGGGACACTACCTTGGAATAAGATGCCCTATGTGATTCTCTCTAACAATAATGTTTGTTTTTGTATAATGTAATTGGGAGAAATACAATTTTTATCTCTCACAGGACATCAAGTGGCAGGTGGAAACAGAGTGAAAAATTGGGCGGAAAATAACATGGAAGAGGTGAGTAATATGTGCATGAAGCTGATTAAGAATACAATGATTGTACTAAAAGGAAGGTTTTTGCCACAGTATTAAATATTTCTGTCAAAAAATCTGAAACAAGCTTGAAAACATGGACTATCTGAGAAACACCAGTTATGACGAAGACACCTTGGTTCCAAGTGGTGAGCAATAGGGAAGTTTGCCTAACATTTGAGCCACTCCGTCTACCGTCAGGTTTTAGGTAATTTTTAAACATATGTTGGGTATGTATTACTCTTGGATGTTTCTTAAGGCACTGGAAAAACCTTTCTTATTAAGTCAGTCCTACCAAAGATAAGGAGAGATCGTGGCATCGCCGTAGCTGTTGCATTTTCTGGTATTGCTGCTACACTGTTTGAGGGATGTAAGACAGATAATGCTGCCATCAAGCTGACCCTGAGTCTTAGTCCTGAAGAAAACCTGCTCCTCTTCAACATCACAAATTAAAGTAACGTGGGTCAATTTTTGTGGGATTGTTTGTTTAATGTCTGAGTTGAGAGTACCATGGCACACAAGGGAGGATTTGAAGCTCTCATTAAGATCGCCATAGACATTACAAGCAGTGATGGACTCATGAGGGTATTACAATGCTAATTTCAGGAAACTTCTGATAGACTCTTTATGTAATGTGTAGAAGTACTCGAGCTAACGATGTAAATGCTTGCATCAAATATTCGAATCTATGGCCTCTTTATTGGAAACTATTAGAAAAAATATGATAGTCCACTTTAGAGCTGAGGTCCGCTGGGTAATTCTCTCATATTCTCTCAACATTGGAGATGACGAATATACCTGAATATGATGGAAAGAGGATAATACCAGCAGACATACAGCGATGGCACTTATTGATCTCTTTGAACATATTTTATCCTCATATCTCCTACATAGCTGAGAAGTCCATGGACTGGTTGTAGGAATATGCCATTGTGGCCCCTAAGAACGACAAGGCTGATGTAATTAATGATACATGGTCTAAGTCATTCGAAGGGGTATAAATGGAGTACGAATATGTGGACACAGTTGTAAAAATTGGTCATGCAGTTTATTACTCTGTGGAATTACTCAACGACACCAGCTCACCTCGCCTACCATCACAACAAGCTTATCCTCATATTTGAGTCACCTTATTGTTACTGAGAANAACGACACCAGCTCACCTCGCCTACCATCACAACAAGCTTATCCTCATATTTGAGTCACCTTATTGTTACTGAGAAGCTTTAAACCTCCGAAATTATTCAATAAACCACATACTCCAAGTGAATGTTTTGCAAAAACATTTAATCGAGGCCACAGTCTTCACTGGATGTGCTCTAAGTGAATCAGTTTCCATACCATGTACACCATTAATTCCATCCAAGCAAACTTTCGAATTTAACTAAGAGTGCGATTCCCCTCAAGGTCTGTTATGCTATGACTATAAATAATACCACGGAGTAGTCACAATAGACTTGAGGGAAGACTGATTCTCACATGGGCAGCTCTGCAAGGCCTGCTTCATAGTAAGCTCACATGGAAACTTGATAAGTCTACAACCTGAAGGCAAAAAAATTTAATGTGGTGCACAAAAAGGTCCTTCGACAAAGAAAAATTTAAGCTTGTTGGTGTAGCACACACGGGCGAAGTCGCGTGCAGAGATAAAGTGGATGTGGGTATATATGTGTATAATGTAACATAACTACATGGACAAACGTCGAATATTCGTCATAAAATATCTTAGCCAAAACGTGTATACGATCAATGGTCCAAAGTGGTTCCTAATGGTAGACCATATCCTTGGAGTTCAAGTAAAAAATATTGATTTAAATTGAATTTCTGGTTAAAGTTGAAATATTACTAGATATTAATTCTGTATTGGGACCTGTGTTTACTTAGCAAATAATGTATATTTTGGCTTCGGAAATCACAATGTTTTCAATGGCAATGTCTAATGTATGTAAAATTACCATTTTAAAAATATGTGCACTCATGAAGAACGACAATTTTGTGTAATTTATATTATAATATATGAAAATATATTCTTTATTGATTTTTATATTTATTATGTTGCTAAAAAAGTTGGAATATGAACTTTTATATAACGATATATTATAAGTAGAATTATAAATTTTTGTTCTCATTTTAAGAAAATAAATGTTAAATATTTTATGTCAAACTTGTGTTTTCTTAAGCAGAACTTACAATATGTATCATGACAGTAAAGATAGAAATGAAATTTTTGAACTAGGTATCATTGGAAAATTATTTATGTAGGTAAATGAGACAACATTAATACTTCGAAATAATAAATGCACTACTAGAGTATAAATGTTAAAGCTGTTAAAGGTGGTTTTTTTTTTTTTTTTTTTTTTTAATTTTACAGATATTTTATGGTTTAGTCATATGATTTCATTTATAGTTTAAGAAAAATAAACATTTTGAAAAATCAAATTTACCATGTTTTTTTTAGCGTAAATATGAGAACATTAACTTCTAATCTTAATTAGTTTAAACTTAAAAAAATGTGGCTCAAATGATTTGAAATCCTATAAATCGTTCGACTGGAGTAATTGTTAAAATTCTGGCTATTATGACCTAAGTTTATATCTCAAAATTTTAAATTTAAATACTGATGAATTGCATAACATATTCCCAATATGCATTCACCATTAAGTCCTAATAATACAAACAATTATCTTGAACTCGGCATTACATATCAATTTTGTTCCTTTTTAAGAGTTTTAAGAAAAAACGTAATTTAAAATATTGCTGTAAATATTATTTATTGATTTTTAATATACTTTTTCCATCGCAGTCCTTTTTTTCACGCTATTATTTCATACCACAACTAAAAAATAATGTAATAGGCCTGCTTCATAATGAAGAAACAAATAAGCTAGCTGAAGGCTCTAGATGTTTTATGAATTGTGCAATCAATGTTATTGGAATTCCTCTATCGAAAATGGCCGCGAGCTGGTTGGAACCATAGATTTAAAAAAATATGAAGTACACGGACTTTCATCTTCTGCGCATGTAACCTACATTGACTTACCCCACACCAATAAAACTATCAAAGTCACATTATCACCAGTGATGAACGCGTTTGTTCGCATTAAAATTTTCAGAAGAGATACCCTTTTTACACCAATTAAATACTTATGTTCTAGCTGCATTAACACAAGGTTAGAGAAAATGAGCAAATATATCCAGGCACTTGTTTAGATAAACAGTGCTATCGGCAGGAAAGCAAGTCCAGTATTGGAACACGCAGATTGGCTCGTGTGCAGCTTGCACGGGCACTCTACCGCATTTTCCCTCTACGGTTTGAACAGCGGCGTAATGTGCCGTGAATTAGGGGTGGCAGTTGTTAGCTGATCTGGTTTGCGAAGGGATGAAGGGGAGGGGGTGTGGGTGCGCGCGTGCGGTTCGACAACAGCCCGCCTGCCGCCTCGCGACGCCCCGACTCTTTCCTCCCGATTACCGCCAGGCCGCGCCACGTGTCACGCCACCCCTTGCCAACCTAACAACGGCGCGCCAGGTTGGCATGCCTGCCGGGCGGCGGGACCCGAGCTCGAACGATCATACCTCTCAGGGGCGAACATGCCCCGACTTCGTGATGGTTTAGGTCCCTGGCACAATAAGCGGTTGGTGGTGATGGCTGTTGTTGCTGTTGATGGTTGTCGGTTGGTGTGCGATAAGTTCCATGGCACAATAGTCAGTGTTGACGTTGGCGTAAATTGTTTCGCGGTTGTGCCAACAGATAGCAGTAAAATATTAAGAAAGGCGAACCAATTGTTTTATATAAGTCGTTTTAAAAACATTGTTTTTTTTATCAATTCTACAAATTAAGTGCACTGCATCTTATAAAAATAATAATATTCACATAGCTAACTCCAATCTGTCTATAATTATGCAATTACTTCGCAAAAGCCTGCAAATAGAATAAATGTGTATGGTTTGCTTTAACCTCTGTGTTCTTACACACGAGAGGTTTAATAATACTGGTTAATTACNCAATCTGTCTATAATTATGCAATTACTTCGCAAAAGCCTGCAAATAGAATAAATGTGTATGGTTTGCTTTAACCTCTGTGTTCTTACACACGAGAGGTTTAATAATACTGGTTAATTACTATCAGCTCGAGATAAATATTTGTATTGTGACGATTATTTCCCGCCATTTCAAAGTTTTTCCACTGTCACTCGTTCAGAAACTAGAGAACGCTTTCTAATTGGTTGGTTGGTGGTAAAATNCCATTTCAAAGTTTTTCCACTGTCACTCGTTCAGAAACTAGAGAACGCTTTCTAATTGGTTGGTTGGTGGTAAAATTTAAATACATTCCAACTCGCTACAACACCAACCACCAACATGAAAACCTACACCAACCACCGAACCACGAGTTCAAATTATTTCAGGACCAAACACCAATCACCAACTGCCTGTTTAGCCAGGCCTTTAAGGTGGATTCCCATGTACGCCGATGAAGTCGNAGGACCAAACACCAATCACCAACTGCCTGTTTAGCCAGGCCTTTAAGGTGGATTCCCATGTACGCCGATGAAGTCGAACAGAGAGAGGGAGAGAGAGAGGACAAAACCTATGGTTGTTCACATGTAAGCAGTATTTCCTGTGTTACAATTTTGCAATTTCGTCGCAGGCTGTTTACGACCAATCTGTTCAGATCCTTACTTTTAATACCGATATTGTAAAATAAGTGATGGGCAACCAACTAGGCGCGTAAATGTTTCTGCTCTGTTTTAGTAATTACATTGCCGTACGAATTATTTACTAAATTATTTTGAAAATACTGTAACTTTGTTTAAGCTGCCAAATATGCTTTACAGTTTAGTGCTATAGTCTATTTGCGGTTTCTGCGCACTTTTTGAACCAAATTTTTGAAAAACACCCCCTATGTGACGTGTTTGGTTGCTTTCTTAATATGGCATGTATCGCAAGCGTCTTATAATTCTGTTAATATTAAATTACCCCATTGTTGGTTAAATTTAAATTGACTAACACGTTATCCAGAAACTATAATATTTAATTTCCAACTAGTACGAATAAATATAGCGAGAAAATAGGAGTGTTGTTAATAGCTACTAAGAAAAAAATAGTTCTTATGAAGAATATTATTGCACTGAGCGTGCACGAATGCGGCTCATTGGCCCTCTGGTGTCATAATCTAAGCTTTAATCGCATGAGGCGGAGGAATATACTGGAAGTAGAACTTAAGTAGAGCTTCAGGAAAATGAGGAGTTATCTTGAATAGACTATACCTACCGGTTCATTTCCAAACCACATTTATGTACTACATGCTATGACTGAAATTAACTTTCGTGTTCGCGTATTTCAATAAATATATATACACTGAACTATATATATATATATACTTTTAAGTAAGAGAAAACCCTTTCATTCTCCAAGAAATTAGTGGTAGAAAATGTGTGAACCAAATGACTTCTGCGAAATATCAACGATGGCTGCTCTTCCCTCGAGCAGTAATTTCGGCGTTTGCTCAACTTCTCGACGTAGCTCGCGAGGAAAACGAGGAAGGTTTCTGATTGGCGGTTCTAGTTTTCCCGCTGTACTTGTTCCGCGTGATTGGAGCACATATTAACCTGGCATTAAGGGAGCTTGGTTCGTTTCAGTACGACTGTTGCCAACTGCATTTCGGAAGAGGTGGGGTAGTTCAGCGCCGCGAGGGTTTCGTCATATAAGGCTGCAACGTGGGTGTATCCTGTTCACAGTAAACTAAGCACACTGGAAACCAATCTTTGAAAAATACCACTGCCCCTACCTGCACATGTTTTAATGGGGAAAAAGACTTGCAAGTTCCAAGAAAAGTTGGTAACGACGGAGGGAAAGTAATTCCATGTCATAGTGTTCAATTAAAAGGGTTCGGTTAATATTTGTGAATACTGAAATCTTTTATTTTCTTTGTTTTTTTATTGCATATAAGCGTAATAATGAGCAAACTTTTAAAATATTTACTTTTATAATAATTCCTCGGTTTCACTTGACCGACAAATGAATAAAGTGATAAACCCTATGGAAAAGTTACTCTGACATATGGCGGAATAATACACAATGTGAACACAAATAGATCTTAAACAGGGTTTTCAAACGTGCTCAATTTGCCGTGAACAGTTTATTACGCGGCATATAAAGCAGAGTCACATTGAAGGTAAGTGAATAGGTAATTAATGCCTAAACGTCTCGTCGAAAGCGAGGTTATCAGAGACGGAGAAAGTTGCTCAGAGAAGCAGGAATGGGGAAGGAATCGGCCACGATCTGTAGTAAAGAACCATCCCAGCATTTGCCTGGAGTGGTTTAGGGAAACTATGGCCGTACAGGGAATGGAACTTGGGTTTTCCCATTCAAGTCCATTGTGTTACCATTGTGCCACTTATCTCTATGATTCTCATTGAAGTTAGCTATGAGGCTCGTAACGGTCTTTTTACTTTTACGTGTACACAACTTTTTACAGGTAACGCAAAAAGTGTTTCAACAATTAATTAAGAGTGACGTAACATTTTGTTTCCACGTGAAAAGTTGGGACAATATTAATTTGAAGAAAAGGTAACACAGTGACAGTTAGTTAAATGTGATAACAGACACGCTATAATTGGTTTTTGCATTCATTTCTACTCCTACTTATGGCCGCCGAGCCTGGATACATGGTCGGTCGCATTTACTGAAAATGCAGTGTTGATAGTTTCTTGAAGATGCAAAGAATGTTGCGATTTTAATCTTACTTCTGAGCATAATGTTTTCGTAAGACAAATTTAAAAATTTAAATTACTACTAAATTTGTGAAAATCTGTATGTGCTAGACAACAAATTATGTGTAACAGGCAAGAGACCAGGTTGGTAATGTGCACGCGAAGGTTTATTTATCTGCGGTTTGAAATATTCACAAGAACTACAATTTTAATTAATTTTTTGAAGGATACATAATGTAAAGATATCATTACGAGGCCCACGTCAAATTCCGCGTGACTGCCTTAAAACTGTCATTTGGTCAAACAGGTATTTGCGGAAGATACATACGAATGTAAGTTAATTTGGCAGAACAGGTAATTTGTTGGACATACGTTTGGCAGAACACGACATGTGAAATAACAGGCGCGTGGAAGAACCAGCATTTGAGAGATCATTCATATGAAGAAATAAACAGGCGTTTGCCAATTAATTCTACTATGTGACTTTTCGGCCAAATCATTGTTACACATTGAAACTATTTCATACTGTTTACGGTACGTTTCTCGAAGAGAGAAAAATTTAATTTGGTATTTACCTTGCACGGTTAGGCAACGAAATGCAAAATCTCTTTTAGTGGTCTCTGAAACACTTCGTCAATTCGAACACGAAAATTAAGTCAATAATTGGATTAAGTCGCTCGTAATCGGTGAAGAAATTGTATCACTTCCAACTTCCGCAGCAATGAGAAGGGTGCTTGCGTGGAGAAAATTGAGAGTTACAGTTTTACGTGGTAATTTTATGTTCACAGAGGGTAAAAGAGATTACGACAATGCCATTGTGTTGCGTTCAGAACCACGTGACCGCCGACGCGGTGTTCCGTCTTGCAGGAGTATGGACACAATTCATCACTAGTTTGTCTCCGCACTAGACCATCCCCGATAACGGCTGCTCTCCACAAGCGATGTCGATTCCAAGAGGAACAAGTCAACGAGAACTTCCGTACGACGCTGGAGAATTTCTTCAGCTCAGGGAAATATGTACAATGTTCCTCTAACAGTAAAGACATAGCAAAGTGACCCTCTATCGCCTCTTATATTCCGGGCTGCGGTGGTGTATTTTCCAAACATCTCTTCCTCCACTTTCATTCACTACGGTTCACTGGGTTCGATTTCCAGAGGATTGAAACCCAGGCCGACGTCCGGCGGGTTTTCTCGGGGTGCTCCTTGCTTTATCTCCACTTGGAACTTTTTGTAACAAATAGGTCACGTACTTCTGTAAAATCGATCAGGTGTTTGTGTAATTTACGTTTTGCGATTCGTCAAATTCGAAGCTTACATATTATCAATGGCAAATCACCGGAACTCTTCAATGTCAGTTGTTAGTCTTGACTTTCATTAGCATGTATGCATGTAACTGGAGTTTCTATTCGGGTCTCAAGCTATCGATGTTAAGAGCCGACCAAATCTCGGCAATCCACTGGAGTACTGAAATAAATTAATGCGTATCACACGCTATTAACTGTTTGGTAAAGTAATTTGCCGAAATATTCCTTTAGGGTATATAATNAACTGTTTGGTAAAGTAATTTGCCGAAATATTCCTTTAGGGTATATAATTTTTTTTATAATTACTGTAAAATAAGAGTTTAACATTTTATTGATTTATTCTGATGGTATTAAATGCTAAACAATGCATTACGTATGCATGATTATATGAAGATACGTGGTTCATTTTAAAAACTATGTGGATATGAGTTTAAGGATAGTATAATTAATTCAAATTTATCTGTTATAAAATTAAGTCCTGTTGTATAAGAAATAGTAGCACTGGATTTTTAACTGCTGACTTTCGTGGTGTCATGCGGGCGTCATTGCGGTATGTTTACTCTATGTAAGCGCAGTACAGTGTCGGTGTCAAGNATTTTTTTTATAATTACTGTAAAATAAGAGTTTAACATTTTATTGATTTATTCTGATGGTATTAAATGCTAAACAAAGCATTACGTATGCATGATTATATGAAGATACGTGGTTCATTTTAAAAACTACGTGGATATGAGTTTAAGGATAGTATAATTAATTCAAATTTATCTGTTATAAAATTAAGTCCTGTTGTATAAGAAATAGTAGCACTGGATTTTTAACTGCTGACTTTCGTGGTGTTCCAATCAAAACAGTGAAGAATTCAAAACGCAATCTACAGAACAGCGAAAACCAAACTAATTGGAACACGGTCCCAGTTTATCACCATTACAGCTAAATATCTCGTCTCTTGAGCGTAGCACAATCACTCTCTTTTTTTTTTCTCTCTCTTTTTCGCTCCCTGCATATCATACTCATTCCAACTACACTGAACCCCGAACCACCAGTGTGGCCAGAAGAAAGTAATCTCGGCATATCGTTTTCACAGCAGTAGATTTTTCAGAAAATATTTTTAAGTACATCAAATTTTAAGGAGCTGGTTTTCTTAAGGATTTTGTTTTCCTATAACATATGTCAACAACGTTCCTCGTTTCAAGTGACGAAGAAAAGAGTGTTGAGTGGAGAGATTTGGGCGGCTCTTAACACCCAGGTCTTGAGAGTCGATGAGGATAAAGCGATATAGGTACGGAGCAGCGCCGGAATGCAATGGTGAGGGGGAAACGGGAGACCCGCGAGAAAACAAGCAGACAAGAACTACCGTCGGGCACGATTCCCACGTGCGAAAATCCACGATGCGACCCCGCCGGGAATCGAATCTGGTTCGCCTTAGTGGTAGGTAAGTGCGTTAGCTACTACGCCAACGACACTCCACGAAGAACATTTTCTTGTTGTACAGCGTAAGGGTTCAGCAGTGAGACCTTGGAGATAAATTATTCGTTATTTATATCCTCCAGAGTTAAAGAGTTATCCAAATGCAATTTGGAAATTTCCGCATTTTCAAGCATGGTTTTTATTGTCCACTGGCTATACAACGTCTCAGCGGTAAGAAGGCAGGATTTGTGCTGCCCCTGTTTAGTTTCGTGAGCAGGTAATTTACAAAGGAAACATGACCATTAACATCAAATTAACTGCAGCTGTGATATTGAAATGCCTTTATCGAGAGCTATAACTTGCACCGTTAATGTCCGTTCGAGCCAATTATCACTCACTATCTATGGACACAGATTAGATACCAGATACGAAAATGTATTGTTATGTGTCTGACTGGAGCGTGTGTAATATATAATATTTATTTTGGTAATTGAAATTGTTTATTTAATTTATGATATGCTGTAACACTGGAGTAGCCATCAACCGTACAGTGCAAATGTAGTATAAATTTAAGTTTGCTGTGACTGTAGCCTTATTTCAAAATATATAAAGAAATAATGTTTGCTAAATGTGTGACAATTCACAAATAACTGCATGCAGAGAAGAAGTTTACAACACTATTTACCTTGACAAAATACAAAATAATTCTAAATGGCACAACCCATAAAATAACTAGCAAAATGTATCACAGCTGTCGATAATAATAGATCACAATGAATATCCAATTATTAACACAAATAAAACAATTCATTAAAACGCACCATCAATTTCGGAGCACCAAAGGAATAAATTAACGTTATATAGAACGCATCTCGTCTCCATGACAAAAACATTTAAATTACAGTGATCCATATTTTACTATACTAAATAATGAATGACCTGTAAACATTTCTTGAGTAAGTGTATTCTCTAGGACCTATTTCATTTTAAAACTGACAGAAAAGATAGCAGCAGAGATTGTCCCATAAAAACCTCCTTTCCCTTTATCATTATATTACAAACGATTTTTAACTATTACGGTGGGAGGCAGTTTTATGGGACCCATCACTGCTCTGAGAGATGAAAATTTCAATAACGGACGGACAACTAACACTTAGGAATGGCTAACGCCCTAACGATGAAGTCGTGGAAATAGTGCTACACAAACATTCATTAAACTAGGGCGGCGGACAAAGACGTACACGACACGTTAAAAAAGGACACACAGCAACGCGACACCATAGTTAAGCCGAGAAGTAGTTTGGAAGGGCAGCCAAAGCCACAATTTTCAAATGGGCTAGCACTGCTGCACGCTAAACGTACAACACAGCTATGCCACGCAAATTGCCAAAACATTTAAAGGCCCTAATGCAAACGTTAACTTCCACGACACGCCGTTTTAAATGCCTTATCGCTCTGTAGAGCGTGACTGGAAGGAACGTCATCTCAACATGATAAGAGCGTTGACCTCTACTGGGCGAGGGGAAGTGCGGGTAAGCCATAAGGTGCAAACGGAGATTTTTTTTTTTTCCTTAACAATTTTATTTGGTAAGCCATTCCGAATAATACACTGGCTACATTTATTTATTTAATTAAATTTAAATTTAGAATCGAAGTATTTAGTTTCATTAGAATTGGCCATGTCTTTTAAAGTTACTGTGTAAGTTTGTTTAATTAGCTAAACAATTTTTATTGTTAGACTTAACTTAGGGATAGGTTGGATATTCTTTATTAATTTTGCGAGTTTTAAATTGAATTTAATTAGGGGAAAGGGGGAAGTACCCCCTGTAAATAACCCCTGATGCACTGTTTGTTATTTAATTGTTTGTGTTGCTGTGGACAAACGGAGATTTAGCCGGCGTAACGTAGCAGACGTCAGAAGGGCGTAAAAGTAGACAGAGCGGGGCCGTGCAAGGCTTCAAATAAACTACCATGGCCAATCAAGAGTCAGGAAGTCCGAAAGGGAAATGGGAAGGCAGGGTGGAAGGAAAGGGATGGAAAAGGAGGGGGGGTGACCCGAGCAAAGAGTACACCACCGTGCAGACAAGTAACTAAACATAACGCGACAGCGCCCACGTCGCAAATTGGAAACAGCAGAGACCTATAGTACTCTCGGCATCAGCTGTAATCCAGCTTCGAGTTCGCGAAGCACGGACATCTGCAGAAACCGGAAGTTATTAAGACCATGGTCGCACCGGACACAGAACTTCTTCACTTCAAACATGTTCAGCATTACAGTCGATTCGCGGTTTCTTCACAATTTTTGAATCTAACCTTTGAAACATCACCCTATCTAACACGTTGTTATGGTGTGATCAGGCCTTAGCTGAAAGGCTTGCCTGATCACACCTTCAAACCTTAAACCTGGAAACGAGCGGGATTGCAACGCCACCATTTGGTCGTCGATCCTTGCGAAAGAAGACAGTTGCAGAAATCCCCTCCACCGGTCACTGAGCGGGGCCGCAGAACCACGCGCTTGATATAGGCCGGCGTAACACCCGGAACAGCGTCTTTCGCCTTTAGTCCTTTGGGCGACCCGACCAGCAAAGCTGACCAGGAAGATGGGCGTGTCCGGCCGGCGTTAACCGTCTCGCAGAATCAGCCTCCGGCAACATTAACGAGGTGATGACTTTCCAGTTAGGTTTAATTGAAATGGCATGAATCCTAATGTAATTAAATAATCATCTTGATATTCAATTTAAAGCTCCCCCGATCAATAGTCATTTAAATAGAAACTGTATAATCTTCATGTAATAAAACTCATCTTATACTGTTGTGATCTACCGAATAATGAGTCATTATTGAGCTACGTCGCTAAATACTTTCAAGTACGAGCTAGCTGAAAAGCTTGCTTCGTAACAAAGTGTTCGATTATTTCCTTAATATGCTGTGTAAAGCAAGCTAGTTATACATATGTTAACATATAAATACCTTATCTTCGGTTCAGTTCAAGGAAAAGTTGTTATGCAAAATTTTATTACACTGAGTGCGCACGAATGCGGCGAGTTTTCCCTTCGATATTGTTTTCTAGACTCGTCAAACTGTATTTGCACGAGACGGAAGAATATCCTGTAAGTATAGCTTTAGCATGGCTTCCGAAAAGTTGGAAGTAACCACGAATGGATTATACACACCGTTTCAATGTCTCCGAACTTTTTAAAATCACACTCACTTCTTGTTCAGAGTGAACAGGTCTTGTAAGTGCGTCGGAATAACTTGTCTTGTGTGCTGCGCTTTCACTGGCTGCTATAAAGTAAATGGAAACTATATTTAAAATTGGTTGACATTGGCAGGAATGTCTGCATTCGTTGAAATAAATAATAAGCCAGGCCGAAAAAACAATGTTTGCTATAGGGTTGCAATAAGAATAAGCAAAGTTGTTTTAAAAGCACTAAAGTACTCAACCACAATGAGTGGTTGAAGCGATTTTAAATAAATATGGGAACGAGTTTTCAATGTAAGGATTTTAATATGTTTGCATTTAGTTATTGAAGTGTAACCACTTAATCTAGTTCCGTAAGCGAACATGTTCAAACATGACTGCCGAATGAGTTCACAATAAACGCGATTCAACCGTTCGTGTGACCGCAACCTAAGATATTTCCAACTGATTCGCGAAGTGCGTAGTTGCTCGCGGAATCTGTATTACGTTCGCGGATTCGTACGCCGCAGAGCAATAGAAAGGGATGTGAACGAGAGTTTACATAGCGTTTGCATATTAATTTAAAGTACGTTAATTTGCAAAATAAATTCATCATTCTGAAGGCGCAATTGCAAGGGCATGAAATTGGGTAAAGGCACGGGACATGAGTAAGTATACAGAGAGCATCAAAATATTATTCCATACCAAGCATGTATTTCAGGGGGACCAACACGTGCAACACCATACTAAGTGCAGGATGCACTAAGTATGGTGTTGGACCACCCACAGCATTAACACAGGCGGCGATACGGTAAGGCATGGACGCATACAGACGTCGGGAGGAAGATCCTGCCACAGCTGGGGCTACTGACCCTCCAGATTCACCGCAGTTGCCGCTGGTCGAAGATGCCGTCCAGTCAGGTCCCAAACGTTCTAGATGGGTGAGAGTTCAGGGGACCTTGCTGGCCAAGGGTGCACGTTGGCATCACGAAGGCAGGTCAGAGATACCAGTGCTGTGTGAGGCCGGACATTATCCTGCTGGGAAATGTGGTGCTCAGGCTACACCAGGAAAAGCAGTGCCCATGGTCGCAGAATACACTGGTCGTATCGCCCCGCCGCCATGGTTCATTCAATCACCACCAACGGGAAACGTGGGGAATGATACCCCACACCATCACACATCTCGTTGGGGCGGTGTGTACCTCTACAACGAAGCGTGGATCACGGTGCTGTCCAGGACGCCTCCAGACTCGAATTCGGTCGATCATCTGTATCCAGACATAAACGTGATTCGTCACTGAATACCACTCGTCGCNATGTCTCCAGACTCGAATTCGTCGGTCATCTGTATCAAGACAGAATCATCCGCAAGCTGCCATGCTGCCCATTCCAGGCAGAAGGTTACACGTGCTCGGCGATTCTCAGTTCGTGGTAGACACAGGCGTATCCCCAGCTGCTGTGACACGTCCCTGGATGGTGCGCAGTGACGCCTTGGAGTGCTTACTGCCTATCGCACGATGAAACAATCCTCTCTGATGGTGGTCCACCGGGGTCGACTTGAGACTACTCGATGGGCTGCCTCTGCGTCCAACAATGACTCACAGTGTAGGCAGAACCGTTCAAGTGGTGGGTGAAAAATGCACCGAAACGTCCAAACTGCCTCTCGGAGGCCGACGATGCGGCCTCCCTCAAACTCATCCAGCTGGGCAAAGGCCTTTTGACTGCGCTGTCGGGGCATGCTGCGTGTTCACTTAAAGTTGTCCGACTAAAAAAAAAAATTTTTATATTTGTACAAAACATTGTTCAACACGTATGCATTATATGTGATAACATTTTCCTCAAAAAGTATTACATTTTATATTTTTAAAATTAATTGACGTCAAACACAAAATTATTCTGTTTTACTGCATCTGTAATAACAAATAATGAATTAGTTGTACAGATGAAAAAACTACAATGTAAAATAATCCTATGGGCTACCGCATGACGCATATTTAATCGCCAAATAAAAAGCCATATGCAGGATGGAACTGAACTCTACAGACAAACTTAGGCAGTTGATACCTCATCGGAAAATAGGTCGAAAATATATACACCACATATATATCCTAAGTATATTCCGAAGGGGTGTAAACCGCCCTTGAAAGTGTAGTTTGAATCACATGTTATTTGCTAGTAACATAGCCAGTATGAACGATAAATGTATTTTTTTCTGGACGCTGCAATATCAAACGATGAAGTACAACGCACAAACATATGGGCTCCAATATTAACAGCCATCCATGAAAAGGGAGGAGTTGGCACCACATTTGTGCACATAAAAATGTATCCGTGCCACATTATTTGTTGTTTTCTGTGGATTTATATTATACTTTGCATGGTGAACAAATGTTCTGCCCTGCGTTTTTAAGCTAAATGCCGCCGTTTTCGACAAATTGATTCAAAATATTCCGACAGTGAATCTCAACGCCTGCACATAGCAAAATATGTCCTGTTGGTGAATAATTTTGCTGTTTTAAATGAGATCATGTATTGTTGGAAGAAGTCTTGTGTCACGTGTTATTTGTACCTACCCCAACAAACTATCGCTGATATACAAGTAGGGGCCGTGGTGGCGCAGTGGCCAGACTGCTTGCCTCCCACCACGGCAAATCACACTCGATTACCGGTGGGGTCGACACGTATATTCGTATCTGGAAAACGTGGCAGACGTTGCCATTTGCCAGTGGTTTTTTTTTTAGGGGAACACCGGTTTCATCACCATGTAATTTCGCCATTGCTCCTTCTTCACCCCACGTGATCTTCATTGCCATGAATTAATTTCTCAAAAACGGCGGCATTTAGCTTCAAAATACAAGACGGTATGTTTGTTCACCATGCACGGTAGATCACAAATCCACAGGAAATAACAAACAAAGTGGTACAGTTACAATTTTTTGCACAAATGTGGTGTCAGCCCTCTCTTTTCATGGCTGGGGGTTGATATTGGAAACCCATATTTTTGTGATTTTTACTTCGTCGTTTGATAATGCAGTATCCAGAAACTCAGACATGTATCGTTCATTCTGGCTGTGTTACTAGCAAAAAACGTCTGTTTCAAATACACTTTCAAGGGAGGTTACACATATTCGGAATAGACTTAGGGTATAGGTCGTGTAGATATTTTCGACCTACTTTTTGTTGAGGAATCATCTGCCGAAGTTTGTCGGTAGAGTTAAGTTCCATCCTGTATATAAAAAAGTTAATTATAAAGAAATCTTTTATATATTTAAAATATTTTCAGTATGGGAACAGTTTTTTTAAAGATTATGTATTTATGTGTCAGGCAGTGACTCACAGCATTAGTTTATGTCGTAAATTTTTTCATCTGTACAACAAAGTATTTGTTTTTACGGCTACAACAAAACAAATACATTTTGTATTTGATATCCTATTATTAAATATATATATGTTAAATGTATAGTTTTTTTTTATTTGAAGAAAATGTGATCACATACAATACGTACGTGTTGAACAACGTTTGGTACAAAAAAATCGAATTTTCGACGTCCACAGAAACAGCGTTTTCTTTTTACAGAGTTGAAGAACGCTTCGTGTATGTTTGGCATTCTATGTCTTAAAAATGGGAAGCTATCACGAATACGAAGATGTTCAATTATTTGTAGTACAGAGAAAAATTTGGTTCTTTAACATTATGGACAGCATTTTTTCTAGAATTTCTCTACATTCCTGTAAAAACGTTCGTGAATAATAGAAAGTTTTTAAATAATATTTCAGAGTGGAATGACGAAATAAGAGCATTGCATTAAATACTGGCAAGCATTCGCATATAGGGGCAACCTCGCAGAAATCCAATATCACCTCCGCCAGACCGGAATGGCATCGTGAAACGCGACAATGCAGTGTGCCTGCGTTGCTCCATCTCTAATCCCTGATCCTTTGTGCTCAAAGGAACATAACGTAGCTACTTTCAGTTTTCATTTCTGCTTCATAAATACACTGACTGACCAAAAAAGTGAAACACCTTGAAAAAGTAGTCAGTTTTGGATGTTATTCAGTTCAGGTGCATACTAACTGCTGGGTGTGAAAATTATGAGTTTCGATGATGTGTAAAGTCAATAACGGCTACCAGAGTGCATGGGTGGTTCCACTACTAATATAGTGATCGTGTTATAAGGCGTGTGCCAATCGAAAGACATTCCGAACATTTAACACAGAATATGCCTCGTATATGCATTAGACAATACGAGGTTTATTAGGGGCTGAATCGTAGGTATCCACGAAGCTGGGTCTAAATGTCGGGTAACTGTCGCTCATGTAGGGCATTCAGGTTTCACAGTGGCCCGATATTAGATAATGGTTAAGTAAGGGCACCCACACTTCGTAGAGGTTCTAGTCGACCAAGGCAAACCTTACCAAGGCAGACCTTACCAAGGCAGACCTTACCAAGGATGACCTTACCAGGGCAGATAATAGGCATTACGCAACCCCATGATATCGGTGCCTGCCATCCGGACACAGTTACTGAACACTCTACAACGCCTGCACCATGTCTAGGTAACCCGCATCAGCCGCATTAAAGGTCCACCGCCTAATGCATAGGGTGCCTTTGACACAATAGCAGTGGTGGCGCAACCGGGAGGCATGGAGTGATGGTGAGGGGCATTGCACCATCATTAGCGATGAATCTCGGTTCTTCATCATCACAGACGACTATCGTGGAAAAGCGTGGTGACTCCGAGGGGATAACAGGTATCCTGCTAACGTTGAAGTGGTTCGAGAACTAGTGCAGTTCTTCAGCATTTCTGGAAGTGGCCTTGTGTGCAGTTATTTTTACTGCAAAATATATTATGTCGACTAACTGGGCATGCCAGAGGAGTGTGTCTACGTAAATATCATCTGTGGCATGTGAAGGCACCGCTGTATCAATATAAACAGCTGTAAACAGGACTACCTTCATAACTGTATCGTGAGACAGACTATTACTCTTCGCATCATAATGTTGGGATCGAGATGGTTTGGCTAAAGGTTGATCCAAAATGGTGGAGGGGGGCGGTTTACAGAGGACATAAACTGCTCCCAAAAAAACCCAGTTACATGGACATCAAACCGCCGTGTGTGAAATGATGTAATATCAGAATTATTTAAAACACTCATTCTCTATCACATAAAAGTGATTCCCAGAATTATGATGATTCACCCGCCAGATATAAAGTAAAGTTCGCTCCTGGTATGATTTTGAGTAACCTCTTATAGTGATTTGGGAGACACTATAGGTACAGCAGTATATCAGAGACATAATCTAACGAGACCGCATAGTGGCAGTCCTTCAACAAATAAACGTTCTTCCACACAGAGCACATGTGTCTACTGAATGCCTGTAACATGCTGAGGAACTATCCTCATCAGCGATGTCCCTCCATCTGTTCCCGACGTAACATGAGAAGCATCAGCTCGGATGTCAGCTTCCACCTGGTGCCGATCTGCACAACATCGAGTGCCAGTTACAACATGTATGGGCCGACTTGCCTCAGGAGATGTTATAACGACTATTCGACTCCTTCCTAAACGAAAAGTACCAAGTATAAAGGCACAAGGGAAGCTACACCTAACACAGATTTTTTTTTTAACTGAACTGAAATTTTCCTTTTGTTATAAATATTACCGTACTTTTACAAAAAAAATTGTTTGTACTTTTCCAAAAACCGGATTTCTAGAACCACAGAAAAATATTTGCAGTAATACTGACACACATAAATGTTATATTGTGTTCATGGTAAAGTAAGCACTTTTGAGGCCCTATAGTCACTTTTCCCTTGCAGCCATTTTTATCCTCTAGCCTCCTTTTCAAAAAAATATTGCTACGTAACTAATAAAAACAGTGCGTATGTTCCACTCCGCTCGGAAAATAGCGCCTAAGGCTAAAATAAAATATATTTATTGACCATTATTCTAAATGGGAGGGCTTTCAAAAGTACTCACTTTACCGTGAATATCCTATAAAAGCTGTATCATGTAATTGCACTAAAAACGTTTTTGACAACTAGTTTCCTGACAATTTTTGTGACAATTTTTTTTTTTTTTGTGTATAGACATGGAACTGGAAGTATGCTCGTACTGCCAACTGAGATGTACTCTTACCTTTTTTATAGCAGTTTCAGTAAAGTCATATGTTCTTTCAACATATGCCGTTT
>NQII01002150.1:122927-220199 GCA_002778355.1 Clitarchus hookeri
TGCGGGGTTCCAAATTCCTTCGAGAGGCTTAACTTCTTATCCGTGAAGGTACTACACTACAAAATAAAATAAAAACTTTTAAATCGGCTTTAAGCTAAATGTTCAGTGCCTCGGTTCTATACTGCGAGCCAATAAAGATGGTATCCAAATAGTAAGATTTTACATAGGGAATTGAGAAAATACGAAATAACGAGGGAGACAGTCATTCAGGTTAAAGAATTGTAATATGACATTTGATATGGAAGGAAAAAATTTATCGGGAGAAGTTGATTCAATTTCGCACAAAGGGCTGCAAACAAAGCTAGGGATTAGTTGTCTGTGACAGAAGGCAACGGCAATACCAAATATAGGTAAAGTGGGAAGTGGGCTGGGCTGCATTATCCAGGACATAACTCTTCAACTGATTGGTGTTTCCTTGTCGCATATCAGCCAGCACAGAAAATGTACAGAAGCAACGTTATTAAGGATATTTTGAGAGGCAGCAGTAACCACTAGTCTACATTCAACGCTACCGTGCTTAGAATCATATTGAAACTTACATGTTTGCAGTGAATTAAAAAGAACGTAGGCCATCGTCATTAATCAGAAAAGTATTCAACATTTTTTCAAGAAACATTTGTGACGGACACTAATTCCCAACTCCGTAAGAATCATTCTTTCCTTCATAAATATTCTGTTTCACCTCACGTTAAACTAAAATTACGCACCGTAAGATATAATAAAATGGATAGTAATTCGTTATTCACTTTTTCCCTACTAAATATGCAAAAATGTTTAGTGATATTCCGTTTTTTATTATTTATCTCATTTTGGTTAATAAACGTTTTGGTAATTGTTCCGTATTGCGTACTCTTATGGTAAAACCATAGGAAACCTGCGAGTGCACTATCGAGTATCCACTCAAATTATTTACTTTTCAAGTCAGTGTACTATTGCGTATCCGGTCGAATTCCGTTTAACGTATCCAAGTTCAAGTCAATTGCTCCGTTTAGCGTATCCAAGTGTGTTTTTACTTAAAACCTTAAAGTTTTCAATTAGGAAAACGTACAATGGTGTGTGNTAGTTTGGATACGAAATAGACGACTTTTTGGGTGGATTTTATATATCATTGGATACGTAATGTAATGTTTTTTTGTTGATTTGGATACGTTATACGAAATAATCACCAACGTTTTATATGCGCACTTAATAATAACTAACATTTAAGATGATNTGATTTGGATACGTTATACGAAATAATCACCAACGTTTTATATGCGCACTTAATAATAACTAACATTTAAGATGATTTCTGTAATCTGTATTCATTTTGATACGTATGAAAAATTATTGTATTATTTTGCTTTAGAATATTTTGAGCCTTCTCTCTCTCTCTCTCTCTCTCTCTCGCTCTCTCTCTCTCTCTCACACACACACACACACTCACACACACTCACTCACTTGCAGGCTGACTCCTGCGAGACGCCGCTTACTACAGCCATAATTCTGCTTGCCCGCCCACCCGCTCCCCCTCGACCAGGTGGCAGGGGAATACCCCAAAGAGCTATCGCTCGTGAAATGGGATGCGTATACCTGGCGAGGGTTGGCGGCAATGTTTCAGGGCGGCACTCCGCCTAAAGGAAGTGTTTAGGACGCGGTAGACCGCGCCTTCTCATCGCGAGAGGGAATGGGAGTTCAGAGGCCCGTCTTACCAGGCCCGCTAAACTGCTTTGCACGAAAACTCTACCCCACGTGCATGCAGCTGACTCCATGATTGAGGCTGCTGTCTGGCAGAGAATTTGGGATAGGGAGATACACATCAATGAAATTCGGTTTTTTAAAAAGCCAATTTTGAAGATATAAACTTGGAACAAAAACCTAAATGTGAGATAGAATTATCTCAATCTCTGTATCAAGGGAAATAAAACAATTTGTTGTTGAGTATTTTTTAATATATTAAGTTTTCTGATATTTCCAGAAAAACGGATGTACATTAATGTTACAAAAGACTTCGATGACCAACGTGCACGAATTTTTCTGCTTAAAAAAGTCCCTGGTGTTATATATTTATCTTCAACAGAAACGCCAAAAAACGTTATTTCATTAATATGTATTTATTTACCTATACCAAATTCTCAACCAGGCAACAAACAGCCTTAAGGGGAATATTCCCACGCCACATTGAGTTATTGGTTTTTCTAGCTTATATAAATTTTTAAAAGAGAAAATTTTTAAAGTATTATTATACCCGACTACTAGATGCCTTATATTGCAGTACAGATAAGACAAACGAACTGCAAATTCATAATTACGTCACAATTTTAATTCCGCCAAAACTTGTCAAAATAAATACAGTGACAAGAGAACGAATTCGTAGTTCAGTCGTTGTGTCTCTACTGCTGTGTAAGGACAAATATTTCTTGGGTATATCGGTACACTGAAAGAACAGCCAAGAAAATATGTAATTGTACGTGACCGAAATTGTATCTAGCTGCCCCATTGGGGCCGTGGTGGAGTACTGGCTAGACTAGTTGCCTGGCACCAAGGTGAACCGGGTTAGATTCCGGGCGGGTTCGCGCCCGGGGTCTTCACATGTGGGAAACGTGTTGGATTATGCTGCTGATCGGCAGGTTTTCTCAAGGATCTCCGGTTTCCCCCGTCCTTGCATTCCAGTGATGCTCCTTACGTCACTTCGCCCTCATCGGCTCTCAATACCTCGATGTTTACAGCCACCTAAATCTCTTCACTCGTTTCCTTTACAGAGTAAAACACACAAGGCAACGGAAATGCGAACTCATAATTAAGTCACAATTTTAATTTTGCAAAAATTTGGCAAAACGAATATTGCGACATGTTTTACAGAAATTAAGAAGCAGCCAAAAATATAAAACAAAATGCAAGAAATTTTTATTTTCAGCAAATTTTTGAAAATGCAAAACCCTTTCCTTGTAGTAGCTGGAAGTAGCTTTTACCATTTTCTTACAGTTTGTATTATTTAATTTATGTACGTAAGTTATAAAATAGTTTAATTATGATTTTGACTTGTATTTATGGAAAAACTACTCTCTCAAAAAACATTTTTGCTAGAAAAGAGTAATCACTGATAATATTTTTAAGTTGAAAAATATTTTGCACTGTTACAAAACAACAAATATTTCGTGGCCAACAACCTAGCGAAGCTATTCATGATATCCAAATTGTAGATTCCGTTTTCTATTCCTGTCACTTATGTGTATTTTTGGGGTATAAATGGACTGATGCGAATGTTTCACAATAAATTTTTTGTTCAAAGTTCCGTAGCAGGCTACTTAACATAGCCTAGACACATGCAGTACATTATTGTTTTGATTATTGCGCCATGAAATGCTAGCGTCAGCAATGGAAATCCTATGAGACGAGTCAACGAGAGAAAGAGAGCACGCCTAGCACGTAAAGGCGACCGGGCAGTCAACGCCAGTAGCACGGTGGCCCTTAGTGCATCCACGATTCTAGGCTTCTGGTACGCGAATTACCACCTCCAGCCAGGCGGCACCCATAACTGACATTTTCTGAGAGTCCTGCTTAAATTTCGCTTTCATCTTATTGTGTAACTTTTTGTTTTAATAAGTTTGTTTTTTTTTCCATAAAATGACAATTAGAGACATAGTCTACTCTCAGTTAATTTGGTAGCGATGTAGGGAAACAGTTCCATGTTACAACGTAGTAATGAAAGTGAGAAGTTTACATTTGTGGACGGAAACACAAATTATTTCTTTCCGTTTCTGTTTGTGTTATGTACGTAAGACTACATATTCATATATAAGATACGCATTTACGTACTTAAACTATTCCTCAGTTTTCAGTTTGTCAACACGTGAGTCATCAGGATTCGTTGCAATGTTAACGTTACGTCTGTTGGATGGTACAAAAGCGGCAAAAAAATTAGGTCCATCGCAGTGCTTTTTGTGTTTAATTGAAGTTCATCCTGGTACTTCATCTCTTGTTATTTTCTTCTTTCCTTTAGTCCTGGATCCAAGAAGAGCACATTACTGATAACTGGCATCAGGATAGTGATTCATTGTGACCCGCAAATCGCCAGCAAGCGAGAACTTTAGACATACGCGAAAATGTGGAAGGCTGTTATCCGTTCCTTGCTCCTTAAGGCGCCCGTCTACCTGGCGCTTGAACTGCGTTGCAGAGTGTTCCAAATACACGTTTTTCAACGAAACTATTAAGCGTGCGTCCAACCTGCTGATCTACGAAAAGAACACACACTTCAGACGAGAGCTGTTAATTACTTTCAAAATATCACGTACGTTAGAAACATAAATTCAGAGTACTCCAAAACCACTAAAAACGACCTTTCCAAGGCTCTGTAGCTCAAAATGCACGCATCAGATACATACAAAACTACTATAGGGGCCTGCATTGAACCTTCCTAAAGACTTCCCACTAATAAAATTATATGGTCACCGCTGAAAGCCCCATAGGTACACGCAGCACGACGAGAACACTGCACGCCAGTTCAGATCCTTGCGTTTAGCGGCGATGGCGTACTTGATGCGCGTGGCAGTGTCGCCCTAATCGCTCCCACGCTTCTCGGCCTAAACATGGGAAAAAGTTCCAGGTAGACAGGGGCCTTAATGCGTACTACGTGAAGTACAGTTGCTCCGTTATCTCGGCCCGGTGCATCAGCGTACATCCCATGTCGTTGNAATCGCTCCCACGCTTCTCGGCCTAAACATGGGAAAAAGTTCCAGGTAGACGGGCGCCTTAATGCGTACTACGTGAAGTACAGTTGCTCCGTTATCTCGGCCCGGTGCATCAGCGTACATCCCATGTCGTTGTACTACCGGGCAATCTTGCCCATCGACTGGGCGTGATTTGGAAAACAAAATAATACCAGTAGTAAAGAAGACTTTCGCACATATATAGGTAATCTGAATTCGAATTCAGACAAAGTATTTTACTTATATTATATTGCCTAGTTTAAAATCTACTTTCCGAATAAGAGAAAGGTTTATGATATCACTTTCCTAGCTGCGTTTTTCTGTATGTTTATGGATGTATGTCTGCGTATGTCTGGAGGGGGGGAGGGGGTACACACACATAATTTTTTAACATTAGTCCAATTTTTTAACGCGTAAACACAATTTCACCAAACTCGGTACACATATAGAACTAAGAAAAGATCCCTGACTTTTATTGTTTTTGACCACGCCGGGCACTAACTTTCAATATGGCGACAATTTTAAAATGTAGGGTGATATATCTCGGAAACCATTCAGCCGGCTAAAACCAAATTTTTAATGCTGACAGCGCAGGATGTAAGCATTGGATTCAGAGGTTAATATGGTTTTTGGTCCTTCATTTTGGATGAGAGCGCCATATGAAAACATAGAGATTTTACTTAATATCTAGAAAATTACTTAACCAATTTTCGCTAATTTTGACAAGTATGTAATACTATCGTAGTCTAGGTAAATGTAAATAGTTAAAATTTATAAGGCACTGATTTTCAAAATGGTGGCCATACAAATATTAAAGGTTTTGTCTGTTGTAACTACAAAACAATTAAACCAATTTCAACCAAATTTTGTACGACGAAAGTATCTATTACAAGCATCATAAAAACCAAAAAAGAAATAACTGATATAACTAATAAACCTACTATCATAAACCTTAATTTGTAAATAAGTTCTTAAAAGCTGAATTGGTAGGTAGGACTTCATTTCTATTTGAACCCTGAAAACAACGTACAATAAATTAAGGTACAATGCAATGAATTATGGAGCTCGAATTCGGAGAATCTCCTTCAGATTTAACCATCTAATGTTTCGAAAGATAGGGTTAAGAAACTTAAAATATTAAGAGACCCGTCATTTTGAAAATAAGTGACTGAGCCACTTAATGCACGTAAGTTTATATGGCCTGCCGTAGCGTTACGTGTGAGAAAAAATTTGTGAAAAACTGTTGTTTAGTCCTTAAGATATGGCATAAAAAAATTAATGTTCTTATTTAATGCTATTCTACAAAATTTCAAAACATATATATGTTCTAGAAAGGGTGCTTGTAATGTATACTGTATACATAATATTGTTGGTTAAATTTTTTAAAATATAAGGGAACTAAACTAAATTATTTATGTCGCTGCCATTTTGAACATCGTTGCATGACCTAACTAAATAATGAAAGTTGACATGAATTTCTAAAGCATTTATGATGTGCACAATTTGGTACAAATTATTTGAAATGTTCCAGTTTATGGTCGGAATCGGGAGATTTGTCCTCGAGATATGGCATAAAAACTCCATAACATTCATATGGTGACCTTCATAAATGGAGGACAAAAAAAAAAGAATGTGGTAGGAAATTCGATGATTGTATACTGCCAATATAAAAAGTTAAGTTAAAATGTATTACATATTTTCATATATATAGCAATCAAAATAAAAATTATCTTAAAGCCCCTATTTTAAAAATAAGTTTTTCATATTCTAAACATACATATATTAATTATGGTCTACCACAGTACAATATTTTTGCCAAATTTTCTAACAATGAGTAGATTGATTCCCAATATATGCAAACTTTTGTTTTATTGGTGGGGCTATCATACAAAATGGCAGAGAAATGAGGCTCTGCATAGACGTTTTTGAACGTTGTAATAGGCACTGCCAGCACAAAAAGTTAAATAGGAATTTGTTTCGTTGATAAAATATACTCAGCTAAAATATATCTATAGCCACCATTTTGAAAATAATTGCCTGGCCTACTTTAAACATACCAGTTTACACTATCTGCAGCAGTACTATTTGTTTGCCATATTTATTCGGAATCCGTCAATTATTTCCCAAAATATGACAAAAACCTTATTCATCCGTGTGTCACTATCTTACAAAATGGAGGACAAAATATGCTCCGTGTAGATACAGTTGAAATTTGTAATATCTACTGCCATCATACAAAGTTATATTGGATTTGATTATATAATTTCAACGATATAACATCCTAACCCAAAATAGCTATATGGCCACCATTTTGAAAATAAGTGTATGTTTGGCTTAAAACATAACTGAATATAATCTGCATTAGTAATACCTTTTTGCAACATTTGGTAGGAATCGGTTAATTTTTTACCGAGATATCACACAATAATTTTATTTGCTCATATGGTGCTGTATTCCAAAATGGTAGACAAAAGTGGTTAGGTGTTCGTATATATGATGCTTGTGACAGACACTTTCAGTATAAAAAATTTGTTTGAAATCGTATTTGGGAGTGGGTATATACAAAATAAAGATAAAAAAAATAATATGGCCGCCATCTTGAAAACACGTATCTAATTAATTTTAACTTACAAGTGGACTATCAATGTACTACTTACCTGCCGCATTCGGTGAGGTTTGGTTTAAAAAATTTTGAGACAAAGTGTAAAATATTATTTTTTATGTGGCATTATTTAAAAAAAAACGTGGTTATTACTTACATGGCAATACTTATTTTAAAATGTCGTTAAAGGATAAAAAAAATGGCTGAAAAAATGAACTAAGGTCTTAAAAGGGCTCACTTTACAATGAATAGCCTATAAGTATCTTGACGCTAGGGCGAGAGAGAGAGAGAGAGAGAGAGAGAGAGAGAGAGNTACAATGAATAGCCTATAAGTATCTTGACGCTAGGGCGAGAGAGAGAGAGAGAGAGAGAGAGAGAGAGAGAGAGAGAGAGAGAGAGACAGGAGACCTCTGTACGTCCTCTTCCTTCCTGAGACCTNGAGAGAGAGAGAGAGAGAGAGAGAGAGAGAGAGACAGGAGACCTCTGTACGTCCTCTTCCTTCCTGAGACCTTTAGGCTACCATCCACATCATACGACTAGCCCTAACCCCTTCTTGTCTCATCACAAATTGTATTTAGTGTATATTGTGTCCCATAAGCTATTCACAGTAAAGTCAGCATATTTTGAAGTTCTCTCATTGGGAATAATAATTGTCAATAAATAAATTACATTGTAGCCTTAGACGTAAACTTTCGATTCCGGTGAAATCTATACACTGTGTTTATTACTTACATGGCAATATTTATTTTAAAAAGCTGTTGAAGGATAAAAAATAGCGGAATGGAAAAAGTAAATAGGGACTCAAAAGTGCCCAATTGACCGTGAACAGTCCATAATACAGATGGTTTTGTCGTATTTGTATTTGTAGGATCACTTTAGATATATTGTGCAAGACAGTTGTAAATTCACCTAATTTTCGTTACAAGTGTTTTTCCAGAGGGTTCATAAAAAATTTTCGCACTAAAAGAATTAAATAATTATTTCTTACACCTCCTATTGTTATATTGTAAGGTATTAACTACCTTTATCATTATAAAAGCACTGACGGATGGTAACAAAGAATATCTTATTTCTTGTCTTCTAACAAAGCTCCGAGAAAAATAAAAGCCGTAACTATCGAACAAGGTTATACGGTGTTCAAAATTATTATTTATATAATTGCGTTGCAAAAATTTCTGCAAGTACTCTGAAATGCAACTAATGACAAATATTCCTGCTTTCGTGCACCATTCCCCTTAATAATCCCGCCCCCTCCCCACAACATTAAGATAAGTACACACCCTACCCCGTGGGAGTATAACAATCTCGGATCATCCCTTGGTTAAGGCAATGGGTAAATTACAATGTTCCAAAGTTTTAGAGTTGGCTCCTATACGCAGTTCACGGTAAAGCGAGCACTTTTAAGGCCGGAGTTACTATTTCTTTCCAGGTATTTTTTACGCTTCTATCACATTTTTAAATACATTGTCATGCAAGTAATAAACACATTTTTTACATTCCACCGCCCTCGAAAGTTAACGCCCAAGGCTAAAGTAATATATATTTACTGGTTATTATACCAAAAGATAGGGCTTTCAGAGGTGCTCAATTTACCGTGAATAGCCTATAGATTTAAAAACTTTCTTCCCGGACTGACATACACCAGCACGCAGCCGTACAGCGAAGTACGAGCCACGAACGCCTGTAAAGCTCAGTTCGCGATGAAAAAACGTGTGCACAACGAACGTGTACTTTTCAACGGTTCACGCTATCGTGTAGGCAAGGGTTGTTTACGTACACGATGGCCATGAGCCATGCCGTAAAAAGTACCTACTTTCGTTTTGATACGTACGCGTTCATTACGTGCACGGTCTTCCTCGTGAACTGAGTTTGAAACGCAGGAAGAGGAAGGTACAGCCCCGGGCGTGCCGGGCTCAGGAGAACAGATGCTCGGCCGCCGGTCGCTGACGGCGAGCTTCCTGAGGAGTGACGATGACTGATGACGCCCACACCGGGTGGACGCGCAGCAACGGTGGCGCCCTGCTACGACGTAGAGTCCTCGACACCAGCGACAGGTGTTCGGCGTGCCGCGCCGAGCTCATATCTACACTGGGGAAACTTCGGGAACCATCCACCTCATAAAAAATGTTCTGCGCCACCGGGGTTTCTCCGTTAATTGATTGCTCACGGCCCAAGATAAAGTATGGAATGGAAATACACACTGTCTGCGCAGAACACCGTGCCTGACTTAAGGGTACAGCCAACCGGCTAGCAGCTGTGAAATTTAAGTAAGAAGTCCAATGTTAAATAAATTTCGCCTGAGGTGTAGAGATAGCCGTTTCAAAGAAAATATATTTTTAATTNAGTAAGAAGTCCAATGTTAAATAAATTTCGCCTGAGGTGTAGAGATAGCCGTTTCAAAGAAAATATATTTTTAATATTTTTTTTTTTTTTTGATAATTTTTCTAAAGTGGAGATATTTCCCTAACATATATAACATGTTTGCAAGAAATTTTTAAAATTTATGTTTTCCGTAATCGTACATACTGCCTAGGTATACTGAAAATATTATCACGTAGGGATCTTCTCCTAAAAAATTCGTGAAGAATACATTTGGTTTTAAACACCTGTCTCTAAAATTAACGCACTGNCGTAGGGATCTTCTCCTAAAAAATTCGTGAAGAATACATTTGGTTTTAAACACCTGTCTCTAAAATTAACGCACTGAGCAAAAATTTCTTTAATACAGGATTTCCTATCGAAATGTTTGAGCTGGCAGCTGGTAGGCAGTGACCTTGACCAATGTATTTTTTTTTTAACTTGATGGTCTGCCTGATCATACCTCCAAACAGTAATCCAAGACACGAGCCGTGATTACCGAAGTACCTTGCGAAAGGCAAAGCAGACACCCCCTCCACCGGCCAGTATACAGGGCCGTAAACATACACAACACGCCCGATATAGGACAGCTTAATCCTAGGAACGGCGCCTTTCGTCGTCGGGGCATCGGACCAAGAGGACGTATGGAGATGTCCGGCCATCGCTAACCGCCACCTGAATCAGCCTACGGCAACATGGATCAAGTAAGGAGTCTCCAGTTAGGCAATAATAAAAAAGTGACATGTTATTATACATCATTACGATTAATAAGCCAACTTCCTGTCAATCCTTTTAAAGCTTCAAGTAATATTAAATGCTCTGAAAGCCCCATCTTTTATAGTCATAATCTACCTATCTCCGAGTTAAGTTTTACGCCCCTAAAGCGACTTTATGAAATGAAATAGAAATAAATCACGCCATAACTGTGTTATCCAGACAATTGTTAACACTGGATCTCATGTGAGATGTCAGCTACTACATTCCCGACTCGCGATTGGCTCAGGTGTCGCCCATAACTGCTGGGTCACCGGTTCGACCCTAGGCCCTGGACTGCGGAAATAATCATCGGACGGGGGCTTCTATTACGCGCGGACACTGCCGTGGTGTACGGGGGTTCTCTGCGAGTTTTTTTTCCTCTTCCTCCACACGTCTTTATTCCTTCGCCACCCCATCCCCATCTCATCTCGCCTCACGCGGTCTTCGCGCTTGTCGGGAGCGACAGTTCTATCCCGCCGAGTGCGGCAGTTGCATCAAATTATCACTCTAAGAAATTATTTGTTAATTTACCATGTCAGTGTATACGTACAGTGACAAAGCGCGAACGGTAAAATATTTTCCCGTTCATCCATGGTAACGTTCCTTCAGTTACTCGGTAAAGAGTCAGATGCGTAGGGAAGTTCCTAACTTTGTATAGTGGCGATGCTAAACATGCGCATATTTTCAGTCTGATACNAGAGTCAGATGCGTAGGGAAGTTCCTAACTTTGTATAGTGGCGATGCTAAACATGCGCATATTTTCAGTCTGATACGTTGTACTATTTCCATACACTGTATAAGTCAAAAAACTTATATTACCGTATTGGAAGTTTTAACAGAAATATTTTTTACAGATAGCTCTATTCTTTTTTTATANGTCAAAAAACTTATATTACCGTATTGGAAGTTTTAACAGAAATATTTTTTACAGATAGCTCTATTCTTTTTTTATACATGTTAAACATGCCTGAAGTCGAGAACTGCGTGTATATTTTCGTTTTCTCTTTTAATCGTGATATTGGGCGCAAAAAATTCCCCTTCCTACTAAAAAAAAAAAAAAATTCAAACAAGAAGGCATTACCGAGCACTGGCTGCTGAATGATTTAAAAAAAGTCTACTGCGCAAAACAAACGCACAGTTTTTATCAAGCATGCGTTCGCAAATATTTTATTCCAAGCGGAACGGTAAGCCAGTATTATTTAGCGTAGTAAAGAACATCTTAAACCATTATCACCTTTACTTAGTAAAAAGATAACTACGTAATAAAACGTGAGCAGGAAAGCTTTTAATGTCCTGCCGTCGAACGAAAAGTCTCTTTCTTTAGAAGCGCCGCAAGTAACAACGATATCGGTTTACTGGATGAGTAGTTTCTAATGCCCGTATGAAGGAAAGCTTGAAATGTATGCAAAAAGGGACTCTGGAAAACCGCCTTAAATGCCACCGGCTAGGCTCGCGCCAACGACCGCCCGAATACCAATAGGCTCGTGCCAACGACCGCCCGAATACCAATAGGCTCGCGCCAACGACCGCCCGAATACCAATAGGCTCGTGCCAACGACCGCCCGAATACCAATAGGCTCGTGCCAACGACCGCCCGAATACCAATTAGACATAATACGGCGTGACCACAGCAGTTTGTTTCAGAAAACTGGTATCAAATATTTAAGTCGTTAACAACTTAACATATTTTCTTTAGTTTTCAATAAACGCTCCAATGTGTATTTTTAAGGGCCTTGGTAGTCAGAATCGGTTTACTGCGCGGTACTACGAACGATATTTTGACATGGATGCTCCGATTAGGTGATTCGAAATTCATAAATTCAACTGATACATAAATTTTTATTTCTCATGTCGAAGAATCCCTTGGTCATATAACACGATAGATCGGTGGCCTGCCTCCAGAATCGATGAAGCCTGTATTGCAATGCCATTTCTATGCATCAAACTGCCAAAATAATTTGTGGATGAACCTTAATCCCTTTCGTCATTTTGTTTACAAAAATGTATCCCAAAAACACCAAGTTCTTTATATCAACAAGGGGTCGAGATGGCTGAGCTCTTAAACTGCTCGCCTCCCACCAAGGTGAACCGGGTTCAACCGCCGGCCGGGTAAATCCGGATTTTCGCAAGTGGGAATCGTGCCGGACGATGCCGCTGATCGGCGGGTTTTCTCGGGATTCCCCGTTTCTCCCGCTCTTGCATTCCGGCGCTGCTTCATTATCATCTTATTTCACCTTCATCGGCTCTCAAGACGTCGTTGTTAAGAACCACTGAAATCTCTCAACTCGGCTCTTTATACCAACGGCCCTCTCACTGGAATATTTTGTATGTAAGGAAAAAGGAACTACTTAAAAAATAGCTTGAAGTTAGAACGGGGGAAGATTAATTGAAGTGCGAGTTATATTTTCTGTTATGCTAAGATTTAAAATCAGGTATGAACGTGGAATGAATCAACACGCTATAAATATACGTATTAACATCACGTATGTTAAGAAGACAAGATTAAAATCCATGCCCATGAACTATATAATCCGCATACTAAACAATAAAGCGAGAGAATTTTACAGGAAAAAAAAGAGGTGTTGGTTTGCAACAAATATAATTATAGGATGGCAAAAACAGCGATGCCGCAGAAAGTTTCCTCAATTTTCAGTTCATATACGAGCCAACAATATATGTAGATTTACAACGTATCCCAATATAAGAAAAATAAATATTTAGCTGTTACTGAATAATATCTAAAACCAGTTACTTTATTCTGCAGTGATATTTTAAGTTAAATGTAATGTCGAAATATCGTACTTTTAGAAGTACAATTTAAACGGCGGCATTACTGCAGCTATTTTCGATTGCGAATGTGAATACGGTTGTATTAGATACTGGTAAATTTAATTCCAAATCTCGCTGTTACAAAATTCTGAACCATGACCACAATAAATACTGGCTGAGGCCACCCATTACTCTAACACGTATTTTTTTTATTTAATTCAAGGTGCAATGACTGGCTATACATAAGCCTATTTCCTCAGAGAGACTATCTAGCAATTCTGGAAAACATGCCACTCGACATACGTCGTCATATGTGTTTTCAACATGATGCTTGTCCTGCTTATTTTGCTTTGGTAGCGAGGTAAGAGGTTAATTAAACGTTTCCAAACAGGTGGTAAGGGTGTGGTGGTGTTGTAAGATGGCCAACTCGCTCCCCCGACCTCACACCTCTCGATTATTTCATGTGAGGAACACTGAAATATATGGTCTACAACGTGGTTCCTACGACACCAGAAGACATGCAGGAGTGCGTTGTGGCAGCTTGCAGAGGCATCACGCCAGAAACACTTCAGTCCGCTCGTATCTCGCTAAATATGCGTTTACATATGTTTATTGCTGTAGATGGTGATGTCATTAGTCTAACTTGCTTATAAACTATTAGGTTATTGAGGGAGAGGATAAGGTATCAGGATAAGCTAAGAGGAAGATGACTTGTGGAAAGAGTAATTAAAGTATTTACTTTCCATCTCCAGCAGTTATAAAGTGTTACATAGAATTTAAGACATGAGGTCACCGTAAGAAAGGATAATAAGGAAGGATATTTACGTTAGAGAGAGCAAGATAGAGAAGGAGCTCACCCGAGTCTCGCACCCTGACCTCGTAACCCCGATGTAAGACGTCGTCGCTCCAGGACCCGCAGCTGACCAGCCTGATGACACTCGCCGACTGTGTCGCTCAAAGACCTCGTAGCCCAGTCCACTCTTCGCGCACCTCCGCGTGTGTGTATTCACGTAACGCATTGTGATTGATTCCTGTTGTGCTCGTAGTTTGTTCTAATTACTATGAAATGCCCTTACGGTTAGCTGGGCCTACATTTTCTGTGCCTCTTTGCGCAATTCTCCGATGGTTGCTGAATTCGATTTCGGCCCGATGTTATGCTTTACAAACTCGTCTGTGGCCTCCTTCCTGGTTGTTGTTTAGACAGGTGTTGAATAACGGGGCCATGCGTAACATTGAACAAATCGAGCTCATGCTGTGGGGCATGCGGATGCGATTGCATTTCTCGTTACGTTGGTTTGTCATATTTTTGTTGTGCGTCTGAACGCACACGTTACTCAGAGCACTTAATAACTAGGAAACAAATATCTTGTATTACGTAGGTATCTGAATAAAATGTAATGCATTGATATCAGACTTGTAGTCACATTGACTCCTGTCTTCCCTCCGCTGCGGTGCTCTCCTTTGTCCGATAACGCATTCAGGTGACCCTTGCCTAATTAAGGCAAGCGCTACGCTGCTATAAGGAAGCGGTCCCACCAGGATGAGTCACGGCTCATGTTGCTTGCTTACAGCTGTGAGTACAGATCCACTGCCCCATGCTACCGACCCACTTAACTTAATCATATTTGCAAATTATTTCTTGGCGTTTCTGTGTTACTTTCCATTCCATATGCTATATCACTGAATTCCTCTTTGCACGTATTTTTAGGTGCCGTTGAAATAAATGTATGTTTCCAGGGAAGAAATCATATATGGTTTAATTGTTCCTGTCTATATATGTGTTATGAATAGTCACTTTGCGGCAAATTACTTGCCCCCGTACGACATTTCATTCAGCGAAAACAGAATTTCGTGATCTGCAACCATTCCGAAAATTGTGGGGGGTATCCACGTTAGGCGGACCATCCTGTTTTAACATTCAGTATGCATACAAGCGTGTATATGCATGTTATACCCATAATGCCGTTGGTCATAGTTCTACCATCACGTATAGTGATGACATTCCTATCGCCTTAAAAATACGAGTCCCCATACATGTCGATCCATACAGGGGGTGGACACTACATAGATTCAATCAATTTTTCAATCGCTATCCCCTAAATCCAACTTGATAAGCCTGATTTTTAAAAAAATACAATCACCACTTGTTTATTCTGCGGTAACGTCATACATTAAATAATTTGCAAAATAATTTATTTTAAAATTTAAGAAACAAGTGTGTTTTATATGTTATTAGATATGTGCTCTATTGTTTTCCTAAAATCATACTGTCTCTGGCGTAATTCATTAGAGTAGCGTTCCTGCAATATTCTCGTACAAGATGGCGTTGCATAATTTTAATATTAGCTTTATAAACGAACTTCGTTTGAAAGGTTTTACTAGTAAAATTCCGTATTGGGACACTTATTTTGACAAATAACGCTGGTAAATCAAACAATAATATGCAACGTTGGTTATGATTTTAAGTGTTACAGCGCGTAGTCTATGTTTCATGCTGTGTTTGCTATGTGTGGTTGACCACGTGGCTAGAGACTCGGCACTTATCCTTACTGCGTTTTATTTCTCAGCACTTAAGGACAGTCCCGTGTGTGTTTTTTTTCGTGTTTCTGTGCCTATTTACTGACTCCCCATGGAATTAAAATACTTGTCACAAAATAGAAGCAGAGTTCCAGCTTCCAGCAGGGCCTGGAGCGTGTGAAATAAAATTTCGATTAAAGAGTAAACATTTAAAAATACAGTTCACACAAAAAAAGACTGGTATATTAATTTTTTTTAATGAAAATACTAAACTACTCGTATTTGTATTCAAAAGCACGGAAAAAAAACTTTCCTACGTTTTCCAAGTAATTTTATATAAATTTAATTCGCATATTGAATGTTCACACTTATGTCTGAAATCAACAAAAAAATTCTAAATACACATAACACAAATTAATAGGCTTACAATATTAGCATTTACATATTATCTTAATGCTTTTAATAATTCGTTTTCAAGTTTGTCATGTTTACACATCTGGATAGCAACTGCGACAAAAAAAAAATATAGGTGCAACAGCATTGTGTCCATCCTTCTGTACTAGTAAATTATTTACTCTATGATTCCATGTATTTATGACCTAAGCATAATTNATCTTAATGCTTTTAATAATTCGTTTTCAAGTTTGTCATGTTTACACATCTGGATAGCAACTGCGACAAAAAAAAATATAGGTGCAACAGCATTGTGTCCATACTTCTGTACTAGTAAATTATTTACTCTATGATTCCATGTATTTATGACCTAAGCATAATTTTTTACGTATACAATTATGCTTGTTCATAATCGATCATTATAATTTTGTATTCGAAGCTGCCCTGAAAAAAAAATGCCTAAGATATGTCACACGTTGCATACATTTATACGCGTTTTCAAAAATGTAAATACAATTAAATGCATAACTTTTATTGATTTTATTTCTGACATGTTCTCGCCGATTATATTATGTTTATACAGCATTTACACCCTTTGCACTATTACATGCTCCGATAGCTCAGGCGGCTATATGTCTGGTCGGGTGCCCAAAGGTTCGTGGATCGCTGCTCAGTGAAACATTATACGGTATGAGTATAAAAGAATACCCCAACTTTGAAGGTCTATAATATCAAAACCAAACAACCTACAACCTTGATTGACCAATCAAATTAACCGTGGAACTGTGAAGTTTGTTTACCATAGATCCATAAATGTTCAATGTCACCACCATGAGCAGCCCGAACGACATCTACGCGATAATCAAACTCGTTCTACGCTCTTGTCAGCATGTCCGGTGTTACGGTTTGGATGGCGTTCGTAACTCTCGGTTTGGGGTGATGAGGGGGAAGCGAACTCGCATTCGACACGTCTATGTGAAGGGGACGGTCTGGTATTTCCTTTATGTGCCGAGAGATGACACTGGGAGCGTCTGTCGTCGCACTATGAACGTGTGTTGTTTGTTATTGCGCATCACGATGGCGACAAAACAGCAAAATAAGTTCTGTGTTATTCAGTTTGCTAAATGTGAATCAGTTACGACTTTTCAACGTGAATTCCGTCGCAAAAACGGACGTCAGGTTTTAAGCGATGAAGCGATGTTCCATACAAATGGTAAGGTGAACTGGCTAAACGTGCGGATACGGAGTCAGGAGCCTCCACATGAAACCACCGAACACGGGCGCGCTTGCGCCAAAGTGAACATGTTTTGCGATGTATGCAAAGACACTGTTTTCAGTCCTTTCTTTTTTCATGATACCACTGTTACTGGAATCCCTTATTTGGATATACTTACAGAGTGGTTGTTTCCTCAGTTAGAAGAGGTGGCGGGGGACTTCATTTTCTAGCAGGATGGTGCGCCACCCCATTGGCACCTAGCTGTTCGCGGATACCTGAACGAGACATTGCCGCAACGCTGGATTGGTGGAGGAGCAGCTGGTGACCAGGCCCTTAATCACTGGCTCCCAAGAAGCCCGGATCTTACCCCGTGCGATTTTTTTCTATTGGGGTACATAAAGGATAAAGTGTTTCGTCCACCATTGTGGCTAACATTGACGACCTCAAAACAAGAATTACGGACGCCATCCAAACCGTAACATCGGACATGCTGACAAGAGTGTGGAACGAGTTTGATTATCGCGTAGATGTCGTTCGGGCAGCTCGTGGTGGTCACATTGCACATTTATGAAGATATGGTTAGCAAACTTCGCAGTTCCACGGTTCATTTGATTGGTCGACTTAAATTGTAGGTTGTTTGGTTTTGATATTATGGACCTTCAAAGTGGGAGTATTCCTTCATACTCCTCCGTATGGTTACTTGTCGCTGGTTCTGCGCCGCTGACTTTGGCATGCCCCACGTTAGCGAGCGAAGTGAAGGACCGAGTAGTGTTACGATAACAAGCGGCAAGTCGATTGAATGTTTTGACCTTTGCTGTATTGAATCCCTGCGTTTATGTGAGGAATATTCTGGTTCACTGAAGTCGTTTCTCTCGCCCTGACCTCGGATGTGTTGTACCTTCCAGGTGGTCAGGGCTACTGATATATAAGAACGACGGGCCTCCGAGCCGGGAATTGTTGTGGATGAGTGGCTGGAGTTTTAGCGATAGACGACGAGCGAGAGAAACGAGCGTCGAGAGAAGTGACCAGCGAGAGGAAGATGCACGACTGCGAGCATCGGCACAGCGAAGAGTGCGACTGGCAGGCTGGACTATTGGAATGGATGCGTGAATGAAAGACATTACCATTGATGGCAATAGATAGGCTGATTGTGTGTCAAAGATGAGTATGAGTTAATTGACGATAAGCAAGCAGGCATTAAAAAGGATGTTAATTAGAGTTAAACTGGACATGAAATTTTGGGTTCACTGAGAATAATGATAGAAGAAAGCGGGGATAGATAGATTAATGCTGTAAATAACAGCCGTGTGAATAAATTTAAAAAATCAAATTGAATTTTTTGATATTTATTAAGATCTCTATCTCTCAGAACGTAGATACGCCCCTCAGGCGTCTTGTGGCAATATATACGATGAATGAGGAAGAAGCGCAACTAAATGAAAAGTATTGTGGCAACCAGTAGTGCCCTCTAGCAAACGATGAGAGAAACGAAGATGGCAGACCCAAGCGGTGCACTCTAGTGGATGAGCGTTTTTGAACACATTTTACCACTTTTCCCCCATTTTAGGTGTTGAATTTCAAAAATACTTGTGAGTCCTGCGTCGTAACGGGCAGCCATCCATTTATGGTCATGCTTTTACGTTCATCAGTTTGACCTGTGCGTTGATAAGTGTGGGAGTTAGTCAGTCGGAAGCTTCATTGTATACGTAGAGGTAACTGGTTCTCAGTGTATGAGGCTTTAAGCGTATGTAATTTCTCGATCAAAAGCCCTTTTGCCAACCAGGAGGCGCAGAATTGCAGACTTTCCAGATGAGTCATGCATTACTGACTGATGCTATGTTCCAGTGCTGTTCCAGTCTATTAACTAATGCTTGCATAACTTTACGCTACTATCTTCAGGGCTTTGTATTAATTGTCTGGTGGCATGATTGTATTAAGCAGTTATGAAACAACTCCAAAACCATGACTGCCATCAAACGGTTAGCTAATTTCTTAGAACGTCTAAAGAAATGCGAAGAATACATGAAAGCAAGAAACGTATCACTTCAAGCACCATTAGCGCTAAGGTAATTATGTGAAAATGTGACAAACAGGCAAAAACATTTCGCCATAAAACCCCAAAATGAAATATAACCGCTGGGGTACTGAAATTATCTTATTTTGGAAAGGGAGGATGGGACGTAAAATATCCTTTTGTGACTTGGCAGGGAAACAAACGTCAAAAAAATTAAGAAACATTATTTTTATGAATTTCATTAGTTTGGTAAATTTAATAACGACATAACCAGAAATACTGTATGACACAGTGGCTGAGGACAGTAGAAGTTACGAACGGAAAATATATCAATATTTTTTTGTGTGTTCGGTTGACCGATAAACTAGCTGCGTGGCTGGACAAAAGCAATAACAGAAGTTTTTTCGTTTCAGTAGTGAATGACGGTATAGCAGTCCTTTCAATATATAACACAGCTAAAGAATACAGAAGAATAGGAAGGANGTTTCAGTAGTGAATGACGGTATAGCAGTCCTTTCAATATATAACACAGCTAAAGAATACAGAAGAATAGGAAGGTTTCGTAAGGGGCGAAAATAAACAAACAACTTTTATGGCTTTGGCTTACGGACTTTGTGTGTGTTCACTTGCAAGGGAAAAAGAATAGTTATTAAGATCGTCTTCATGCTTTGTTTCCAAAGTTTTCCATTTAAAGACCTGATTTTTTGCTTACGTCTTCGCAGATTAAATCTAAACGTGAAAGCATAATTTGTTAGACAGAGAAAAAACAATGAACTTTAAAAGCAGAGTATTTACGTAGCCTAGATATAATATTTTTCATGTGAAAATAAGCAAATTAATTAATTAAGTTGTAATTTTCCACAAAAAAAAAACATCAAAAAGACAATTTGCTATGGTTACTTCCAGATTCTCCGCATAATTCTGTAATGTTTAATTTGAGNGTTTCAGTAGTGAATGACGGTATAGCAGTCCTTTCAATATATAACACAGCTAAAGAATACAGAAGAATAGGAAGGATTCGTAAGGGGCGAAAATAAACAAACAACTTTTATGGCTTTGGCTTACGGACTTTGTGTGTGTTCACTTGCAAGGGAAAAAGAATAGTTATTAAGATCGTCTTCATACTTTGTTTCCAAAGTTTTCCATTTAAAGACCTGATTTTTTGCTTACGTCTTCGCAGATTAAATCTAAACGTGAAAGCATAATTTGTTAGACAGAGAAAAAACAATGAACTTTAAAAGCAGAGTATTTACGTAGCCTAGATATAATATTTTTCATGTGATAATAAGCAAATTAATTAATTAAGTTGTAATTTTCCACAAAAAAAACATCAAAAAGACAATTTGCTATGGTTACTTCCAGATTCTCCGCATAATTCTGTAATGTTTAATTTGAGNAAAAAAAACATCAAAAAGACAATTTGCTATGGTTACTTCCAGATTCTCCGCATAATTCTGTAATGTTTAATTTGAGCGTTGTTACGGATATCATTACAATAAATAAGTGTAAAACCACATTAATATTTATAAAGCCATATGAATTATCGTCAGTTCAAGGTTTATTCACAGCTTTTGAATAAAAACATTGAAAATCAACCCATGACGGTTTTCTCAACTATTCACATGTCGCAAGCGATTTATACTTTCCTTACCATTGAGATAACTCTTTTTCTGTTAAATAAAGTTTAAATTTTATTTTGACCTATGAATTATAATATAAGAAAAATTTAGCTAACCAAAATTATGCATACTGATAATACCTATTTAGAAGTAATCCTTATATAAAATATTATAATGTACGGTTTTGGTGTGTTATTTGTCAAACTAACCTTTCCTACTGGCATGTAAAACTGTAGGAAATACGCTCTAACGTTTTGTTTAATAGTATTTATTTATGATTGTACAGCACACTAAATGGTGCGTTGTTTTCTGCTTGGGTATATTAAGAAACGTATTCTTTTTTTAGACGTGCCAGAAGTATAACATCAAGTAGCCCAAAAATTATAACTTTAGCATTAATTCGTAAATGTTGCGAATAACCGTAAAAATACTATACAGTAGGGCTATAAACTCCAATGTAAATTTTATTCTGTTAGAGATTTTGTGACTATATCTATTAAGATATTCATATAAATATATTAAAGAATAATTAGTAAACCTTTTTCACTAAATAGCAATGTGTATTGAAAGCGTCTCTTATAAACACACACTTAGACGGGTTAGCTGACAATTTTATATTTGCCTTTTTTTACCCTTACGATTTCGGTTATGTATTTATTTTATATGGAATGCAATTTAAGATTCCATGGAAACATGTATTTTTTTTAAATACAAAAAATTTCAACCTACAGTTATTATCATTGTTTATCATGTATTTGTATTTCAAAACCCTGTGTAAATGTTTTATACAATCGGCATGATGTCCTCAATAACATGCTGAAGTCAGGCAAAACAGTGCCGTGGTTCCGCAGCTTTACGTACCTGCGTGCAAAACAAGTTGCGTATCGTTAAGGCGAAAATAATTGGCGTGTAATACGCACAACGCGACAATTTCGACAATTGCATTCCACAAATGAACTTATTAATTGCGTGAATTAATAAAAGCTTGCTCGTTGAAATAAAGTAAATTTGGATTTACAAACCCAACCTTCAATATTTTCAAAGAAAATATTTTGGGACGTACAATTTAAAATTTGGTTATCAAAATTTGTATTTTAGTTATAAATGTATTATATCGCCCTCTGATTAACCCACAATAAAGACATATTAACGAGAATATTATCTTTTCTTCTAATTGGCTCGTTTCTTACACCAATAGTAATGATAAATAATAATCTATGGACAATCCGAGAACATAAATTTGGTATTTTTGTCTTGTTGCAAGGTTTTATTTCGTACCGTACGATAAAATGAGTTTGTGATGATGTATAACAGTTTAACTTGCAGGTGACAGAGTGACGAAAGTCCAGATTTATGATGGCACAATCACTTTTTGGTAATAGTAGTAAGTAGAGAGATATGTTCTAACCTCGCGTTGCATTTTGGGTAATGGTGGCAGTCCTGGCCTGCATTAAGAGAATATATCAGCGTTCGCAGGATTTATTTAGGAAAACCAGAATGACTGACCGGGATTCGAACCTGGATCCTCCCGAATGCGTTTCGAGAGTGCTATCACTCAGCCACCCCGCTTGGCCTGCCTGCACTGCTGGAGAGTGTTTTCTTTGTCGTGTTGGCAATGTTCATGCCTGGCAGAGGACAGTTTCGTGACCATTCACTCACGGTCACCAATTACTTTTTCCGTTACTTAGATCGCGTTCTCAAGTAAACGCAACATTCCTGTACAAACTCCGCTAATCTACTTCTCTTCTCGTAGGAACGTGTCTGTGTGTGTGCTGTGACAGTTCAGAATCAATCTCATTAAATCATTCCCGCAAGAACTCGTTTGGTTTACGAGCTGCATTTTCATTCCGTTATATAGAGGTTTATAGCTTATACTGTCCTGTAGGAAGAACAGGATTTTGTTTAGGGTATGTAAAGTAGATGCCGCAACACCGGTAGTCCCGTGTTTCAGACGCAAGGGACAGGCAGTAAATACGAAACATTAACAGAGGGAAAATACATTATACATCAAAATAACAGGGGTTAAATACAATTGGTTACATAAGTAAACATTAACCAATGAAATGTATTTTTGTACTTTTAAATAAGCATAAGATTTCTTTTTTTTTTAAATGAAGAAAATATTTTACGTTTCCTGTAAACTAACAATTGCTTCGATATTTCAAACAGTTAGTGGCAACCAATAATGTTTGCAATTCTTTTAATAATATATTGCGTCACGATACGAGTGATAAGGATTTTGTTAACTGAATAGTGGGAAAAACCGTTCCGAATTTAAAGGACTTTGATATTGGTAGTGGGGCGAAAACTTTCCTGTTTGGCTATTTCACATTGTTTCCCACCCCATATTTCACAGCCCTCCTAAGTCATTCTTTTGTAGGTAAGCTAGTTTTTCATTCAAGCGCCTTTAATCTTACAATGGCGCAAAACCACAATTCCTGTGAAAATAAACACCAACAAATTTCCTGAGTTGAAATAAATANTTTAATCTTACAATGGCGCAAAACCACAATTCCTGTGAAAATAAACACCAACAAATTTCCTGAGTTGAAATAAATTTAACGATTTTTTAAATACAAAACACTATTATGGAGTACCGTCCGATGCGCTCTTTTCACAATTTGCACACCTTCACAGGGAAAGTTGCAATTAAATATCCTCATAAATTGAACTTCTCAAACCTACGGCTTTGTAACGTGATAAATTATTAGCTGGTCGGCGAGATCGCCGGAAGTAATGACGTCACATAAATACAATGTGCGCAATTCACTAACAAACTCTAANTAAATACAATGTGCGCAATTCACTAACAAACTCTAAGGGAAACATTTTGCACGTGGCGTGCGCGGATTTTAATTTACAGTACTTATTCAGTAATAATATTATATTGCTGGTTTCCTTTTAAGGTTTTTGCAAATAATTTCCAAGTCAAATATTTATGTAGAGTACAAAACTTAGACTGCATAAATATAGCCAATACTTAAACTGGGGGCAAAGTGGTTCTGAACGCAGCAAAGCCTTCTTTGGACAATCAGCTTAACTTAAGTTCTTAAATTTTGCGATGAGTAAAGGTGGATGTTTTGCTGAATGTGCGGAATGGAGGGTTCCAACTAATGTTCCCCCAGGTCGCATCGTATTTTGAGACAGCGTCAATCAACGAAGGCAGCAGCGGCAAGCAAGAGCCCCGATGGAAAAATGTACTGCGCGCGACTGATAAGCAGTGGCGGACTTAACCACTGTGGAAAATGAAGACTTGCAAAAAAAGTAAATTTTGCCTGCCAAACAGCCAGAATACTAAAACGTGCCTTAACCAATACTTCGCAGTTAATATGATGTTATGTAAATCCTTTTCTAATCCGTTTTAATACGTGCGACTCATTGACGAATTGCAAGCATTTTCAGAAGAGTGTTCGTTGACTGATGAAAAATCTAAACCCCTGCGACCATAGTTGAACCACTGAGGTCGGTTTCACCAACTGTGATTATGTTTGTGGCAAATCGAGATAATTTTATCTCGATAGAAAGTTAAACCTCGATTTCTATATATATGAAATGATGCATGTTTCACCATGTCTTATACTTCTCCGAGAAAATCGTGATATATTTGCATCGATTTGGTGAAGAAAAAAACCAACCCCGATTGCTCACTCAACAGTAGATTTAAGTATTCTTAATAAAGTTCCCGAATAGTCATGAGTAGTCGAAATTGTGTTTTCACGAATAAAAGCAACAAATCCAATATTTGTTGTAAAGGGAAAAGATGTTTCGTTAGATTTAGTGACGGAAAGTGTTAGTATAAGATTTAATAAGTGGAGTGCGAAGCTAATATATTACAGAAGGGAAATGAATAACTGAGTCACCGAAAAATTGAATTTTATGAAATGTTTTATCTTCTCAATATTTATTTTTAGCCATGGTTTCAATTTATTTTTTTCAAGAAATTATACGCTTACAAAAGGTGAGTAGTAAAACTGAACACTCATTTATTAAGCAAAGGTTCCCTAGACTAGAACTGGTATTCAGCAATCACCAACGTAATCCTTAAACGTGCCGAACTAAATGTCATACGGCGAAAATTGAACTTCTGAAAATATAGACTTAAATTTTAAGGTCTTATACAGGCCTCATAAATTCTTATGATTTCCTTTTNTTTTTTTTTTTTTTTTTTTTGTTGTCAAGTTAAACATTTTTGTTGTGTTGTTCATGATACTCTTTATTTTCGGCACTCCAATAAACACTACTATTACTTAATGCATTACAATTTAAAATGTAATAGCGATATACATACAATCGACTCTCAAGACTTTGCTTAAGAGCCGCTTAAATCTCTTCACATGCATACAAGGAGTAACAGAATTAATATTTTAGAGTATATGCAAAACTACGTCTGAACTTATAACTACAAACTAAGTACATTAGTTAAATAGGATCACGTACAGCGAATGTAAATATCAAACTGAAAAAAATTGACAAACTCAATAAGTATTTAAAATTAATAAAAGTAATTTTATAAAGGTAAATTTTAGCCATTGCAATCACTATTTTCTATAACAGTTTTCATGCATCAACAATTTCCTCAATAATCTTGCATTGATTATGCAATTGTTTCCTGGATTTATTGTGTTTATTACAGTAACATATGATGCTAATAATCTACATATAATTAATTATACTTTGCTTTTCAAATTTCTTCGCGAATTACCCAATGTTTTNTTTAATCTTACAATGGCGCAAAACCACAATTCCTGTGAAAATAAACACCAACAAATTTCCTGAGTTGAAATAAATATAACGATTTTTTAAATACAAAACACTATTATGGAGTACCGTCCGATGCGCTCTTTTCACAATTTGCACACCTTCACAGGGAAAGTTGCAATTAAATATCCTCATAAATTGAACTTCTCAAACCCACGGCTTTGTCACGTGATACATTATTAGCTGGTCGGCGAGATCGCCGGAAGTAATGACGTCACATAAATACAATGTGCGCAATTCACTAACAAACTCTGAGGGAAACATTTTGCACGTGGCGTGCGCGGATTTTAATTTACAGTACTTATTCAGTAATAATATTATATTGCTGGTTTCCTTTTAAGGTTTTTGCAAATAATTTCCTAATAAAATATTTACGTAGAGTACAAAACTTAGACTGCATAAATGTAGCCAATACTTAAACTGGGGGCAAAGTGGTTCTGAACGCAGCAAAGCTTTCCTTGGACAAGCAGCTTAACTTAAGTTCTTAAATTTTGCGATGAGTAAAGGTGGATGTTTTCCTGAATGTGCGGAATGGAGGGTTCCAACTTATGTTCCCCCAGGTCGCATCGTATTTTGAGACAGCGTCAATAAACGAAGGCAGCAGCGGCAAGCAAGAGCCCTGATGGAAAAATGTACTGCGCGCGACTGATAGCAGTGGCGGACTGAATCACTGTGGAAAATGGAGACTTGAAAAAAAAATAACTTTTGCGTGCCAAACAGCCAGAATACTAAAACGTGCCTTAACCAATACTTCGCAGTTAATATGATGTTATGTAAATCCTTTTTTAACCCGTTTTAATACGTGTGGCTCATGGACGAATTGCAAGCATTCACAGGAGAGTGTTCGTTGACTGATGAAAAATCTAAACCCCTGCGACCATAGTTGAACCACTGAGGTCGGTTTCACCAACTGTGATTATGTTTGTGGCAAATCGAGATAATTTTATCTAGATAGAAAGTTAAACCTCGATTTCTATATATATGAAATGATGCATATTTCACCATGTCTTATACTTCTCCGAGAAAATCGTGATATATTTATATCGATTTGGTGAAGAAAAAAACCAACCCCGATTGCTCACTCAACAGTAGATTTTAGTATTCTAAATAAAGTTCCCGAATAGTCATGAATAGTCGAAATGGTGCTTTCAAGAATAAAAGCAACAAATCCAATATTTGTTGTAAAGGGAAAAGATGTTTCGTTAGATTTAGTGACGGAAAGTGTTAGTATAAGATTTAATAAGTGGAGTGCGAAGCTAATATATTACAGAAGGGAAATGAATAACCGAGTCACCGAAAAATTGAATTTTATGAAATGTTTCATCTTCACAATATTTAATTTTAGCCATGGTTTCAATTTTTTTTTCACGAAATTATACGCTTGTAAAAGGTGAGTAGTAAAACCGAACACTCATTTACTAAGCAAAGGTTCACTAGACAAGGATTGGTATTCAGCAATCATCAATGTAATCATTAAACGTGCCGAACTAAATGTCATACGGCGAAAATTGAACTTCTGAAAATATAGACTTAAAATGTAAGGTCTTATACAGGCCTCATAACTCCTTAATTTATATGGTTTCCTTTTTTTTTTTTTAAGTTACACATCTTTGTTGTGTTGTTCATGATACTCTTTCTTTTCGGCACTTTTTTAATTTTACGTGTTTTGCGTCTCCAATAAACACTACTATTACTTAGAGCATTACAATTTAAAATGTAATAGTGACATGCATACAATCGGCTCTCAAGTCCTCGCTTAAGAGCCGCTCAAATCTCTTCACATGCATACAAGGAGTAACAGAATTAATATTTTAGAGTATATGCAAAACTACGTCTGAACTTATAACTACAAACTAAGTACATTAGTTAAATAGGATCACGTACAGCGAATGTAAATATCAAACTGAAAAAAATTGACAAACTCAATAAGTATTTAAAATTAATAAAAGTAATTTTATAAAGGTAAATTTTAGCCATTGCAATCACTATTTTCTCTAACAGTTTTCATGCATCAACAATTTCCTCAATAATCTTGCATTAATTATGCAATTGTTTCCTGGATTTATTGTGTTTATTACAGTAACATATGATGCTAATAATCTACATATAATTAATTATACTTTGCTTTTCAAATTTCTTCGCGAATTACCCAATGTTTTTGTTTATAATTCAAATATTTATCCCGATAAACATATTTTATCCAGCAAAATCGGTGTTTTAATTATTTGTCTCAATATAATGGGAAACTCTAGATAAGGTGAGTGGGGAAACTTAAAAGACGGATAATCGAGACGAATTGGCACTTACACTCTATAAAATATCGTTATCTAGCTTGGTGAGTCAGGCCCTTAGTATTCTTCCCGAGAACCGGTCAGATATAAGGCGAGCATACAGAAGTGGCTTGACGTGGTGGATCTGCTTCTATGGACAAACCCATTCCTTGATTGGCTGTGCGAGGCCCTAGAACAGGCATTGTGTCTGTTTGGCTAATGCGTGCCGCGAATGGTTCTCTATTGGCTAGGCTGCCGGCTGGCAAAAGAGTTACCAGGCGATAATTAGCTAACGTTAGTGTGTGCAGCTAGAGTTCACGGTATAAGAAGTTGTTTCGATTAGATCTTTAGAATGTTGGTATAAACCACCATTATTGCTTTTGTATAGAATTTTACGGAGCGACAGGATACAAAGTAATCCTTCGTACATTTTCTGAAGTTGGCATTGCTTAATTACAGTGGCTAGTTTAAATTCTGTAGTCGCCCGTAAAAAAAAAAAATATTTACTCCTCCCCTGCTATAACTAGTTAAAAATTAAAAAAAAAGACATTAAAAACCTAACAACCTGATAAAAGTTTAGAATATAAAATTTTTGCTGTGTAGTAAGAAAAATTTCGTTATACCATCTTAAAAGTAATTTATGACGAAAAATGTAAATATTCCAAGAATGCCGCCTATCAACCATATCAACTACCTTGCAGTATATTTGAAATTCGCTCTCTTTTATACTGAACCACTGAACGTGCACTCATTATACCGACATACTAAGATAAAACACTCTTTAGATAAGCGATGAATCGTACTCAATTTGCATCACGCACCTTACAAATGCTATGTCCGAGACCCCCAACTTAGCTATAAACTATCCTTCCACTCCTCTGTACCTCATATTATACTGGTAAGAAATAAGAGAAATTATTACAGTGGCTTGCACTGAACCTTTCTTCTGACTTTATAGCAATAAATTTATAGAGTGACCACTTGAAGTTCAATAGTTACAGCAGGTCGACGGAATCTCCACACGTCAGTTCAGCGCCTTGCAGAGACACCATAAGAAATGATTCGCAAATTTACCATAACGGTTTATACACGCAGTAAGAAACCTAGAATACTATGGTCATTCCCGAAACATCGATGGTAGCTTTTCTAAATTTGCTCATGAAACAGTCAAATGCGTAGGGAAGTTTCCAACTTTGTATAATAATGACGCTAAACCTTCCTATCTTTGCAGCAGGATGTGTGTTATTATTTCCATAATATGCATAGGTTAAAAACATCGTTTAGGACCCGGGCACATTTGCTATAAGCACATCACTAACNTAATATGCATAGGTTAAAAACATCGTTTAGGACCCGGGCACATTTGCTATAAGCACATCACTAACATAACACAGAGATAAACGTAAGAGTTAAACTGCCTTGTTTTCAGTTAGACTGGTTACAACCGTGCATAGCGATAAGCACTTACGCACAGCGATATTAACAAGACAAGTTCAGGCCACTGTGCTTGTGAATGTGTTAGTTATATGTTAGTTGTAGCCAGGTCTTTAATCTTTAGGAAGTTTACTAGAAAAAACATTTTACATTGTAGAGGTGATGGGGCACTAGGCGCACGTATTAGTGTCGCCCTTATCGCCCGCTTGCTTCTGAGCCTCAAACGCGGTGGACAGCTCCAGGTATTTGGCGCCCGTAAGCATTATGTGAACTGGTGGAGACATACTGACCTCACGACATCCAAGTATTGATGACATTATTTTTTAAAAAAATATTACATCAGAATTGTAAATATAAATACGCATGTCTCTCCTGCCTCCAGGCGGACACGTGTGTGAGGAGAGGTTGGCGCCAAAGGAGCAGTCTGTCGTATCCGAGAGAATAAAAGCCTGTCGTTCCGGCAAGCCTGAAGAAAGAATGAGGCTAGAGTTGAAGTGAGGGAAGAGCAGCAGCAGAATAAGTATTGGGGAGNTTCCGGCAAGCCTGAAGAAAGAATGAGGCTAGAGTTGAAGTGAGGGAAGAGCAGCAGCAGAATAAGTATTGGGGAGGAAAGGGAACTCCGCGCCATATAGGCCATTCAAAGTTAAGTGAGAACTTTCGAAAGCTCTCCCATTTGGAATAACAGTAAAAAAAAGTGTNCGCCATATAGGCCATTCAAAGTTAAGTGAGAACTTTCGAAAGCTCTCCCATTTGGAATAACAGTAAAAAAAAGTGCTTTATTTTATAGTCTTAAACGTTAACCTTCGAGTTCGATGGAATATACACATTGTGGTTATTACTAACGGGGTGGATTTATTTAATAAGGTGATTTCATAATAAAAAAACTTCTAAAATTAAAAAGTAACTATGGCCTCAAAAGTGCTCACTTTACAGTGAACACGGTAGTGTCTGCATCAATACTTATGGATGTGATATTCTCCGTTCAAAAGTTTCCCGTCTATCGGAGGCTGCGATCGAACCGAGGACGACGTGGCTAGCGACCAACACTGAACTATGGATCCACCAGGATCATAGGTCATATACTACACTGCCAGTAAGTTCGTGGATTGTGGGCAGGCACACACCACGGCTTCCGCGAACTTACAGACTTCAAAAACTTTGACATACTTAATTTTTGAAAAAAAATCCGACAACGCACAGTATATCATACAACACAACCCATGGAAAATAGTGTCTGGAAACTAGTGCTTTGGGGATAATTGTTTTTTTGGGTTCCTAAAGATATGCAACCCATTTCCCATCAACGTAAAACAGGTGGACTATCTATACCAAAAAGACTAAAATGATCGCGATACTAAGTGTTCCTAAGGGATGTTTTGCTTACAGTACTGGATGAGATGCCATTGTGGGTTCGAAAGGTAATAAACATGCAACACATAGGATCACCTGGATTTCACATGTCCAAATCAATGGATTGGTCAATGCGGGCCTGTTTCATGGCCACCGCGCTCACCAGATCTTACACCCCTCGATAATTTTCCTCGGGTTACTTTGAAAAGTTTTGTTTGCGAGGCTCCGGTACCATCTGAGGGAGATCTTACCACACAAATGCACGCCGCAGTTTAAATACTCAGCACACCAGCAGGTGCCCTTGGATGTGTGATGTGTACTGCATCGCCGATGCACGCTCTGTAATGAAGTTGGGGTTCAACAAGTCGAACCAATTTGAATTTCAGTATGTCTTGCTCTCTTTTTGGGTTGGTTGAAGAGTCTTGATGATTGAATTTGTAACTAACCATTCGGCATTTGTCTGAAGCGCTGTCATACACCTACTTCAAAGATCCATAGTGGCCAAAACGTGCATTTCCGAAAATGTGTTCCCGGTCGTAAACTTTGAGTTCGTTATCATATAATCCGCGTGGTTTTTTTTTTTTTTCAAACAACCTGTGTGTTTGTATATAAATATACAAACACACACACATAAACACTTAGTTATTTACTTGGTAATCCTATTTACTATTGAATAAAATAAATTTTTACGTCTTCAAATTTATTACATGCAAATTATTATGATTCTCCTCTGCAAACCAATAGAGTGGAGAGTTTTGAGCGGCTGTTAACACCAAGGTTTTGAGGCCCGATGAGAATGAAGAGATGCGAGTATGGAGCAGCGCTGTAACACAAAGGCGGAGGAAACGGGAGAACCCCGAGAAAACCCGCTGAATATCGGCATCGAAAGGCACGATTCCCACTTGTGGAACTGAGNGAGGAAACGGGAGAACCCCGAGAAAACCCGCTGAATATCGGCATCGAAAGGCACGATTCCCACTTGTGGAACTGAGTCTGTTGGTAATCGAGCCCAGTTATACTTTGTGGGAGGTGAGTGTTCTATCTGCTACGTCATCTGCGGTCACTCACAGCAAATAAGATACTAGTACTGTATAGTATAATAGTGTTTCCAGACGATACTACAAACATTGAAACATATTATTTTCTAACTGCAATATGGAATGCTTAATACTTACTTTATAGAGGTGTTTTATGTATATTTGATAACTGGCAAGCAAATATATTTTTATGAAGACATGCTTACTTTAACATAAACGGGCTGTCAAAATACTACCATCTTATATAGGCTCCACGAAGAAAATATGGCCAGAGATAATGTTCTCCGTGAAAATCAACATGTATATACTTTGAGATAATTTCTATCTGTGGAAGTTTTCATTTTTCAAGAAATGAGAAATCACCGAGACTCAACCTCAGAAATATTATATAATATAATATTAAGAGTTTACACATTTAAAACGAGTTTAAAATGAAGTGTTGATTTTTTCAACCTATACACAGCACTTCAGTAAAAAAAACAATAAGAAGTACTCGCTCTAAATATAAACTAATTCTTGATCACGTATGCACATTTCCAAATATACATACTTATACGTTGATCGTATGTAATAAAATATAAAAGAACACCAGGCTATCTTGAAGTAAAATTTTCTGCAAATAATTTTTATTAGAAAATGCTATGAAATATTTATGATACTCTTCAATCTTGTTCATCTCAAAGTATTTTTAAACGACTGTGTGGAATGCTTGCTTTTCTTAATAACAGCAACCGGTTCTACATAAAACAAAATAGCTTTATGATTTTTACTTCGGAATGCAATTACACTTTTACGGTTGTTTATAAAATTACAACTTTATACAAAAAATGTTACTTTCAAGATTACAGATATAACAAAGCCATGACTAATGAGCAAATATCTTTCCTTCGGAATTCTGCGGGAAGAAAAATATCGTTTGCTGCGCATAAGACAACAAACCGTTATTGTCTCAAATGGCTTTGTACACACCATTAGCAAAACTAGTTCAGGCACATTTACTTCAGAAAATATGACGTTATATAAAACTATTCCAGGAAAATACACTTAAGTCAAAATGACTGTAAGTAAAACAACGTCAAGGGATAATATTAGTAAAAAGACAATTTCAGAAAAAAAAATTAAAACAAAGGAATTTTGCGCTTAAAGGCTTTAGGCAAGACGAATTTAGATAAGTTAACATTACGTAAAACGACTTTTAAGCAAGGTGTTTGCACTGTTGAATTTTTTTTTCAAAGCAAAACGACGCTTTACTGTGAATAACAGGTTATCGAAATCAACATACATAAATTCATTGTCAGTGTAGGTGCATGTTTGTTTATGCATTTTGAAACCGCTTGTAGCGAGTCCGTCAAGTTGAACGTTGTCATCCCTCTCTCTTACTCTCTGTCGTACACACTGTCNTTGAAACCGCTTGTAGCGAGTCCGTCAAGTTGAACGTTGTCATCCCTCTCTCTTACTCTCTGTCGTACACACTGTCAGTCTTCGACTTTCTCTCTCGCTCTCTCTTATAACGAGAGAACGTGAAACGCGTTTAGCCCGGACAGTAAATATTTACGATTTTCCTGGAGTGGAAAATGAGGAAACATGAGGATGCACGACCCACCTTCAGAGTGCCAGATACTCACATGAAACAGCATTCTGCATAACGAAGACTTACGTGTGGACGAAGCGGAAATACGAAGGGAAAGCAATGGGATCTTTCCGGAACTTTTTCTCAAAAGCAGGAAGACACGAATCACCTCTTTGCTTGATGAAAATGAACTATACATGCAGTTATTTCTACGAACTAGAACAATTCGAAAATAAACACGAGAGCAAAATATACTTCAAACACANAACTATACATGCAGTTATTTCTACGAACTAGAACAATTCGAAAATAAACACGAGAGCAAAATATACTTCAAACACATGTATATTTTTAGTGGTACGTGTAATCGGATGGCAGTTTATTTGACACTGCCTGGATGATTCAGACAATAAAAAATCCTGTCAGGAAACACGAACCGGATCAGGTCGCAGAGTACTCAAAAGTACAGAGGTTAAATAGCCTCTTAATCCGCTAACTCCAGCCGCGCACGCCAGCAAAATGGCGTCACTGACTGGCAGCATGTTAAACGCCGTTCGCCAATCAGCGCTTGGTACCCTACATGCCAACCGGTGGCCCGGAAAACAGAGAACATTTCACAGCGTACAGAGAATAAAGTTTTGATGAAGCAAACAAAGTTTTTTGGCCCAACGAAATTAATTATCTGTATAAAGGAAATAAAATATTTTATTGTTGAAATAAAATTATTTTTCTGTTCTTATTTGGTTGCTCCAAACCGAGATTTGGTTGGTATAACTAAATGTTAGTTTGGCTCTACGTGAACTTAAGAGTTTCTGTTAATAATTTTGTAATTAACTACAAACCTAACTGAGACTCTAATCTAGAGCGTTTGCACGCGAGCGCTGCGTCCTAGCGACCTCAGTAAAGTGACTGTTGATGTGATAAGAAAGTTTCACATGTTTCACTTCGAATACTGGACGACGTGGGCAAATAAATATCTCAAGTGCCATACCTTTACTTATTACTTTCCTGTTGAACTTGTTATATCAATATGTTTATACCATAATTAAGCATGCACTAACAAGCACTGTTTTTATCCTAATTGTCACAAAAAAAATACAAACTAACTCCCGAGCTGTATNATTAAGCATGCACTAACAAGCACTGTTTTTATCCTAATTGTCACAAAAAAAATACAAACTAACTCCCGAGCTGTATTTGCAAAACAAAGCTATCAAATGGGTGGTCAAAAAATCATTTACAGTTGGTTCAACCAAACATTTTGCTGAAAATCGAATTGGTTTTGCCCCAGCACAGAGTTTTTGTTAATTCTAACGAGTATTTTCTTAAATTAACAAAATTAATTTTTTATTTTATTTTCTAGTTGTGTTCACACAACAAAATATATTGCTGGTAGAACAAAAAATATTTTTGGCCCTTTACAAATAAATATTTTGTTTGCNCTTGCGAAACAAAGCTATCAAATGGGTGGTCAAAAAATCATTTACAGTTGGTTCAACCAAACATTTTGCTGAAAATCGAATTGGTTTTGCCCCAGCACAGAGTTTTTGTTAATTCTAACGAGTATTTTGTTAAATTAACAAAATTAATTTTTTATTTTATTTTCTAGTTGTGTTCACACAACAAAATATATTGCTGGTAGAACAAAAAATATTTTTGGCCCTTTACAAATAAATATTTTGTTTGCTAGAACAAACATTTCTCTCAGAGTAAACATATTACTTTTTTGACAATGTGAAACGATATGTTTGTTTAGACTAAATATTATTTCATCATTCTGAAACCACGAAATATTTGCTTGGCACAAACAAAATAGTTTCAAATAAATTGCAAGGCTTCCTCAAACAAATTAAATTCATTTCGATGAAATAAGGCTTGGTTGTGCGAACAAAATATCGTTTCTCTGAAACAGATGCCATGCGAACTAATATATTTGATATACTGAAACAATTACTTTATCAGTGGTAGCCAAACCACAAGGCCGATTCCCGGAAACTCGCACGCAGCCAATCAGGGACTGGATACGCCTACGTGGAAGGAACAGCCACGCTATTTCGTTTCTGTGCAGTTATATACTCTGCAATTACGAGCAACCTTGCAGAGTGTGAATATGTCTACTTATTGCAAACTGCAGCCAAATTAACGAAAGTCAAGACTTGAGTGGCCTTTGAAATGTGAAACCAATCCTGTATATCACTTAACACGCCAGAATTTCCAGCCCGTGCTTATTTTGTAGTGAAAAGCACGTTACAGGATGTTTGCAGAAATGAGTCTTGTAAAATATGTCAATTATTTTGCTTACAGTGTTTTGATGATTTGGCTTTTCTTCGTTATGAACTATATTAAAACTATTAAAATAATCATAATAGCCATTGCAGGATAGTTATATATATATATACAATATAAAAATACAATTATTGTCTTCTCTCGCTCATTACGCTATCAGGAAAAGTTTAGAATGGTTGGATTTATTTAGCACTTATGAAAGTTCTTCTTGTTTCCTACTTTCAGTCTATTGCATATTCTTCCATTACGTGCTAATAAACTACCGCCGTGTGAATTTCACATAAAATTTACTTCAACTGCTCATAAGTAAAATGTGCACTGGGAAAAAAGTATGGTGCTGTCCCCATAACCCATCTAGACAGTTAGTATGGGGATAGCAATCGTGCTGGTTGTTGAAACCATTGAAATATTGTAATCGCAGATGGTAATAGCAACAGAACTGTATGTTGCGTTCCTGTTTATGAATGTATCTGCAGCTGTGAATATAGTTTATTTAGTCTATTCGCGCATTCAACACACTTTTTGGATCCAACGTGTAAGAAATCACCCTACGCTTGACGTTCGTGGTTGCCAAATATATCCTGCATCACAAACGTTTTATACGTCTCATATCATGAAAGCATATTTTTTTTTTCGATTTAATTGAACTTTTACCTATTTTTTGTGTATAAGTTGTGTAATTAATATTTAAAAATCGAGTTAAAATAGGTGTATTTGGTGATGTCGGGGCAGCGGTGGCGTAGTTTTACAGGGCGCTCGCCTCCCACCACGGCGATCCGGGTTCGATCCCCAGCGGGTTCACTCCCGGATTTTCGCATGTGGGAATCACGCTAGACGATGCCGCTTGCCGGCGAGTTTTCTCGGGGTACTCCCGTTTCCCCCGACCTTGCATTCCAGCGCCGCTCCATTCTAGGGCTTCATTTCTGTCATGCTCGGAGATGACGGTCACCTACGGGTCCCAGCTGGAAAGACCGTCACTCGGAGGGTGTTGTCTTGCCCTGGGTGCACTCCCCACACGTCATTATTATTATTTGTGATGTCTAGTGACGAATAGTACGATCACTCAATATATGACTAGGCTGAATGTGCACGAATACGATGCATTGTCCCTTTGTTGAAATGTTCTAGACTTTGTTAAGCTTTGTTTGCATGAGGCGGAGTAATAGTCTGAAGGCAGAACACTTCAGCAAGGCTTCAGAGAAGTTGGAAGTAACCGTGAATGGAATAAAAAGTAGCGCTCACTGTCTCAACTGCAGAAAAACATCAATAATTCTAGAATTGTTCCCTCCCACACAAAATAAACTCTTATAAACCAAGCAATATTCTATTTACGGCACAAATCTTTGGTTACTGCTACCACAAAAGCAAATTAAATAATTGTTCTGTAATTCCTTCCCTGCTGATTTTTGTTTATTTACTGAGCGAAAGAAGAGCATCAAATGACTACTGCAGTGCAGAACTGTATACATACATACACTTAAATTCCCTTTCTAATTTTATCCGTTTTCGGACATTGGATGTTTTTATGATGGTTTACAGTTACATATTTATGACCCTGCTCTTCCCTGCTCTCCTGAAGTCACAAGAATGTAACTGTATGTTTTATGCTATCTGAGTACCCACAAAGAGAGTTNGCTGGAAAGACCGTCACTCGGAGGGTGTTGTCTTGCCCTGGGTGCACTCCCCACACGCCATTATTATTATTATTTGTGATGTCTAGTGACGAATAGTACGATCACCAAATATATGACTAGACTGAATGTGCACGAATACGATGCATTGTCCCTTTGTTGAAATGTTCTAGACTTTAATAAGCTTTGTTTGCATGAGGCGGAGTAATAGTCTGAAGGCAGAAAACTTCAGCAAGGCTTCAGAGAAGTTGGAAGTNTAAGCTTTGTTTGCATGAGGCGGAGTAATAGTCTGAAGGCAGAACACTTCAGCAAGGCTTCAGAGAAGTTGGAAGTAACCGTGAATGGAATAAAAAGTAGCGCTCACTGTCTCAACTGCAGAAAAACATCGATAATTCTAGAATTGTTCCCTCCCACACAAAATAAACTCTTATAAACCAAGCAATATTCTATTTACGGCACAAATCTTTGGTTACTGCTACCACAAAAGCAAATTAAATAATTGTTCTGTAATTCCTTCCCTGCTGATTTTTGTTTATTTACTANTGGTTACTGCTACCACAAAAGCAAATTAAATAATTGTTCTGTAATTCCTTCCCTGCTGATTTTTGTTTATTTACTAAGCGAAAGAAGAGCATCAAATGACTACTGCAGTGCAGAACTGTATACATACATACACTTAAATTCCCTTTCTAATTTTATCCGTTTTCGGACATTGGATGTTTTTATGATGGTTTACAGTTACATATTTATGACCCAGCTCTTCCCTGCTCTCCTGAAGTCACAAGAATGTAACTGTATGTTTTATGCTATCTGAGTACCCACAAAGAGAGTTTTAAGATGTTTCATATTTTCTCCAGTCATATCGGACTCCAAAACGTGTTGCCGTATAGACACTTCAACTTTAAATGTGACCACGGCTCCAAATTATTCCATAAGATGTAAACTTTATTACGTACAACGTATTAATAGATAATACAAAATATTTGGTCCTCCGTTCAACAAACAGCGCGTCTTTAACCATTTTTAAGAGATACAATAATTTTAAATTAACATTCACCTACATACAGAGAAATGTTTTTGTTTAGTAAAAAAAAAAAAAATGGAGAATTCAAACTAATATTTAGTGTAAGAGAAATTTAATATTTTTTTCCTGAAACTAAATTTTTTTTTATGTTTATTTGGTTGTTCTAAATGTGTAACATTTGTTTGGTGCAATGGAAGATTTGTATGGCAGNCGAGCGTTACACTTTTTCATAAGTGACTCCCAGCCGCAACCTAATTTAAGACGTTGTCACGTCAAAAAAAAATGGAGAATTCAAACTAATATTTAGTGTAAGAGAAATTTAATATTTTTTTCCTGAAACGAAATTTTTTTTTATGTTTATTTGGTTGTTCTAAATGTGTAACATTTGTTTGGTGCAATGGAAGATTTGTATGGCAGNAAATTTTTTTTTATGTTTATTTGGTTGTTCTAAATGTGTAACATTTGTTTGGTGCAATGGAAGATTTGTATGGCAGTACGTATATTAGTTCACGTTACTGTGACGGTTCTGGAAGCAGAATTTAGATTCTTACCCGCATTCTTTACACCGGGACGACGTTCGTGACCTCGACTACAGTGACTATTTACAAATTAGGTATATTTGCTCTTTATATAGTATCTAATGCACGACATTAACGTCTAATATTTCCAAGTTTTACATTTTTCAGATTTTGTTTTCTATTGAAATTCTTTTAGTGTTACTGTTTGCTCTATTATTAAAAATCAATAAATACACTAACCAAGGCTTTCATTATAGTTATACTAACAAAGATTATAAACAAACTCTCAAGCTGCAATACGAACGAAGACGTTCAAATAACTCGATTACACTACAGACAGCCAAATAAACGCTGGTACTGGAACAAGGTGACCTTGTTACCACCATAAATTCTTTAATTCTGAACAATGCATAATGTTCGAGATAATCATATTCACATTCAGAAAAAAACAAGCATTTCTTTGACTCTGCCTATATATTTATATTTTTCACAGCAGGGGCAGCGGTGGCGTAGTGGCCAGGGCGCTCGCCTCCCACCACGGCGATCCGGGCTCGATCCGCGGCGGGTTCATTCCCGGATCCTCGCATGTGGGAATCGTGCTGGACGATGCCGCTTGCCGGCGGGTTTTCTCGGGGTACTCCCGTTTCCCCCGCCCTTGCATTCCAGCGCCGCTCTATTCTAGGGTTTCGTTTCTGTCATGCTCAGGGATGACGGTCACCTACGGGTCCCAGCTGGAAAGACCGGCACTCCCCACACTCCATTATTATTATTGTTCACAGCAACCAAGCCGATTAGAAGAATATACTTGCAAAATGGTGGTGTACGAAATACTTGTAGATGATGCCAGAACAACCAAATAAAACTTCGGATCAACATATTATAATAAAAGCTTTTATTTGGTTCAAGGGAATGAATGCAGATATTTGGAGCACGAGCAGATTAGTTGAACAACCAAAATATTGTTCAGTGTAAACAAATACTCGTTATATAAATATGTTTGTTATCTGAAAAAAGAATTCTCTCAATGACGTAGGTAGGATTATACTCAGTGTGGTTTTAAATGCTTTGCAGCGACAAGCATTCTTGCAGACACGAGTTCCGAAACGATTTGTTCTTGTGGGAAACATCTGTTTATCACAGGGTATTTTGACTGCCAGTTTTCAGTGTACTGTGCGCATATCTGAAGGTTTATTCCCTTTACATTCTCTCAAGATGTAATGCCGTAATGCCGTTCGTCTCTGATTTAGTCCGCAGAAAGCCAAGTTGTGTCAAAACTATATCATCCGTAAGAAAATGTAAGAAGATAGCAGCGCGTTCTGGAAATTATGTTCCCTCGACACATCTGTTCGTAATAATAATAATGACGTGTGGGGAGTGCACCCATGGCAACGCAACACCCTCCGAGTGACGGTCTTTCCAGCTGGGACCTGTAGGTGACCGTCATCCCCGGGCATGACAGAAGTGAAGTCCTAGAATGGGACTGCGCTGGAATGCAAGGGAGGGGGAAACAGGAGCACCCTGAGAAAACCCGCCGGCAAGCAGCATCGTCCAGCACAACTCCCACATGCGAAGATCCAGGAGAGAACCCGCCGGGGATCGAACCCGGATCGCCGTGGTGGGAGGCGAGCGCCCTGGACACTACGCCACCGCTTCCCCTTCTGTTCGAAATAAATCGCCGCCTCTGCTTATGGTGAACAAACTGCGAAGTCAGTCGCCAGCAAGCGTGTGGGATACGAGCAGCTGTATGCCTACTTTTATGTACACCTATATTACATGAAACATTTCGAGATTCGTTTTCTTTATTTAACACTTTAGCGTAGGTACACTTTCGTGCCGTGATATTTTATATAGCGCTAGCGTGTCAGGCGAATGTTCACGAATTACAAATGTTTCTGTATCGAAATAAGCTCTTTCTAGTTGACCCAGTTACGTAGCCGACCAATTCCGAAAGGAAAGTTGCAGTTGTGGATGCAAAATACTGAGGCCTAACACTCACGTAAAACATTTCGTGATAAACGAACGACCCAACTTTTTATCTGTCAGCCGTTCACTTCATACATTGATCAGCCAGCTGCTTCGTCTAGACATGGTCCATTGCCTAAACGAATATTCGGTGACAGAACAGTACTTTCAAATGCCCCAATTTATTAAATTATTTACAATATTTTGTATCTTTCTGCCGCATATTTTACCAGACGGATCAAGTGGCACTGTGTGCGAACTGTGAAATGTTACCCCGAATGCATATCAAATATAAGAAAATTCCTTTCGTGGAAATAATTCGAAAAGTTACAAACCGAGAGTGGTGGCGCATTGGTAACACACTGGATTTACGTTCGGGACGTCCCGGGTTCTATTGCTGGTATAGCAATTCTGATTATGATTTTACATGGCTTTTCCAAAATCACTCCAGATGAAAGCTGGGATGTTTCTTCAAAAGAAACCACGCCGTTTTCCTTCCCCGTTGTAGCTTCTCATAGCAACTTGCTTCGCCTGTAATCATCTCGCTGTCGACGAGACGTTAGAACTTTTTTAAATTCCAAAATATGAAGTTTTCAGTCATTCTTAAACATGAAAAGATTTTAGTTAATTCGATTCAAATATTACTGTTAAGTAATCCGGTTAACACTTATGAAAAAAAAAATGAAGAAACGACTTTTTCAATAGCTGATTTGAAAACCGCTCAGTTAATTCAGTAGAAAACTCGTGATTAATTCAACACGTAACATACAGATAATTCATCACTCTAATTGGCTTCCATTAGTTCTCAAAGGCAAACAAACACGGACAGAGTTCTTGGAAGTGGTTCCCTCGGTCACATCATCGAATTATACATCTCTTTGAATGATACAAATCTCTTTGGACAGTCAACGCAAAATATTAGCGTGTGCTGGAAATGCTGTACATAGCATGCGTTGAACTTTTCTACCGCACGTGGCATTTTCTGACGTGTCGCGAAAATCAATTCGCGAGAAGTAACAGGGGTATTTACGTGCAATTATTTGATTGATGCCTTTGGATTTTCTGTGCATACGAAAAATACGAGCTTCACTCTTAAATGTCATAATTATTTGATACCAAAACAATTGTTTGAATCCCACATAACGCGTGATAGCATTATGCAATCCCACGCAAAATACAGGTATTTCTGCCTGCTTTCTGTTACTCTTCACGTTTGTAAAATAGAGAACGTAAGATTTTGACGGTCACATGAAACTTTAAAAACGGGATATGTCGCAAACAATTTCAGTTTTAGAGCCAAGCGCGCTTTGGAATAAAGGGTTATATGAACACCCTCCTCTGTATGTTATTGTCTGCTTACCTATACGTATATGTATGCGAGCATGTATGGGTATACTTGCATGATTCATTGAAATTCGTACCAAAGTTTTTCACGAAATTTTGACAGGAAACACAATAATTTTAAACAAAAAAAGTACAAATTTAAATGCAAACATTTTTTAATTTCCGAAAACTACTAGAAACAAGTTTGTCCGATAGTAAATGCAAACATTTTAACAGTAAATAATTTTTTTTTTTTAAGGTTTTCAGTTAAAAACATTTCACTCCAAACGTATTTTATCAATTTTCTTTATTTTAACCTATTNTATTTTTTTTTTTAAGGTTTTCAGTTAAAAACATTTCACTCCAAACGTATTTTATCAATTTTCTTTATTTTAACCTATTTTTATTCTTAAGAAAGACATAAAATCGCTTATGCGCTAATGCAAAAAAACTGCAACATACCTATGAAAAGTGGGGAAAAATATCATAACAACAAATGTTTAATATTTTAATTGTGTATTCAACGTGTCCGAAGTACTTAATGAAAAATGCAACATATACGGGATGTATTATTATGTAACCATTGTTTCATTTGTCTCATACAAGTTATTAATAATATCCAAGAGTTCTACTTAAATAACATCTTAAATACGTATTTTGATAAAATGAAATAAATGCCAGTGGCTCAAAAATACCAATCTATACCAAGGAAATTCAGTTTGCAGTCTAGGGCATATATGTATTATTTGCCGATTTAAAAAAATGGTTGACATTTCAAACGCTTAATTAAATTTTGCATATGAATATATATATTTTTTTATTCATCTCCAATTGTATTTAATTTATTTTAATACGCAGTTTACCTATGAATACTTTCCGATGTCGTTGACTTGCATTTTATTTGTTATTTTTTGTTACTTTTGTTTTTTCGTTATGTGAGAATCGTTAAAACTTTATTGAAGTAATAGTATTTCTACAACACCTTCAACTTCCTGACAATTTATTACCCCATCTAATATATGTTGCATACACATGCCAAAATTAAAATTAATAATTTTTATTAGATTTAAGGTAATTAAAATGACTTTTGTAAATTGTAGTACCACGTTAATAACGTTTCGTAACCTAAGAGAGAAAAAATATTGCAGAAAACATCGTTCATACAATGTCAACAACTGATGAATTAATAATAAAACGCACAACCTAAATATTGTTAAATGTGAAAATTAATTCTGACGGAATTGTCTACCGTCATAAATACTTTATTTAAAAAAATAATAATTTACATTCTAAAGCAAACATTATATTGTGCTCTAATTTTTTTAACACATTTTCCTTGATAGATTATGTCGGCTCTCAAGATCTCAGTGTTAAGAGCCGCCCAAATTCTATCCACTCCACTCTAGAGGTTATGGGGATAAAATTGTTAACTATGAAAGACTACGATACTTTATATGATAGTATAAACGCAGGTTTTCTTCTCATTTCAAACCCGGAAAAAGAAGTGGCCTTCAAATGTCCTACATTATTATTAATGTAGGGATTTCACAGATATAAGTTACATATGTTATATAATAATATAATATGATGAGGCCTGGAAGTTTTAATATTTGTAGTATTTAATACAGACACTCTGAAAATGTTTATTAGAAAATCAGTTTTGAAAAAATGATATTTTTGTGAAGATTTGTGAAGATTTCAAGAAAACTACATGAATTGATATCCAATAATATATAACTTTTAATGACTGTTTTTAGAACAGAACAAGAAAATACTGGTATGTAATGAGATTGAGTGAAAATAAAATCCAATAGAAATTATATTATTTAATATTAATAATTAAAAATTGCTGTTTTTAAAGTGCACAATACTCGTTGGTCTAATTAAAATGAAATTCTAAAAAAGAATGATATGAATATATTAGTAGAAGTAAATGTTACAGAAATTCACAAAAATCAGTTGGAAAAATAAAACGTACACGAAATTAAATAATTAAAAAAAATTCCATTGCATACTAACACTTACATACCCGTTTAATTTAAATATTTCTGTGCGCGAAACAAGAAACATTTTGATACGTATTGTGCTTGCTGATAACAATTGTTTCGGTATCACATCCTGCACTATTTCTGTGTCAGCGATAACGATAAGAACCAGTCATAATGAACAGCAGTAGCAGTGTTTACTAAGCAGTTATGTGGGATAGAGGACATAGGGCGTTAAGACCAGTACTGGGCAATACCGATCAAGATAACCTCCGTCTTACTTATCTAGGCAAATGTGTGGTCTGGGTCTAAATCAGTTAACGCACAGCATTGTCGTGTTTCTGGAGTGGGGATGGAAAACCACTTCAACATCAGAGCAGCAAGCTTGGCATGACACCACGAACTCCTGGGCACAAGGCAGGCATTCTACGGCATGAACAGAACGCTTGGTGTCACAGATGCATGTATGGGGCTTGCGTTACCCCTCGCTTAGGTTCAAGCTATACAACCAACCTGTGCTGAAGGATAAAATAAATACAACCAACCTGTGCTGAAGGATTCAAGCAATACAACCAACCTGTACTGAAGGTAAAATAAGTCAATTTTGTGGATTCGCCTCGTCACCACTAATGTGAAAGTTTTTTTTCTCCTACGTAACGGGGATGTACGATATGTACTTATACTCTCGTTTGGATGCATACAAAAATATCGATATCAATGTAATCTATCGCTTCTTAAAAAACTAAAAAACGATGGTTATATATTCCAAAAATCGCTCACCTATACGTACACACTTCAATATTAAGTTTTGCAACACCGAGATTTCTTAGTTTCTAGATGCCTCACGACGCAACAGACAGTATCGGATGAACATACATCCTGTCTGTACAGAATACCACGACGGATTTCACGAAAGTGTTTTCGTAAAGCGCCTACTGTCCCAGCGAAGGTTTATTTATTTTACAGGTTGTGCAATACTTTTTTTTTGAAGTGTGTACAAAGCAGATATCTACAACTCAACTCTCGTTTGAAACAGAATAAACGTAGTTCACACCGATATAGATAGTGTACATATTAAAAATACTGAAATTAAAATGTATTCACGTTAAAGTGAGCACATTTAAAATCAACCTTTGAAAAATATCACTGCCAATAACTGCATATATTTTAACGGGCATGCTGTCTGCCACGCGCCCAGTAAAGTTGGCAACGGCGGAGAGAAAATAGTTCCACGTTTCAACATTAAATAACAAGCGTTAAGTAAACATTTGTAAGTACTTAAAATATTTCATTTTAGTTTTTGTTGTTATTACATATAAGTGTACGAATAAAAACCATTTGTAAAATATTAATTTTTCTGAAAATTTTACAGATTACCTTGTCCGACACACGAATAAAGTGATCTGACCCAAAGTAACGTTTTTATACATATGGTGCAAGAATATACAATGTGCATACAAGTATATCTTAAGCACGGGTTTCAAAAGTGATCATTTTGCCGTGAATAGCCTATACAATGATTTATGTTATCGCAAATATTGCGAGTTTAGGAATATTACAAGTAATGAGACACTGAAAAATTTCGCTGATATCGAACATACAAATGATATCGCATAATAAATTTAATTTTTATATTTTCTTCCATCGTATCACAGTTGTTATGTTTCAAAAATATTGAAGTATCGTAACACCGTACGCTGATAACAGCTCGGAGCGCAATGAAGAGGGAGTGTATAGTTGTTTGGCTCAGAGGATTTACCCGGAGCAATTTCCTGTAAAACGCCAGCCGTTCTATACGACATTTGTGGCATGGAACTGCTCTGTAAATTTCATCAGCTCACACTCTGAAGTGGACGTGAAAACAGCAGCATTGGTGGATACTTAGCAGCTCGCTTTATTGTAGTATACAAGGGATTTTCAACATTTCCGTGGCATTGCAGTAGTTAACTGTACCGCGTGAAACAGAGTTGCTTACGTTGGAATAAATGTGGCCTTCATTGGAGCAATGAAACTAACTGTACGAAATCCATAACTCATTAAAAAGTAATGTACACAATTCCAAAAATTGTCAGACGATGTTGCCTATGATAAAATAATGCATGTATAAATTGTGTATCAATGTAAAATATTCTGGTAAAATTTACTCTTTAAACGTTACAAAATAATAGTAAATAAATTTAATATTAAAAAAATGTACCGTATTTCTATTAAGGATGTTCCAAAAAGCACACTTTACCGGAAAAAACACTTCATCAGGCAAGAAAATAATAATACCTCGTCTGAATGTATGTAATTAAAAAAATCCATAACATTTACAAATATCTATTATAAACAATCAATTTCAGACACGAAAATTAGTATTCCTATAATTGTAAAGAATGTGCATAAATCGATACTTTTATATATTTGTAAACTTAAAACTAATTTTATACCATCAACCAGAATAATCATTACAATGGCCTTTTTATTATTTTTTGTGTGCTTTTTAAGAATCCAGAATGGAAAGGTGCTTAAATTTTCATTAAAAATAGATTGATATTAAATTATTTAGAAAATATTAAATAAATACTAGCAAAATGTTTAACTGTTTCACGAAATACACGTATTCTTCTCTCGTATGAAATATAGTCATACATTTTCTGACAATTCCACATTTTGTACAGTCTGGGGCGAAGGTCTATTCAAAGTCAATCTACTTCTACCTTATGGAGGGTGATTTAGGGAAGTATATAACGCACGAATAAATGATAAGGCCATGTTTGGAAAATCATTAGCATACACAGTTTGCAATTTAGGAAGTAATTTTCAGTTGACTTTATAAGATCCCAGAAAAGTTTAAAACTGGCCACTTTATGAATTTTAAATTTTTTAATCATAAAATAATATTTTATGTTAAGAGTGACTTGACACTGTTTCAAACTGCTTGATTGGTTATTCTTTAGTTAATCAAGTTTTTTATGCAATCTCTTTTAACGATGTCTAAACAAGAACTTATTTAACAAAAATTTTCATGAACAAAATTGTTAACTAATTGAAATTAGTAAAGAGATATTACGTTAACGTCGTATTTTAATGGGTATACCTAGTAAGGAAAAATAATAATATCAGTTGGTGTGGTTGGTCGAAACATTTAGTACATAATACAGAAAATATAGTCGACCACTTCATTTTGAAAATATGTACCACTCTTCTTAAAATTGTTGTTTCTATGTACGTGTTTTTCGTAGCCTTACTTGCATTCAAAAATGGCGATGATCGGGCGATCATTACTCATAATAAAATGCAAGTCATATTGTAAACTAGTATCTCCTAAATACCGAACGATGGGGGCTAAAACAGTGAGTGAAAATATTGTTTTATCTAATGGTCGTTGTGTATATTTTCATTGAAATCGTTAAACAAATTATCTAAATAATACATGTTATCCTTAAATATAAAAAAAAAACGGAATATTGATGATAAGTTTGCGGTACATTCTAACTCTGTGAATCCAGATAGTGTGACGTAACATTGCCTGAATACCGAATTTAGGAGAGAATTGGTGTTTAGTTGCTCCTGACAAGCAAAATCTTCAAAATGGGCTAACTTCAAAAATTGCTGACGGAAGAGACTGTTAAAATGGTTTGTGAAATGGGATTTTTATCAATAAATATGTTGTGAGCTCTCAGCGTATCAAGGTGAGTTCAAATTATCCCTATAGTTCCGTACATTAGATAGCGAATAAAAAGTTTTCAATCTGCTATTTTGAAAATAAACACACTATGCAGCGTTGTAAACTACAAAAGTAATGTGTCGCGATGAGGTAGGCGTATATTGGCTGCTTCATATGTTTGCTCTAAAAATATGAGGTCGGCCTGTAATGGTTAAGTCGGCCTGTAATGGTTACTTCATATGTTTGCGCTAAAAAAGCAGTCACAAATAAATATATTTTTCGTACATAAGATGAATTGTGTTTCAAACAGTGATACCTGAAACCCTAAATATGTCGACAAGAACCCTTTACTTAGAAAATAACATAGCAAAACTAAAATGTATGTTATTTATGTAAGAAATATTTCTTGGCGTATTATTACACACATACCGTTTTTCTCTCAGTTTTTAATTCAATACGAATATGCAATGATTTAATTTATAAACGAAAAATAAATTAAAGTTTATTTTTCAAAATATAAGTTACTTTAAAGTAAAAGGGGGAGCCAAATGCTTGATATACGCCAGAGTTCTGACTTGGAATGTGGAAAGATATATTGAAGAGTTTTATTTTGTGAAAAGACTTTTAAATAAAGTTTGAAAAAGTATATTTTATTGTATTTGCAGACTAGTCTAATGCGTAATTTATATTTGTATCACAACAGAAAACAAGACAAGATTGTCAGAATAGAATCCGCTATCATCCAACTTTGAGATACTCCTACCAGCGTAGTTGACATAAACCGCTGTGGCATGTGTTGGGTCAAAATGATGGCTCTCCACTCTACAGTGAAAAATGGTCTGATCAAGCATTGGGAAACATTAATTACAGTTTTCCTCGTGTGAAGGAACAGAGCGGAGTTTCTGATGAAAGCTGCAGCGGTGCATCACTTCCGCCCGCTACCCGCTCCGCGCATCACGCAACGCAAGAAGAGGATATTGTGACATTGTGCCGTCACCCGCATTCACGTGTCAGGTGGGCCAGGGCGATATTGTGTCTTCCTCTTCCCCCATTACTCTCCAGGTAGTCAGGAAGAAGCGCATTGTCTGCCGGGCTAGAATAGGAGGGGTTTCCTGTGCGCGTCAGGACCCCACTACCAACCCCTGCACACTCCCGCCCAGCAAACCCAGCACAAAGAAGCCGACTGTCGGGTACAGTCTGGGGCTCAAGCCAACTGGTCACCACTCTGCGAGTGTCCTTTTATACTAGTACAGCAGTGCCAGTGGCGTCATTTCAGCTTTTTATCTAGAGTGGTAAGGCCTGTTGGTAGTGGTGGAAGGGGGAAGGGTGGTCCGTGGTCCCCCCCCCCCGGAAAATGTTTTTAAAAACTACCGTTAAATTATTAGTTTTTGAAGCTTTTTCAGACTATTTTTACCACAAAATAATTGCTAGCATTCTCTGTCTACCCTTAAAACATGCAATGTTAATTACTTGGATTAATCACTAAACCACTTGTAAAGTAAATATCGTTCACACACAACTCAAGAGTAGGCCTATTTCTAATTGATTGAGTGCCCACTCTCTTTTTTTTTATCATGAAAGTAAAAATCAAGGAAGTGCCGTGCTTGTAGAATTGTTTTTTCCAATTGTTCGTAAATTATTGACACATTTACTTCAAAATTCTGGGGTGGCAAAATACTGGGTTGGACAATTCGGGGATGGCAACTGCTACCCCTTGCCTACCCTGAATGACGCTTATAAGCAGTGCCATATCAATTTTTAAATAACGTTTCGAAACATGTTGACCATATCGTTATCAGTGTGTTTTTGCATAACATGTCTAAGTTAAAACCACAGCATATAAGGGCTAATAGAAACAATAAATCTTAGTATACTGCTCGCGGTAAAGTGAGCACCTTATAAATCAACCTATTAAAAATGTCGCTGCTCCAATCTGCATTTTTTTTTTTTTTAGCGGAAATACTGACTGACATGCGCCCAGTAAAGTTGGTAACAATGGAGGGAAAGTAGTTCCGTTTCTTAACGTAGAATTAAAAATGTTAGATAAACATTTGCGAACACTGAAGTTATTACTTTTCCTTTCTGTTTTTTTTTTTAATCCATATAAGTGTAATAATCATCGAATTTGTAAAACATTTCCTTTTCTAATAATTTCACAGTTTCATTTGACCAACGCATGAATAAAGTGATCCGGCTAGTTGCAATTTCAATTGTAGGTGAGGAGATAGAATACACAATACGCATGGAAGTAGTTCTTGAGCAGGGATTTCAATAGTGCTCAGTTTACCTTGAACAGACTATAACCAAATGTTTGAAAAGGTAATCAATTTTTTCCAAATTTAAGTATAATTTAGAAAAACAGCGCCGGAAGCCCGCAACATCACATCTCTGCGTGCACGACAAGTTGCCTATCACGAAGGTGAAAGGAACTGGCGCACCATGAGTAGAGCGCCTGCACATGGGACACCATAAATGGGGATCAGCAAATGCGTAGTAAAGTCTGCAAGAAGTGAATGCATTTTATTTTCAACAACACACAAACAGCAGTATTGGCGACGTTGGGAAATTCTCAAAGTTTCATGGTGGTCTATTTACAGGCGGATGCCACATGATACGCCAGTTCCATTCACCTTCATGAAANCAACATCACATCTCTGCGTGCACGACAAGTTGCCTATCACGAAGGTGAAAGGAACTGGCGCACCATGAGTAGAGCACCTGCACATGGGACACCATAAATGGGGATCAGCAAATGCGTAGTAAAGTCTGCAAGAAGTGAATGCATTTTATTTTCAACAACACACAAACAGCAGTATTGGCGACGTTGGGGAATTCTCAAAGTTTCATGGTGGTCTATTTACAGGCGGATGCCACATGATACGCCAGTTCCATTCACCTTCATGAAANAATTCTCAAAGTTTCATGGTGGTCTATTTACAGGCGGATGCCACATGATACGCCAGTTCCATTCACCTTCATGAAATGCAACTTGTTTTGCACGCAGGTATGATAAGTTGCGGACTACCGGCGCTGTTTTGCTAACTACAACTTAAATTAAAAAATACCAGATGATTTTTCCAATAATTTTGTTAATAGATAAAAATTTTCATTTGAGCCCATAAAAGCTGTGGTTTTAATTTCGACATGTTATTCAAAAACACCATGTATATTGTTTCCAGAAAGTTCTGAAAAATTATATCGCTTGAGTGTATAACGGAAATGTTTCACATGTTTGTATCGCAGCTAAATGTAGGTTAATTTCTAATATTCCACATTTTGTCGATGTAAATATACATCGTAATATTATCACAAATATCTACTGTTGGAACTGATATTTTCAGATATCAAAAACCGCGAATCTTTACGTTTAAAAGGAAGTGTTCACATTCACTAACTCACAAATGCATTGCAGCATATCACGAAACGACAACTATCGCTATACGCAATATATTGCTTGACGCTGTTGAACAATACAGTGGCTGCGATATTTCAAAAATACAGGATGACTATAAAAGTATGCCCCAACTTTGAAGGTCTATAATATCAAAACCAAACAATCTACAACCATGATTGAGCAATCAAATGAACCGTGGAACCGTGAAGTTTGTTTACCATACATTCATAAATGTTCAATGTCATCACCATGAGCAGCCCGAACGACATCTACGCGATAATCAAACTCATGCCACGCTCTTGTCATCATGCCCGGTGTTAAGGTTTGGATGGCGTCCGTAACTCCCGGTTTGGGTTGGTGAGGGGGAAGCGAACTCGCATTTGACACGTCAATGTGAAGGGGACGGTTTGATATTTCCTTTATGTGCCGAGAGATGACACTGGGAGCGTCTGTCATTGTACTATGAGAGTGTGTTGTGTGTTAGTCCACATTACGATGGCGACGGAACAACAGAAGGCGTTCTGTGTTATTCAGTTTGCTAAATGTGAATCGGTTACCACTGTTCAACGTGAATTNAACAACAGAAGGCGTTCTGTGTTATTCAGTTTGCTAAATGTGAATCGGTTACCACTGTTCAACGTGAATTCCGTCACAAATACGGATGTTGTCCTCCCGATAGGTGGAGTATTGTAGGTTGGTTTCGTCAGTTCCGTGACACAGGGTGCCTTTGCAAAGGCAAACGTTCCGAGTGGCCGCATGTGTCTGAAGAGAATGTTTGACAGGATTCAACAAGCGTTCGTTCGCTGTCGCAGAAAATCAACTCGACAAGCTTGCCGGGAAATGCAAATCCCTCAATCGACGATATGGATAGTGTTGCGAAAGCAATTGCTGTACAAGCCATACAGGTTACAGCTTGTACAGGCTCTTATCGAAAGGGATAAAGAACTGAGACGTGATTTCTGCGCGATCGTTATTTCCCAGAAGGAGTTAGACGATGCCTTCATGTCAAACTTGATTTTTAGCGATGAAGAGACGTTCTATACAAATGGTAAGGTGAAACGGCAAAGCGTGCAGATATTGGGTCAGGAGCCTCCACATTAAACTACGGAACACAAGTGCTTTTCCCCCAAAGCGAACGTGTTTTGCGCTGTATCCAAATACGGGGGGAGGATCATACGATCACTCCTGTTGGGGGGTAGAAGGCTGGACACTTGAGGCGGTGTGGCAGTACTATGCTATAGTAACCGAGTCCAGTATTCGTACCGACTTCCGGAAAGGATGGGTGATGCGTCTCTTATAGCCTCTCAACATCCATGGCAACCCAAGGCTTCTTGCGCCACCCCTGTTTAAACGAATTGGGCTCTGCCACCCGTACCCTATGGGAATCAGATTCCTAACGGCTGTATAGGGGTATCTGCCGTGATGGCTTGGGCCGATAGCTATTACCAAGGCCCGACCACTTGGCGGGGTGTTGGACCTCTTAGCGTTCAGGCCATTGGAGCCCAAAACAGGAATTTCCCTGTGAAGAAATTCTATGTATGGCAAAGGACGCACATGTGACGTCAGTGGGGCCCAGCCTTACGGGCGGCGTGGCGATCATGGCTTTCAGTGACGAAAAACCAGGGTATAAAACTGGACTATGATGACGGTACCCACCTGTTTCAGAGATTCTCCGCGTATCCCTGCCCGTGGGTGGGGCCCTGGTGGTCAGGCATTGGAAAACCCATGAGTGCCATGGAAAATAAGAGGTAGCACGGGATTATCTGTTTGGCCCATCCGGAGGTTTTCTCTGGTGTACGGATCAGATGAGGTTGGACTCGTGCTGGCAGTGGTTGACTCAGCATGCTGAAGGAGGCTCGGAGAGATTCCCCCTCTTATTGAGGAGCCGGGCGGTGAGCAGGGCACTGCTCCGGGGCGTCCCCGAGATGACGTCAGGGGCGTGGGTAGCGCTCCGGCCAGACCACACGCTTGGTAAACTGAGTGCTAGGATCTCAGGCCTTGTGGTAGGACATGCTCGGTGCGATCTGTTTTATCAGATCGGGGCTATGCTCGGTGCGGCCTGATGAACAGGTCGGAGCTACGGATTTGGTAAATTTCGGTAAGCGCTGGTCATGTCTGCGTTGAGAGGGCGTGATCCTTCTTCCCAGCCTACTGGGAGGCCGGGGAGCGGAATGGCCTGACGGCTAAGAGCGTCCCGTTACCAAATAAAAGCATGGCTTAGATTGTGTCTCATATATATATATATATAAATTTATATATATCTGTGTGTGTGTGTGTGTGTGTGTATCCGAAGACACTGTTTTTGAGCCCTTTCTTTTTTCACGAGCCTACTGTTACTGGAATTCCTTATTTGGACATTCTTACAGAGTGGTTGTTTCGTCAGTTATTAGAATAGGCGGCGGGGAGCTTCATTTTCCAGCAGAATGGTGTGTCATCCCATGGGTACTTATCTGTTCGCGGATACCTGAACAAGACGTTGCCGCAACGCTGGATTGGTCGAGGAGCAGCTGGTGACCAGACTCTTCATCACTGGCCACCAAGAAGCCCGGATCTTACCCCGTGCGATTTTTTTCTATGGGGGTACATAAAGGATCAAGTGTTTCGTCCCCCATTGCCGGCTAACATTGACGACCTCAAAACGATAATTACGGACACCATCCAAACTGTGACACCGGACATGCTGACAAGAGTGTGGAACGAGTTTTATTATCGCGTAGATGTCGTTTGGGCCGCTCGTGGTTGTCACATTGAACTTAATTTTATTGGTCAATGAAGGTTGTAGGTTCTTTGGTTTTGATTTTATACACCTTCAAATTAGGGGTATTCTTTTATACTCAACCTGTATTATTTTACGATCGATATATAGCCAAATCGCACATCTCTACCAATAATCACTGAAGCTGGCTCACAGTGGGGGAGCGGCCTCGTGGCGCCACTCCCCCCAGCAGAGTGGTCCATAGGACATTTTTATTAATCATTGTCAATAGAGAATCATAGGGTTTTTAAGCAAAGATCAAAATTGAAAATACTAACACTAATATGTCTCTCTGGGTTGGCATTTGCTAATGAACAATCCTTCAGAATATCTTGTGCCGCAATGAACGATGTTAATTTACGACGTAAGTACAGTATTCAGAGAAACATATTTACGATTAGGACAATCTATTTACTTACAAAGCTGGTGAAAACCCTCTCTATCATTGCCATAAATTAATTATTATATTTTGTCTTTAGAAAATCTGCAGTATTTAATTGACATTATTAGATTAGCTTCCCGTTAAATGCACTCTTAGGGCCAATGTGGTGTAGTGGTCAGACTACTCGTCTCCTGCCTAAACGATTTAGGTTCGATTCCCGGGAGCCACTTCCGGGTTTTCGTATGTGGAAATAGTGGCGGACGATGCCACTGGTCGGCGGGTATTCTCCGGAATCTTTTTCCCCCGTCCGTACATTCCGGTGCTGCTCCATACTCACTTCACTCTCATCAAGAAAGAAACATTTACCTGAATACAAGACGCAGCAAAAGTCCTCAGCGATATAAATGTGTGGCACGTAGCAAAGCAAAATTATAAAGGCACTAAAAAGCGTGAGCTGTCTCAAATGCAGGAATGCAGTAATGATGTGAAATATGTAGACATTAACCATTTAGAATCATGCACTTTCACGCAAAAAAAGAAAGAGAATTCAAGCAACAAAACATATTACAGATCAGGCTGGCCAAAATACAAATAATGGCTAAACATGTTTATCCAAATGTGCAAAACTCTTTTTAAAGAAAAGCAAAATTGGTTTGGGAGCCGTGCTGCTACCAAACTTTCTTCAAGGTCATGGGTATTCACATGAAAACAAAACTGAAACGATAAAGTCGATAGTATATCGTAAATGAATCACACGTTTAATAACAATATCACACTACGAAATTATTTAGTAAGCGAATGGAAACTACGGAAAATTAAAAATAATGTTTATAAAATTAAGCTGCAAAATAAGTTAAATATTTTTTCCAGAAGGAGAGAAATAAAAAACTCTGAAGTGACTCCGTAAGTTGAAAGCAAATCTTTGCTATATTGTTAATCAGAACCACCACAATAAATGCTCTNAACTCTGAAGTGACTCCGTAAGTTGAAAGCAAATCTTTGCTATATTGTTAATCAGAACCACCACAATAAATGCTCTAAATTTAAAATATAAAATTTCCGAGCTATATTTAAGACCAGCATCTCGTGCGTTGCCACAGGTGTGCATGTATTATGACGTACGTAGTTATTCGAACGACATGTTAAAATTATGTCTTGGGCCACACCAACGCATGATCATTGGTTTGCAAATTCTCGTTGTAATTGGGCTCGGGATGGNTTAAAATTATGTCTTGGGCCACACCAACGCATGATCATTGGTTTGCAAATTCTCGTTGTAATTGGGCTCGGGATGGGCGGTCTTAATGCGAGTCCACTGTGTTTCACTGCATCGCCTCGCTCGGTTGCACCGCCTGTGATATAACGATTTTCCACCAGTGTAACTAATTTAATTACCCGTCTACAAATAGGAAGTTTGTGGCTTTGTACCACACAGTAATTTCCGTGTTATGAGACGTAAGCAAATAATTATTTAGTTTGTCGCCACCGCTAAATATAGGACAAACAAACTGTTGTCTCGCTGGCCATTTTAAAATACACAATAAAATGAAATGAAATTAACGATAGGTGTTTGAAGAGTGTTTGCAAAATAAATACACGATAGCTGGGTGTTACTTCAAATAATTATGATAAATTATTTTTAACACCTTACTTAATTAGTAAGTTGTAACATTAACTGAACGATATGGTAATTATTTGCATGTATTTGAAAAAAACCCAAATTCTAAAACCTACCTTACATTTATGCACAAATATCATAACGATTTTTAATATAAATGATAAGTATGAAAAATGTTATTATGTTGACCTGCATCAAAGACCATCAACATTTCATAACAACTAGTGTTTAATTATTATAGGAACTTTATTGTATTAACGCTTTCCGTAGCAGCAAGTATGCAAACATTAAAGGTGGAAACAACAAACAAGGTTAAAGAAAATTAATTTATATATAACTAGAACGTAAATTCTAACTGAAGTGAAGGCACATCCCAGGTAATTTTTGTAGCAACTGAAGATAAACAAAACATATAAAACTAGGTTGGTTTAAATAACTTTTATTTAATTTGTNGGTAATTTTTGTAGCAACTGAAGATAAACAAAACATATAAAACTAGGTTGGTTTAAATAACTTTTATTTAATTTGTATGTATTACGGTTTGATTGAAGACATATATTTGAGCTCTTTTCACTGAATGAATGACAAATATGTTGAAATAACAATAACATGAAAAGTTAAGCATAGTCTATACAAGACGGCAGAACGTCGAGTGTTATATGCAGTATCGACAGCGTTAATAAGTAGAATTTCTTGACGCAAAAAATTGAATTATGTATGAAATTTTGAAAAATCATTACATGGAACTCAAGTACACGAATAAAATGAAAGGTATGCATGTTGGAGCCACATACTGTATAATTATATACATTTTAATAATGCATAAATGTAAACAAGGATAAAAGTTAAAAGGTGCTGTATTCTCCATCACAGCACGTTAAAGCAACTGACACATTTATCACATGACTGATGTCAGGTCCTATTTACAGCGATCATCATTAAATCCATATTAGTGTGCCGTACTGTCGAATATCGTCTTAAAGATGCACGTCGCTATGCCGAGTATACTGGAAACTTGTGAAGTAGTATACTATAGTCTGTCTCACAAACGAGTGCGCTTTTTTGACAGTTCTTGAAGTAGTTTTTTGTACAGTTATTTCCATGGCAAAATATTTTATGATGAAAGGATTCACAATAAGCCGACAGTCCAACAAAACAGCACCAACACCAACGAAAATGTTCCGTCACCCAATCAGAAGCAAGGTCACCTCAACAAAACCGCAGCCCCGACAGCCTGACAAATGTCGATTCTATTTATACTTTCGTCGGGTGTCGGGCTCACTGGGCAACAGAAAAAATATAAACACAACCTTACGAAACCAAAATTACGTACGGAATTCAGTAATGTAGTTAATTTTACTCCAGAAATATTTAATTTATGTGTGCGTCCTGGTTATCTTGTAGCAAATAGTGAAGTGGCTGTTGAATTGATGAGAACATGGAATAGTAACTTTGCGCCAAAATTCAAAAAATTCTTTGTTTATTTACAGACTTCTCAAAACAAAATAGTGTACAATGTTTTGTGATCTCTTTAAATTCCAAAGAGAATGTACAGTTTTTTACTGACTATTCTAGGATTTTCCGAAAGCCATGCAACACTTGTCGGATGGAAACTGTCGGGGTACAGTAAACGACTTTATTAAATTTCGTGGCAGAAATGGTTAGACTGAGGATGTTTTTTTTCGGACTGCTGGGACCAGCCAGTCGTGTCATTGTAAATCCAGCATTACTGGCCAGGTTCAAGGTCATCTGAGTGTGTTTATGTAAACATCACCTGCCGCAGGAAGACACACCAACTAGGACTGCCATCAGAACTGTCAAAGCAGTGGACTCGTTCGTAAGACAGACTGTAAAAATATTCGAAAAATACGCAGTTGTTTTCCAAAAATGGTTAATAATTTACTTAAATCCAGACGTGCTAATAAAAACGTAGGTTTACAGAAATACTNACATCACCTGCCGCAGGAAGACACACCAACCAGGACTGCCATCAGAACTGTCAAAGCAGTGGACTCGTTCGTAAGAAAGACTGTAAAAATATTCGAAAAATACGCAGTTGTTTTCTAAAAATGGTTAATAATTTACTTAAATCCAGACGTGCTAATAAAAACGTAGGTTTACAGAAATAGTTCAGAACTCAAGTTTACACCTAAATACCTACCTTACACTTAAACGGCTTCATTTTACAAAATTAAATGCTATCATTGGGACGCAAAACTTTTCTTTAATAAAAAGACATTATTTTACAAACTAAATATCAAAGTTCTTCGTTTAAGAAATTTTATTTAGAGATTTGTCACTTAATCTCAAGTAGTTGTCAATATTTGTAATATTAATATATTAAATATCTATAGTTGCTTTTAACTCTCTTAATAATCACCTAAGGGGGTGGGGGTGCGTAGAGATGCAAGTATACATGTGTGCATCGCAAATACGTGGAATTATTTAAAAATTTAAATATCTGCATACCTTTTGTAGACATCTACTTAAAAAGGACATTATTTTTATTTTCTGATGAGATAATTTCGTAAAATTTTATTTGGCCTAATAGTAAAATACCTAGAAATGTTAAACAAAACCAATATGTCAGGTAAATATTAGTTGTATAAAGTACATTCTGAGAAATAAACATTTATATAATTATGAATCAGAGAGCCACAGTCTAAGAGGAAATACTTTTTTTAGGTAAATTAAATAAAAATGTCCAGATACTAATAATTCCTCATTAGGTTATTCTAAACCTAATCCTCAATTAACATAATTTATGTTTACTTTAAACCAAAAATGGCATTATTACAATATAGGCCTACATATGGGCCTAACGAGACTCACTATTCAATTAACAAAAAAAAAGTTTTAGAAATGTTTTAGACCTAATTACTTACATCAGTGAGGTATAAATTGACACCAGTAATTTAGAATCTGCTGAAATTTATACACAATGCTAGTCACACAATAGAAAATATTAACTGAAGTTGTATTTAACTATGTTTGGTGAGCGCATGCGAAGTGTAACGGACAAGCTGCACCTCATTAATTACTGCAGATATCGATTACACTCTCAGTTAACGCATCGCACATTCCCTCTCGTGGGTTGATCACAGGCCGCTTTATTCGCATGAAACACGCTCTCCCCTTACAATCGTCACGAACTCCGCAATTCGCTGGTTTCACGCCACAAACCTTCACATCGCTCACGGATTTTCCGCTCGCCCTCGCTCAGATTGTCACGCTGCCTGGAGGATGTTCTCGTTTGGCTCAGCACTGTTGTTAGCGCCGCTCGGGATATATTTTATGTACCCTTCCGCCGTGCGTAAAATTCCTATTACCGTGAGCCTGGCCACTTACTTTTGTCGGGTGATAACGCGTGTTGGCTTTTCACGGTGAAGTGGGCATTTGACACCAACCGTTGGAAATATCACTGCCATTTAACTGCATACGTGCTACAAGCATACTTCCAGTTAAAATTGCAGCGAATCGAGTAAAATAAATACAAGTCTTGGCGTTGTTTTTGCTAGAGTGATTTTTTGAATTTACGACAAACCAATTAGGATATTTTGGTTTATACACACTAGTGTACGAGTTGGCCGGTATTTTGCGCGTTTGAGATATCGAATCAAGTGAGCTCTGAGTGTGACTCTTACTCACTCACCTCGTACCTCGTTGCATCTACGTGCCAGGTGCTCAACTGGCGGCAGTCTTTCCGTCAGTGACTCACCTTCTGGTGAGTCACTGACGTCATCCTATATTTTCAGTGGCACACTGACAAAGATTAAAGTATGATGTGTGCCGAAAGAAAAATCTGTGGTCCCTGAACAGAAAATTAAGCTGCTAAAACTCATCGGATCATAAAACATCCATTTCAATCATTTTTACGTATAAAAAAATTAATGCTTGGAGATGAAATGAGAACTTCAAACTGTTCTTTGGGCACGAAAGGTTTCATAATGCTTTTTGTTTTCAGACGACACTACAAAATATCCCAACATTTTTAAATCGCGTCTTTCCACCAAAACTCAGCAACGCACTTCGTGCAGCATCCAGGAGGAGCCCTTGGTTTCTAATGGCGCCGCGTTGGTGCAGTAGTCAGAATACCAACCTCCAACCTACGCGAACCGGGTTCGCTTCCGAGCTGGCTCACCCGGAGTCTCGTTTGTGAGTGAGTGAAAAATTTGGGCGGCTCTTATCAACAAGGTCTTAAAAGCCGATGAGCGTGATTGAGGTGAGTATGAAACAGCGTCGGAGTGAAAGGGTAGGGGAAACGGGAGAGTTCCGAGGAAACCCGTCGACCAGCAGCATTATCCAGCACGATTTCCACATGCAAAAATTCGGGGGATAGCCGGACTGGGATTGAGCCCGATTCACCTTATTGAGGAAGGAGGGAGGGGGTGGGTAGGCGAACCGCTCAGCCACCATGTCCCCTCTCCCTTGTGGGAAGCATAGCGGACATTGCCGTTTGTCGACGTGTTTTCTCTTGGTGCTACCAAAACCCATCAAATCTCTGAACTGTCATATATTGGCATACGATACACAAGGGATAGTTTATTTGCTGCGTCTTCCAATTTTTTTGAAAAATCACACCATGCATGATTCTTTTTTCTCAAATATGCAATGTATCATAAACGTTTTATATTTACGTTAACAATAAAGTACCTTATTTTTGGTTCAATTGAAAGTTTATTTATATTTTATCCATAAAATATAGTACCTCATTTAGACTTAACATGAATAAAAACAGAGAGAAAAATGGGTGTGACGGCAATGCTTAGTATAATTAAATTCAATACGCACTATTGAGGTGTGTTGTCCCTTTGCCGTAACTTTCTAGACTCGGTTAGGTTTTTTTTTCATGAGGTGGAGGTATATCATAGAATTATAATTTTAGCAAGGCTTCAGAAAAATGTGGAGTAACCGTGAATGGACTATAATACTAAATACCAAGTTAAAAAAAATCTTTGTGTTATAAAACAGTTTAAGAAAAATGAGGTCAAAAATAATGCGACGTAAGACCTAAAATTATTATAAACAATGGTTCGGGTTTTTAAAAACTAAATTAAATAACGACATTTCAAAACATCCGACACTAACTCTAATAATGTTTTATTTTAATAGTGAATTATTGAATTGGAATTGCCCTATTCGTTAAAACGTTGTGATAATATCATATTCCATTTTCAAAACAAAACATAACCCGTCAATAACGAAAATATTTCTAATATTTAGTTTTATTCTAGAAGTCTATTCACCCGAGGATGTGACGACACTAATTTTTTGCTCATGTAACGGTGACAGAACGTCATAAATATCTGATCTCTGTCCACGATTTGAAAAATGGTTATTATAATAGCACGGTTCGCCTTATTTTATAAAAGAAGGCAGATGATGCTATTAACCATAGTTTCACACACTTCAGAGCTCAATGCCGGAAAACCCCATTCAAAATACAGTTCATTCATTTTCAGATGACACCAATTGAAACATCATTACTCGGGGCGCATACGTCCCTATTTAATACACATTTTAGGTAATAACTCATATGTTTTATAACTCATATTTATAAGGAACCAGCTAAAAGTAATTATTTCGGGAGATAAGAATAATCCTGTAGGCAGAAAAGCTCTTAAAATAAGTCTAGTAAAATACGATTTCTTCATTTTCACAGACACGGGTGCTGCGAAATTAATTATGAAGCTTTAATTACAAAACGCTTGTTCGATCTTCCCACTTTATTCACCATTAAATTAAATTAAAAGGAATATTAGTTTACTGAAGTAACTATGCAGACTGTGAGCATATAATGAGCCTAGTATATCACTGAGTATCTAAAAAATTTTTAAATATTCGGCTTACATGCTATTAACTCGTATTTCAGCGTATGCACAATGGGCAAATATTTTCGATAGTTTTAAGATTCTTGCAAATATATTTACGTGCTGCTTCCTTTCTTGCCAACACGCCCTTCTTACACACCTCATGGAACCAGTAAATATAAAATTTTCGAGCCAATAATCGCCTCTAAAAATCACGCAAATTTGGAACCTTTGTATTCGAGTACAGTGAGAAGCTGTAAACTGTATAACAAAAACGTAAAAGGAAATAAAATTGCCGCTGAACATTTTTGAACAGTGAGTCATTGTACGCCGTCAAAGTAAAACTTACCAAGCATTTACTGCTGCAGAATACATAAATATTCTCCCTAATGAGTTGGTCAAGCTCAACGCTGCAGGACACATCTTAAAATGTAATGTCTTCATAATAGAGCACTAATGACATGTAAAATATACCCCAAAACAATTTAAAGTACCTTTAAAAATGGTTCCATTTAATTTTAATATGTATGGACAGGATTAGAGAAGGATACATTTATTTTAAAGCTGAAGTTTACATAAATATTGTCAAATTAGCATATTCACTGCAAAGAGTGAGTAAAGAGATTAAGGCGGTTCTTAACATCGAGTTCTTGAGAGCCGATGAGGGTGAAACGAGGCGAGAATGGAGCAGCACCGGAATGAAGGGGCGGGGGGAACGCGAGATCCCCAAGAAAACCCGCCGACCAGTAACATCTTCCGGCACGATTCCCACATGCGAAAATCTGGGGACGACCCCTCCGCGAATCGAACCCGGTACTCCTCTAGGTGGGAGGCGATTAGGGAATATCAGGAAAAGGGTTGCGAGCGTTGGAAATTAAAATGTGCANCTGCAAAGAGTGAGTAAAGAGATTAAGGCGGTTCTTAACATCGAGTTCTTGAGAGCCGATGAGGGTGAAACGAGGTGAGAATGGAGCAGCACCGGAATGAAGGGGCGGGGGGAACGCGAGATCCCCAAGAAAACCCGCCGACCAGTAACATCTTCCGGCACGATTCCCACATGCGAAAATCTGGGGACGACCCCTCCGCGAATCGAAGCCGGTACTCCTCTAGGTGGGAGGCGATTAGGGAATATCAGGAAAAGGGTTGCGAGCGTTGGAAATTAAAATGTGCANCCGGTACTCCTCTAGGTGGGAGGCGATTAGGGAATATCAGGAAAAGGGTTGCGAGCGTTGGAAATTAAAATGTGCACGTTGAGTCTTCCATGAAATATCAAAAGTATAATTTTCCGCTCCTTAACTTCAGACTTGGATCGCACGATAAGAATAATTGTGCAGGTAACAGATATCATTTTAATTTTTGGCTAAAAATTTAAGAGTACAATTTTGCTCTTCACAGTCCATGCTCACGTGGAACTTTTTGTTTACCACACTGATTAAAATAATGTTTGTTTTGTGGAACTAAATTAATTGTATTGTATATCGGCAAATGAATATTAGTTGTCGAAAACAAATAATTTATATTTGGTTGCATTACACCTGTAATATTTGGCTGATACAACTACAGGTTTGTACGCAAGCAAATATAGTAGTGTAAATTTAAAAAAAAAAGCGTTAATAGGAACGAGATTTACACCCGGGGTTCTCACGCCTGAATGCTACGCCTAAGCCACCTCGAATATGGTGACCGTTACGGAAGTATATAGTCCATTCTCGGTTTCTTACAACTTTTCTGGACACCTGATAATGTTCAACTTCCAAGATATTCCTCCGCCTCATTCATACGAAGCTTAACTTAGAATAGAAAATATCACCAAGGGGGCAACGCACCGGATTCATGCGCACTTAATGTGATATTATTTTGTAGAACTATTTCGTACTTGGCGTTGCCAACACACCTATATTATCACTGTTTTAATGAATGTTAATTATAAATAAAATATTATTATTTATATATATATTAACAGAAAACTTTAATTTAACTAAAAATAAAGGCATTTTATGTTGACACATGTAAAAAAGCTTTTTATAAGTAACATATTTAGGAAACACAGAATGCGTCATGCATAGGGTAATTTTTCAAAGGTCTGATTCAAAAGTATGAAGAAACCATGAATTACTATATTCAAATATTTCCTAGTTGTATAGCTGCACTTATTTGTTTACGTCTAAATTGTTTTATTTAGACTGNGGTTGCATTACACCTGTAATATTTGGCTGATACAACTACAGGTTTGTACGCAAGCAAATATAGTAGTGTAAATTTTATAAAAAAAAGCGTTAATAGGAACGAGATTTACACCCGGGGTTCTCACGCCTGAATGCTACGCCTAAGCCACCTCGAATATGGTGACCGTTACGGAAGTATATAGTCCATTCTCGGTTTCTTCCAACTTTTCTGGACGCCTGATAATGTTAAACTTCCAAGATATTCCTCCGCCTCATTCATACGAAGCTTAACTTAGAATAGAAAATATCACCAAGGGTGCAACGCACCGGATTCATGCGCACTTAATGTGATATTATTTTGTAGAACTATTTCGTACCGGGCGTTGCCAACACACCTATATTATCACTGTTTTAATGAATGTTAGTTATATATAAAATATTATTATTTTTATATATATATTAATAGCAAACTTTAATTTAACTAAAAATAAAGGCATTTTATGTTGACACATGTAAAAAAGCTTTTTATAAGTAACATATTTAGGAAACACAGAATGCGTCATGCATAGGGTAATTTTTCAAAGGTCTGATTCAAAAGTATGAAGAAACCATGAANTCTGATTCAAAAGTATGAAGAAACCATGGAATTACTATATTCAAATATTTCCTAGTTGTATAGCTGCACTTATTTGTTTACGTCTAAATTGTTTTATTTAGACTGTCAGTGGCGTAACTCAGCGTCAATAAAAACAGTATTCAAAATGGCATCGTTCTAATTACAACAAAAACGCTCATTTAAATATTTTTCTAACAATATCCTCGTATTAAGGACTGATACCGTAAGCGTATATCAAGATTAATACCACTGTGTCACATTCAATGCGTTCTTTTATTTTTCCTCGCCATCAAAGCGTTCGCTAGATTTCGCAGTCTGTGCGCCTGGTAATGAGATAGAAACCATCAGGCGACTTCTTTAGTATTGGCCGAACTGGCTTTGTTACACGCACGAGCTGCGCAAGATCTGATGTCTCATTGACCAGAGCTGAATAATGGAGAGAAAAATTTACGCGGAAAATAAAGCATTGAAACGAAAACCAGGTAAGAAAGGAAGTTGTGCACGTAAAACTCTCGATCAAGCCGCATATTTTTTTCTCTCAAAACAGAGGTTTTTTTAACACAGTTTTCATTCAGTTCATGCACGGCTACGTGAATAAGAAAGTTTCTTTACAAACGTATTTATAATAATTGCTAGGAGATTCGTTGAATATTTTCAGAAAAATTGTTTATCCAATTATCTACACCACGCAATATAATGCGATTATATTCCTATTTGTAAGTTAATCGCATAAATCTTGATTACAAAACCATTCAAACGTAACCGTGCACATATTAACACTCGACTGCGTGTAAGCGTTCCGAAATTAATTCTGTAACTATATTATGCATTCGGAGTTTATGTCCAGTTTATGTTAGTGTTTGAAAATGTTCGCTTGCACTCTAATTATAAAACTTAGTAATGATCTAACATTAAACTAGATACATAAAGCAGTTACAAGATAAGTCTTCTATTATTTATATATCTATATAATGAAAGTGTTACATCTAATCGTCTTCTGAGTGCGAAATAACTAGTTCAATTGTCGAATCTGATATGCGAGAACTCAAAATGAGGAGGACTTATGGAAACAAAAACGTTGTTTTGCCGTAACCTCGAATTATAGAAACTAACTTTCACTAGCCTAATATTTTAACAAAAATCTACAAGTTACAGAAGAATGACTAGGAATTGATACTATCATTTTTAACAAGATGACTTTGAAAAACCTATAAAAATATCCCAGTTTCAAGTATTCTTATTCGTCAACTTCTGTTTGATACGGCGAAAAGATAATCGCACTAAACAGCCCTAGTAGTAATTACACACATTTTCATGGCTTGCCCCCGATTCAGCCTGATGCTCGTGGTCCAAAAAGAAATCCTTATTGACCAAGTCTACGGATGTTACTTACCTCGTATTCTGAGTGTTCATGATGTGGATAATCCCGTTACAAAATACGTCACTCGTCGGTAATATAATAGGAATACTCAAGTTTTAAATTTGAATGGCAGTGGAGCAGTTGTACGGAATTTTGAATATAATTGACCCTTTTATAATGTTTACAAACAAACAGCAACATAAAAAAAATGCTATGACGTTTCGGAGGCTTCGATTGCCTCCCGTATTTAGAAGATTGTAAATTTTCTGTCTCGTTTGTGATCCTTGCTGATTGTCATGCCTCTATTTGTACTGTCTTTGTTGTTTCGGGTGCTTCCTGCATGTTGCCACAGTTCACAATGTTCGTGGACTAGCGTCCCGAGTGTAGGCAGCCACGCACCACGGTGTAAACGAATTTACTGACTATAATGCGTACAAGATTACACAAAATTTTACTGAAATTTTTACCAAACTAAAAACTTGTATATCAAACGAATATTATGTAATAAAATAATAGTATATTCCATTTCAACGGCTAGTGGCTTTGGTATATTGTCCGCCATTTTGGATGACGACACATGTGAGATCGACGTCTTGTATGACAGAATGGTGGCCATATTGAATAACTTTGACCTTGATACCAATGTGGATTTGCTTTGAATCGTGGGTGAACTTACTCGAATAATCAAGAAAAATGGCTTAATTTCGGGAAAAATTGTACCATTATTTTCATTTAGTGAGATTGCAACCAAATTAATGTTTTTAACAATTCAAGTAATTTTCGTTTCAATTAATGACAAAAATTTTAGCTTACAGACACATGAGAATTTTTACAAATTAAAACATTACAAATATTTTGTTCTCACTCATTTTACACACCTCAAATATGTGTACTGAGCAACTAAACATAGATTATATATAACCATGTTTATTTTTATTGAGTGAAAACTATTTTTTGGAGTACACAACGCACCGAAAATGCACTACGCCCCATACATAATCAAAACAAAATATAACAACGCACAGCAAAAACACAAATAATACTGACTACGTTTCTTTTTATTGCGTGAAACCTTTTTTTTAAATATGCAATACATTGAAATTAAGAAATAAATTGAGAAACTGGAGCTTTACCACAATTATTTTTGCTTCCTTATCAACTGCAGTTTTTCTCGCGCAATCAGTAGAATTATTACAGTACCTAACACGAACAACAAAATCAATTTAAAGTAATTTTTGCATTGCAAAGTAATAAGATGTACCTTTGTTAAAACTGAAATAGGCAACTACTCGTTAAGTTTAATTTTACCATATATTTTCTGGTATTATTAATAGTACAAGACAAAATAAAACAAAGCACGTGACTGTTAAGTATTACGTGACTTGGCGCTAGTTTTCCTTATGATCTAAGTCCTATCTAAAATAAAAGTAGCAGACGAGTGTAACGTGGCATCAATCAAAGCATATCGAAATTCGAAAGAAACAAAAAGGCTTGACGATAATCACTCAACAAAAATATATCTAAAGCTAAACATACCTTAAAGACTAGTCTATGACTGAATACTCTGATGATGGGGATTTTAACCTGCATTAAATATTGGAAAATAAAACTGGAAATTCATAAATCTCAACCACACGCTCGTCAGCGTCTGCAGGTGGTCCCGGCCAATTAAGTCAAATTGGGCCAAAGCCCCGCCAGCACATCCATGCATGCATTCGTAAAAATCTTGAAAAGATATAATGAAAAAGAAATCTAATTTTGAGTTTTTGTCACTCGAAGTAGCAGTAACTCTCAAACTATAACAGAATTTCGAAAGCGGTGCCAAAACTGAGTTTTCCTACCTGTGTTGTGACCCATGTGCCGTCATGCCCACCGCCGCTTCTACGGAGCACTGGGGACTCGTCCACGGTTTGACGACTGAAGTGAAACCCGCAGAACCCACATCATGTTCAACTTCCTCCAGAGCAAGCCCGACTATGAGTGAAGATCAGCAGCTGTCACCTCGGTATCAGTCATACTAGCCAACGGTTAACCACTATACGATGTCACAAACGTTGTCGATGTAGTCCGCAGTGCGCCCCACTGCCACACCGTGAATATGGCGTATTTAACTCACCGCACAACATTTCAGATGGTAAAGAACCCAGTTTATAAAACTCCTCCAATAGCTAAAAAGTTCAAGAACACTCATTACATCATGAAATCAGTATTGCTTATCCAAATACAGTTCAGTGTTGCAAATAACCAGTTTCACATATCTCTTAAATGTACAGATTTACAGTTTCTTAGGGATCTTGAAAATATGGTTACAGAAATCGTAGAGATCTTAAAGAGTCAGTTAAATATTCTCATAAATATCTCAATTAAATCGTTACCCAAATTCACAACAACGTTGAATAAATATACGCAATATGGTGCGAATAAGTATTAATAGAACGACGAAGAGCATAAACAGTTAATAGTATGCATTTGGCCAATTCACGGTTACCTGCAACTTTTCTGGAGGCCTGCTAAAGTTCTAAGTCCAGGATATTCCACCGCCTCATGCAAACAAAGCTTCACTGAGACTAGAAAAGTACACCAAAATGACAATTCACCACATTCGTGCACGCTCACTTTATTAGTAATTCGCATAAGAAATATTTATTACTAGGGGTCACTGTGGCTGAGCGGTTAGACTGCTCGCCTCCCACCAAGGCGAACATGGAGGCCCTCCATCCCCAGCCGGTTCACTCCGGATTTTCGCAAGTGGGAATCGTGCCGGACGATGCCGCTGGTTGGCGGGCTTTCTCGGGGTTCTCCCTTTTCCTCTGCCCCCTCATTCCGCCGCTGCTCCATACTCACCTAACTTCACCTTCATCGGTTCGCAAGACCTCGTTGTTGAGAGCCGCCCAAATCTCATCACTCATTCCCTATTTCTTACTAGGCATTACCAACACTCCTTATTACTCCCTGTTTTATTCATACTGAACTTAAATGTAATATTATAATTTATAAATAAAGCATACGTAAAGTTTCATTTAAACAATCATAATGTATTTTTATATTCAAATAGGTATAAAACCCTTGCTGTAAATTAAATATATAGGAAGCAAAAAAAAACGTCATACATAGGGTGAGTGTTCAAAGTTTGATTCAAAAAGTGTAAGGAAATTACGATTAGACTACTGTAGAATTCGCAGAATACCTTTACTACATCAACGTAATTTGCGCTGAATGCCGCGACTACCCGGCAAGCAGTACTGTTCTGCTAGAAGTATCATTGAAGAGGCAGGGGCTATAGACTCGGGGTAACGACGGAAGCTGCGGCCACCAAGCGTGCAGCTGTGCATGGTTGGATGAATCGGTTGAAAGGCAGGATTCGCACAGTCTGCTAACTTCGCAGGCTAACAGGCTAGTGTTGGGCTGACAGCGCGCGACGAAGTTGAAATACAAATGGAGCGACTCTCGCAGAACAGTAGACGTGGCTCAGGACGCACATAAAACAAGAGGAAAGACAAGAAGAGACGATGGAAAAGAGAAGGACATAATAGCAGCTACGAGAGGAAGGGGAGGCAGGGGAAATGTTCAGGTCTCACTAAGTACAATCACTGCTGAGAAAACTTGTTGGGTACAGAAAATAAACTTAAACATACAGATGGCTATTAAGTTTATTGAATACACGGTTATTTTAAAATATTAAATTAATACACGGATATTTTAACTATTTTTTTTTAATATGAGAAACCTGAGCCTTCCGGTATCCACTAGTGAACCCCGGTAAATTAAAGTTAACTTTAAATATATATTATAAAGTTAATAGACGAAAAAATCGTATAATCATCTTGGATATAAAATATTTGGTTCTTTCAGTGAAAGTAGAACTCTTAAATAAAACCAGAAATCCGGTTTAAAAAGAAAGTGGCACACGCGATTAATCTAAGCGATTGTATCCTTAATTGTTGCCACGTCAAGCCGATACGCCACCTCGTCAAGCATGCGTTCATGGTCAGTGATACTCTGGACCAAATTGGAGACTGGGGACTCCAGATGTTTTAGTGTTCGACGACGACCCACGAGAGGGAACTGGGAAGTAGCTCCATTTGATACACGAACCGCATCGTTGAAGCCTTGGTTAATGAAATATAATTCCTCATCCCACAAGGGTTGACCTCGGTTACGAAAAATTGTTGAATACGCCTTTACATGCTTATAGAATCTTTCAACTTGATTGCTTTTGTGGTAATAGGGTCCTGAAGTGTAATTTTTCATAGCCCAATGGAAAAACGTGTCTTTAAAAGAACCTGGCTGAAAATATTAGCTCGTCAGTTACAATCTGCGAAGAGGCACCAAATACATTCCACGCTTGATTAGTAGGGTCCTCAAACACCGTGGAGTTCTTCGATGTTCCGAAAAGGCAATAAGATGACGATCTTTGAAAAAGTATCTAACTCTATGAATTGCGAAAACTGGTTAAAAATCCAAAAACGTCCAGATGAAATACTTGCCAAGGGTATTCGTCCAAAATTCGTCTGTTGGGCTGGTTTACACGCTTGGAATTCGCTGCAAAAAAAACATGCCGTGAACGACCAGACGAAATAAGCAGAGGTTTTTTGAAAAGTTTTGTTTTATCCTAGTTGACCACCAATACCGATTCGTAGTAATATTTGAGAACCATGGGGGGAAGCGATTTTGGTACCAAAACATTTTTACTCTTCCCGATTTTCCGGTGTGCTAAAGAATGCCATCCGTTACAACATACCAACAACCTACTCCAGCAGACCAATATGCACGTATCTGAATATATAAGAGGTCTACCAGCTGATCGCCTAAAAATTAAAAAAAAAAAAAAAAAAACATTCAGGAAATCTCTGAACAGGCGCAGCAGAATCAGATGGCAGTGACTCCTCCACGCAGTAATTAGCAGGATCGTGCACGGGAAAAATCGCTTCAGCAACCTGACTGTCCCCGCTTTGCACGTTTTTACGAACTAACGTTTCAGCTAGCTCGTACTTGGAAGTATGTTGGGGGCGTATCTCAAATAACGACTCATGATTTGGTAAAGCACAACAGTATAAGAGGGGTTTTATTACAATTAAGCTTTTACAATAACTACTTATGATACTATTGATCGGGGGAGCTTTACATTGAATTTAAGATTATTAAAAAGTTAATTAATTATTATTATAACGCCATTTTGTTTAACCCTAACTGGAAAGTCATCACCTTTTTAATGTTGCCGGAGGCTGATTCTATGAGACGGTTAGTGACGGCCGGACACCCATCTTCCTGGTCTGCTTCGCTGGTCGGGTCGCCCAAAGGACTAAAGATGACTGACGACGACGAGACGGTTAACGACGGCCTATATCAAGCGCGTGGTTCTGCGGCCCCGCTCAGTGACCAGTGGAGGGGATTTCTGAAACTGTCAACGACCAAATGGTGGCGTTGCAATCCCGCTCGTTTATGTTTGAAGGTGTGACCAGGCAAGCCGTTCAGCTAAGGTCTGACCACACCATAACAACATGACTAAATTCTAAACCAAAACTGGCAAAAGCATAAGGCCCAACGGCCTAATATTCCTAAGTGTTGAGGGTTGTTCAGCACCCAGCTAAGTGGTACGTCACCGGTATATAAATGGCACTTGTCGTGTTCGATGTGAAGAAAGAAATTTTCCAAGCCAAATGAACAAGCTGTAGGTATAACCCCTTCCATAAATACCCACGCCCTTTCAGTTTCAGACAGCGTGCCAGTAGCTCAACGTTGAAGGCAATTTGATAAGTTGACCTTCTCACCGAGAACGGCACCTAAAGCCATGGACGACGCGTCCACTTTCAATACATCACGTTGGTTGAAATCGGGTAGCCGTAGCACACAAGGAGAAGCGAGTGTTTTCTTCGAATTGACGAAATACTTTTGTTCTTACGGACGCCTAGCAAACTCAACTCCTTTCTTCTTCAACAAATTGAGCGACGCCGCTAAGTCTGAATAATACGGAATGAAACGGGAACTCCAAAAATGTTTGCACTCCCCTGAGGTTTGAAAGTCACGAAAAAATGTAAGACAGTAACTTCGTTATTCGGATGTATCGTAAACTGCCCGTCACATCAAACTTATCCCAGAAACTTTACTTTGTCGCGGCTGGCGTCACCTCGACCAGGTTCACGGTCGAGCCAACTTTATGTCCTTGTGGTAAGATAAATAACCTATACCGGATGTTTCGTAACGAAAAATGGCAAGTGGTAAACGTGCTGAACGGTGCGACTGGTCGGCGGGTTTCCTCGGGGATCTCCCGTTTCCTCCCTCCCTTCCATTCCGGCGCTGCTGCGTACTCAACTCGTTTCACCCCCATCGGCTCTCGAGACCCCGACATTAAGAGCCGTCCAAATCTCCTCACTCCCTCATAACAAAAAAATACTGTGAAACTTTCATATTAGCCGTTCTTCACTTAAAATGTCAAGTTAGAGACGGAAATGTAAAACGGAATTACCATTCGGACAGAAAATGTCTTAAATGCTATTCGCAAGCAGACTCAGCTCAAAGATACTTAACAGGTTTGAAATGGCAACTTCAAAACCAAAGCTGTGCAGCTGGGTAGAAGGCCATCTTCAGGTGCATTTACATCTGTACAATTTCTAAGCGAAGTTAAAAAATTTGTTGGGAAAAAATTTGTTTGCCGAATCCAGGCATCGCCCGTAAGTGCGGAATTCACTGACGGTGTGTTTGCAGAAAAGACATTCGACTGGAAATATGTGCATCACTTCATTGATAAACTCTGCAAGTCCTTCATGCAATGTATCTGGAAAACACATGTTTCAAAACGCGCTACAGCTGTGTATTTAAATTGCAAATAATCCGTATAGCTGTATAGAATAATATATTTTAATGGGCCGAATAATCGTGCTTTAAAAAACATATTTGGTTAAAAAAAAAATCACGGGATTTCCACGAAAGTGTCATCTAGCTAAGCAGAAACATACAGCAGGTAATAATTATTTTTGTCCAGTTTCCTTGAAATGACAGGTGTTTATGTTCGCTAAAATATTTACTCCTAATTTGAACAGTAGCGGTATTTCATGTGGATATACCACATCTGCAAAACTGTTAAACAGCTTTGAAATAGTTTTCGTATGGGATACCTAATTATCAGTAGCACATTCTTCTTTAACGTAAAGTGGGATGGCATTTTCATTCTCTGTTGCGAATTTTAGATTTCACTTCATCTTCTAACTGAACTACGCGAGATTATAACAGTCGGTTTATAAGTATTTGTCGTTGGCTGAGACACCTTAACGTGCCCGCTTAATTGGAACTATTTCCCGCATTACAACCGGAGCACGCGAGAGACTCGAGTATTTAACTAAAAACAGGAAGAAAACGGTTGGCATTTTTGGCACTATCGTAGCAGTTAATATACAAAAGATACTGGCATAAGCATAAAGTATACTGTGATGTATTGCTTACTGCCAAACCAGTCCACGGGATTTTCGTGTCCCTCCCAAACCGTTGGAAATATCAATTCTCTCTCAGAAATTAAAAATTGTTCATTCTTGTTCAATGAACACACATGTATAAACACATTTATATAAATTGACAAGTTTCGTATGCATATGTGAGCAATATCTAACCATTGGATTTTTTTTTTTGTTGGTGCATCTTACCTGTTAAATTTAATTATCTTACGTTAGCTTGGTATATATTTAGTGGGAAATTTTTTCCGTACTTCTGACAATCTACAGACAGAGACAGGTTGTTGATATTTTTTAGTATTAATATTATTTTTGCTCTAACCACTCATGGAAATGTACGAATGTAAAAAGTTTTCAAAGATATTTCTGCAAATTTCCTGATGTTTGTGTTATTACAAATGTAGATAAGAAAATCTAATTTCCTTCATCGTATTGATTCGGGAAATGTTTCCTTCAGCTACACATGGCCGCGGAAACGCGTGACACAGGAAAGTAGGTCCCGAGTTCTGCACAGAAGTTGTTGATTCCCAGTTTCTACAGCCGAGCCTCCTTCCCCAGGCGGCGGAAGCGAGTTTCGCAAACCACGTGCGTCGGTTTGCGTCACCAGCCAATGGCAGGACGCATCCGGGCCTCTCGAGGTCTCCACACTTTGAGCAGCGCCTTCCTGCGTCGACGTCGCACGGTCTGCCGCCCCGTCACAGCGCCGTTTCCTTAGTCCATACTCGGTCCGCCATCAGTGTTTCCCCGTCACAGCACCGTTTTCTTAGTCCATACTCAGTCCGCCATCAGTGTCTCCCAGTCACAGCACCGTTTCCGTAGTCCATACTCGGTCCGCTATCAGTGTTTCCCCCGTCACAACACCTTTTCCTTAGTCCATACTCAGTCCGCCATCAGTGTTTCTCCCGTCACAGCACTGTTTCCTTAGTCCATACTCAGTCCGCCATGAGTGTTTCCTTAAGTATCAAATTTGGTAGGAATCAGTTAATTGTTTCCCGAAATATTAAATTAAAATTTTATTTTTCATGTGGTACTATTTTTTGAAATGGCAAACAAAATAGGTGCTGTATAAACACATGTGATGCTTCTAAAATATACTTTCATCATAAGAAGTTTGGTCGAAATTGGTAAACGGTAGGGTATGGTAGATGTTGCAGAAAAACCTAAAATATTTATATTTTCGCCATTTTGAAAATAAATCTCTTATCCATTTAAATTGCATACATGAACATGGCCTACAAAAGTAAAATTATGTTCCAAATTCAGCAGGACTCGGGTCTGTTGTTATGAAGATATATCCTAAAAGCTTTATTTTGTCATGCTGTACAAACATTATCACGTTCTAAATTCCGGAGTTGTATCATGTACTGACAACGTACCAATTTTTATCTCCACTATTATACAAAATTATATATTAATAAGATTATCGGTTTCCGAATTCAATACTTTAACCGTGCATTGTAAACGCACCAAATTTGGTTTTAATCCGTTAAATGGGTCCCGAGATATAACGTTAAAGATTTATTTATTAAATTTGCACTATCTTACAAAATGGCATATTAATAACATTATCAGTACATAAATTCAATGCTTACGTAGTGCACTGTCAACGTGCCATATTTGGTTTAAATCGGTTAAATGGTTTACAAAATATGATCTAATATACAAAATTTTAAAAATAACCGCCATGATCGAAATATGTAAAAGTCAGATGCCATTACCTAGCTTGGTAATTATGTTGTCGGCTTCAAAAGGTATTAGTGGGAGGGGATATACATTCCAGAAAGACATTCGTGTGATTGCATAAGCCTACATTACATTTCCTTCAAAAAGTAGGCTAAAAATTATAAAATANTCCAGAAAGACATTCGTGTGATTGCATAAGCCTACATTACATTTCCTTCAAAAAGTAGGCTAAAAATTATAAAATCAAAAGGATTTGCTCAGTTAAGTAATAAAAGTTATTGTTACGGATTCGTGGATCCTTCTGATTTTTTTTACGAATAGTGCAATGGGGAGGATGACTAGATCGAGGTTTTTGGACATTCACCATTGCGATGCATGTCTGTCGTGGAAAAACAGGACTAGCACGAAAAAAAAGCCTAAATAAGACAAGTAACGTATGGGCGAGAAAATAAATATATGTTTACAACAATAGAAAATTCAAATTCAAATTCCTTCTTGGAATTTTTCTGTGTTGTATTTATTATTATTACTTGTCGTATGTTCTTTCATGCTCAGTCCTGTTTTTTCCATGACAGACATATTCATAGCAATGGCAAATTTCCNTTACTTGTCGTATGTTCTTTCATGCTCAGTCCTGTTTTTTCCATGACAGACATATTCATAGCAATGGCAAATTTCCAAAATCTCCATATTGTTGTGGATACTTTCATCAACACAACAATAACATTGAAAAAAATTTTGTTTCTTAATAATAATACGTTAAAAATTTACTATACATGTAGTTGATACTCCGTTATTAATTTTGTGATAAACTTGGTTTCTTTCGTCACTGAAGTGATGGTGGAAATTAATTTTCTTCGTTCTGTATTTCTCGTATCAAGAAAATGTATTTAACAACACACAATAAGAATTATTATACTTCTTAAAAAATACTACATTTCTTTTATGGGTGATATTCAACAAAATTGTCTTTAGGATTGTAGAACCAAATGGGATAATTCACAATTATACAACATTCCATAATGCTAAAATTATTTACAAAATATAATGACGTATTTAATGTTTTCTAAGCTCTCCTTTTACCGCAAATGATTTAAGATAGGGAGGAATCACGAAAAAAATAATCTGAAACAACTTTTCAGAATAATATTCTCTGGTACCTCTCCTACATTGGTTGGTTTTACACTGAAGAGCCAAAAAAAACTGGTTTACCTGCCTAATATCGTGTAGGGTCCCCACGAGCACTCAGAAGTGCCGCAAGATGACGTGGCATGGACACGACTAATGTCTGAAGGTATNTCGTGTAGGGTCCCCACGAGCACTCAGAAGTGCCGCAAGATGACGTGGCATGGACACGACTAATGTCTGAAGGTATACAGGAGGCAATTCACACCATGAATCCTGCAGGGCAGTCCACAAAACCATATAAGTGTGAGGCGGTGGAGATCTCCTNCAGGAGGCAATTCACACCATGAATCCTGCAGGGCAGTCCACAAAACCATATAAGTGTGAGGCGGTGGAGATCTCTTCTGAAAAACACGTTACAAAGCATCCCAGATATGCTCAATAATCTCATTTCTGGTGATTTAGGTGGCCAATGGAAGTGTCTAAAGTCATAAGAGTGTCCCTGGAGCAAATCGGTAGCAACTCTCGACGTGTGGGGTGTCGCATTGTCCTGCTGGAATTGTCCANTTCACACCATGAATCCTGCAGGGCAGTCCACAAAACCATATAAGTGTGAGGCGGTGGAGATCTCCTCTGAAAAACACGTTACAAAGCATCCCAGATATGCTCAATAATCTCATTTCTGGTGATTTAGGTGGCCAATGGAAGTGTCTAAAGTCATAAGAGTGTCCCTGGAGCAAATCGGTAGCAACTCTCGACGTGTGGGGTGTCGCATTGTCCTGCTGGAATTGTCCACGTCTGTCGGAATGCACAATGGACATAAATGGGTGCAGGTGATCGGACAGGATGCTTACGTATCTGTCACCTGTCAGAGTCGTATCTAGACGTATCAGGGGTCCCATTTCACGCCAACTGCACACACCCCATACCATGACAGAGCCTCCGCCAGCTTGAACAGTCCTCTGTTGACATGTAGGGTCCATGGATTCATGAAGATGTGTCCACACTCGTACACGTCCATCCACCCGATACAATTGGAAACGAGACTCGTCAGACCAGGCAACGTGTTTCCAGTCATCAACAGTCCAATGGCGGTGTTGGCGGGCCAAGGCGAGGCGTAAAGCTTTCTGTCGTGCAGTCAACAACGGTACACGAGTGGGCTTTCGGCTCCGAAAGCTCATATCAATGATGGTCCGTTGAGTAGTTCACACGCTGGCACTTGTTTATGCCCCAGCATTGAAATCTGCGCCAATTTGAGAAAGGGTTGCACGTCTGTCACGTTTAATGATTCTCGTCAGTCGTCGTTTGTCCCGTTCGTTCACGATCTTTTTCCGGCCACAGTGATGTCGAAGATTTGTTGTTTTACCGGATTTCCGATATTCACAGTACACTCGTGAAATTGTCGTACGTGAAAATCAAAATTTTATCGCTACCCCGGAGATGATATGACCCATATCTCGTGCGCCGACTATAGCACCAAGTTCAAACTCACTTAAATCTTGATAACCTGCCATTGTAGCAGCAGTAACCGATCTAGAAACTTTGCCAGACGCTTGTTGTCTTATATAGGCGCTGCCGACCGCATCGCGTTACTCTGATTGGCTCCATACCTCTGTTATTTGCATACGCACGTCTGTACCAGTTTTTGGCTCTCCAGTGTATATCTCATGGGAAATACGCGATGAAAAATTTTCACATGTAATATTTGAAAGAATTAACTTCTTTTATTTGTTTGACTATCACCAAAGTTATAACTGTTAAATAAATGACCTCATATGGAACAGAAATTTAGAGTAACCATTAGTTACAGTAAATTGTGTAGACTTCCTTTGTTGTATGTTTAGTAACATAACATTTTATTTCAGGTCCTTTTCTACAATTCGTTTACATTTCTTCCACATAATTACAACACCTCGTGCTACAATATAACGAACAAGGCACACTCGAACCAATCGGTACCAGGCGTGTTCGTTTATTCAAAGTGCGTAGCATGCTTTACACTTGTCCTCATCACAGAGACAAAATGGCATGTCGGTTCCTTTGATGTGGGCGTACCCATCATGTGATTGGCTGCACGAGGATCTCATAACGGACCTTGTGTCTGATTGGCTACTGCGTACTGCGAAAGGTTTCCTATTGGCTGGGCTGCCGACTGGCGAGTAGGTTACTACGCACTGATTGCCGAACTGCGTTCCAACATTTTGTTGGCCAGTGACGACATTTTGTTGGCGTGTGCTTCTGGAGTCCGCTGCATAAGCGATTATTTCTCCTGTATTTTCGTTATTACTGTGACCTCATTATAGTCACCTGATGAATCATCTGACATTAGCATTGTGTGAATTTGATGACACCTCATCTCAAACGATTCTTTTGCACCTTTGATATACTTAGAACTTGTTAATAAGGCCGTGGAATTGTTTACTTTAGGCTTATTTGTTGTTTACTTTTATAGTTATTGTTTTATTCCTTTTGCTGATGTATACTACTTATTTTTCCTTTGTAAGTCGGCTCTGTTATACTTCCAGTAGGTTGTTTCCTTTTTAATGTTAATTCCTTCAGCGCACTGCGAATAGCGGAAAATTATGTTAAAACGTTTTCAGGCGCCTAATTTCCTTTGCGTTATCACTTGATGACAGATTGTATAGGTGCAAGTGGCTTGAATATCTGAAAAAAGCGCAAAATAATGAAGATAGTTTTCGTGTAACGAATGTGCAGCTCCCTTCGTGTTGATCTGGTATGTCCATACCCGACATCCAAATCCGCAGCAACTATGAAGAGGTTCAACATTTTATAAGTTCTTTGTAATCACTGTGAACAACCTTTCTGTTTATGAAATGCATACTTCTTCTAGAATGTAAGTTTTAAATATGAAATTTAAAAACCCCTCTGCTAGTGTTTCTTTCAGTTATCTTCGGAATGTTGGTAGTTTTAGCGACAACTGACAACGACTTAACAAAGTCGCACTTGATTTTCATGCCTTGCAACATTCGCCCGGAGCGATCTCGGCTAACCATGGAAAACCGAAATCAGGATAGTCTTAAAAATCGAACTTGTGTTCTCGCGAATTCGAGTGTAGCAGTTTACTACTGCAACACCGCACTCGGTGCCTCGAAAGCAGTGCCCTCGAATAAATAAAGCAGTGCACCCTTAATAAGATCTTATATGATATTAATTAGATATATCATGGTATTAAATAAGAATGTAATGTAATATAGATAATTATCGATAAAAATAATTAATTATAAGTAAATATTCTTATATAATAGGTATAAGTTATGTATACATTCCTTACCTTTTCATTTTTTTTTCATTTAAATGAAACACGTAAGGGATTAACTGTATATAATAATTTATATTTAAGTAAGTCATTTACTAATCCTAATATATCCGCGTGGTTTTGCTGTTGTAATTAAAACATATTGTTGCTGCGAATATGACATGATCACTGAAAATAATGTTTCCTCTATGACTGTAGCTAAGGATCAGGCGAGTTCTAGTTCATATATCTGTGGAATTTCCAACTGTATACTACTTAAAAGTAATGTACAGATAAGACGAAGTCAAATAGTAGCAACGATTGGCAAGTTATTAAAAAAGTCTGCAAATCTGGCTACATGGTTGGTCATTTGTAGAGCCCCGACTTTTTGAAAATGCATTTCCGCATAAAAAATGCATATTTAGATTGTTATAGGTGTTTATCGATTTTTACTAACGTAGCAGTTTATTCCGGCATGTGTGTTTCAATTTAAGGATAATTTCAACTACCTCTAAGAAAATCGTTTTGCCTGTATTTTGTACAGCTCACGCCAGTTGCTATTCTGAAATTTCTGAGTAAAATAAGCGGTTATAAACTATGAGCAACAAAGCAGCATTATACGTTACTGTGTATTTATAATATTTAAAGAAATCATAATATAAATTAGATCAATACTTAATCTCTAGTTTCTAAATAAAATATATTTAATGGCCACTAATTGGTATTATTACAACTTAGATAAGACTGTAAATCCCATAACTACTTCTCATACCGGAGCGATATGGCGAAGTGGTAAACCATTGGACTCGCGTTCGGGAAGACCTGGGTTCGATTCCCGGTCTGACCATCCAGATTACGGTTTCTCATGGTTCCCCGAAATCACTCCAGGCGAATTCTGGGATGGTTGTTTGCTACAGACCCTGATCCTCTGAGCATCTTGCTCTATCTCTGATGACATCGCTGTCAAGGAAAAGTTTGACTTTATCTACCTACTCCATTTCACCATTCGCTACCACCCGTCAGTGTTTGCATAATACTATATGCATAACAACTTATGGTTTTCCAAACGTTGATATCAGCTTTTCTCATTAAGGGTTCTGGCTATATCACAGCGGACATTATATACAATATTACAGCTAACAAAGTATAGAGGGTTGGGCAATCTCACAGCGGACGGACTATACAGAATTAAAACATACTCGGAGTCCGCGGTGACGCAGCGGACAGAGCGGTCGCCTCCCACCAAAGCAAACCAGGTTAGATTACTGGCTGGACCGCCCCCCAGATTTTTGCACGCGAGAATCGTGTCGGTCGGCGGGTTTTCTCTGGGATCTCCCGTTTCCCTCACCCTTGCATTCCGGTGATGTGCCATATTCATCTCGGTTCACCCTCATCGGCTCTCAAGACCCCAATGTTAAGAGCTGCCAAAACCTCTCCATTGCAATTTATAAATTTATGGCGGACCAAGGGTGCTATCTCATGGCGGACGGGACGTACAATATTACAGCTAACGAGGTATAGATGGTTCAGTCCATCCCTCGGCGGAGGGGGGTGTGTCAGGTATGTCGCGTGCACCGACAGGGTTAGGTGAGCACAGGTGGTTGTCTCGCCGGAAGGTGAGCCAACCTAACGGAACCGAGCTCACTGAAGGCTGACCGAGGAAAGGAATAGTAGCCTGTCTTTAGCCTCGATAGGGGCCGAGGCGCGCTTTTAAATATTGGGACCCAACGATACGCTCAGCTCAGTGCACGAAGACAGCCAGCGTCGAGGCACCATCGTGTTCCGAACCTTACTTCGAGTCTTTACAGCAGCTGCATATATACAGATGGGTTGGCCAAGGGTACGTACTTTTGTTTACAATTACGGTGAATACTAATCTACAGCCAGTTATCAGTTTTTGGTTTCATTTTTTTTTTCTGGATAGTTTGCGTAGTTTTGTGTGTCGGGTTCTACGAAAAAAAAATTTCCCTAGTTTCCGTTTTAGCAGCAGGTGTCAAGTGGTATAAGGCATATATTTTGCATATTTTAATGTCATCCTTATACACAAATTTTTTTTCCCCATACGTATAATTTTAACCTCGTAGAATTTATGATCCTCTTTCGTATTAGTACACGCATATCTACTTTCCTTTCTGCTCCTCTTCTGTATTAGTATCTGCTTTCTGCGTCCTCGATAGCTGTTCTCGGCAAGACATTCCGACAAAGCAGTGCACTCCGACTGATCACCAATTTTCTATTTCTTTTGTGCCACCAGAAAGGCTGTGGTAGTGCAGTGGTCAGATTTCTCCTCCCAACACTGTAAACCGTGTTCGATTCCCATTGGGTCTACTGTGGAATTTCACACCTGTAAAAAGTGTGGTTCACCTTGCCATCGGTCGGTCGGTTTTTATTAACTCGTGTATTTAATTATGAACATTTAACTACCGTTTCGTTGGCAAACTATTCAAGTAGTATCAGGAAATATATAAAAATATGGACAATTGAGAACCATCTGTGAAGCCCACTCATTCCGCATGACGAAAAAATATCTTCAGTAGAATTTATGTGCCAGACTATTGCTCAATACGAAAGTGCTTCCTAATTGGTTCTTCATGCAAGAGCTCGGTCCAGTTGTCTCTTTCGGCATGAACGTGAACTTTATTCTTTAACAGACATTCAGGCTAGTGCATAAAGCCCCGGTGTGTAAGCCGGTGAAAAGTGGAGGCAGGTTTTTGAAACGACTATTTGAGTTCAGGGATTGAGAGGGGTAAGTACCGCCAACGTCGTATCACTTCTTATTTTTTAAACAGTTACGTAAAGTTTCTACCGAGGGTGGAGTGGACAGCATTCAGGACTTCTAACAAAAATATCTGGGTTCGGTTCGACCGTGAGAAGCGAGATGGATTTCGCCTTTGGTCGACGTGTTATCTCGGAGACTTCCCGTTCATCCACCCGTGCCCCTGCATTCTGTCACTGGTTCTAATTTCATCCAACTTCTCCCACATGGGCGATAAATATTCGGTTTTTGACCTCTTGAAGAAGGCACAAGCTCGCAGATATTTCAGACAAGATAAAGTGAGTTGTCTATATCCGCCACTGTGTGGGTATCAGGTCGGTTGCCTCTGTAATGCCATCTTACCATCATCCTGCTTGTCCAATATTCACCATACACCATTTATTGTTCTGCACAAAGTTCATAAGTCGCCGTCTATCTGCAAATATATAGTATGTTCACGGTTGCTTTCAACTTTTCTGAAGTCCTGCTGAAGTTCTACTTCCAGGATATTCCTCCGCCTCATGTAAACAAAGCTTCACCGTGTCTAGAAAGTTACACCAAAGGGAAAAATTGCCGCATTCGTGATCACTCATTATAATAATATTATGGATAAGAACTATTTCTTACTAGTTATTACCAAAACATCTATTTTCTCGCTGTTTTAAATCGTATAAATTATAAATGTAATTTATAGATAAAACATTGATGAAAGTTCAACGTTACCAAAAATAAGGTACTATTAAAGTAATAAAAGTGTAAGACGCTTGTGTTAGACGACATATTCAGGAAACAACTAAACACATCATATTAGGGAGATTTTCAAAAGTTTCTATTCAAAAAGTACGAAGAAACCGCGAATTGACTACAGTGTCGATTTCACTGTGTCACACTCAAAAGTGCTTTCCTACTTAAAATCGTGTTTGTTTGGCCACTGTAAAACTTGAGTTGCTGCCGACGTATCATTTAGTGGCAGTGAACTTCGTGAAAGAAATACTTATACGTCGCACATGTCTTCAGAAAATGTGAACGACGGGATATTAGGCTAATATTATTATTATATATTTCTGTTGAAACAAGGCGACGTGATATCTCTGAACTCGAATAGTCTTCCTCGTCACCTGCCCCCACTTCGCATCGGCGTACACACCGGAGCTCGACGCGATGACCTGAATATCTGATCAATGGATAAAGCTCACGTGCACGCCGAAAGAGACCACTGAACATAGCTTAGACCTGAAAAGCAAGTAAACAAGCATTGAAAGTAGGAGGAAGATTGCAATGGATTCACTATTTATAAGAATTCTTTGTATTCATTTCTTTTAGGAATAGAGCAACGACACGTCATAAAATATATATTACTCGCCGTATTGAATTATTTAATATTGTTCTGATTTAAGCTTCTGAAAAGAAAATTTAATTTTATTTATTTCCTTTTTTTCCTTGCCGTGCAACAGAAACTTCAGGTTTAAGGTACAAATGTATAATTAAGTACATGCCGTTCACAATAANAAAAATAAGGTACTATTAAAGTAATAAAAGTGTAAGACGCTTGTGTTAGACGACATATTCAGGAAACAACTAAACCCATCATACCAGGGAGATTTTCAAATGTTTCTACTCAAAAAGTACGAAGAAACCGCGAATAGACTAGAGTGTCGATTTCACTGTGTCACACTCAAAAGTGCTTTCCTACTTAAAATCGTGTTTGTTTGGGAACTTAAAAACTTGAGTTGCTGCCGACGTATCATTTGGTGGCAGTGAACCTCGTGAAAAAAATACTTATACGTCGCACATGTCTACAGAAAATGTGAACGACGGGATATTAGGCTAATATTATTATTATATATTTCTGTTGAAACAAGGCGACGTGATATCTCTGAACTCGAATAGTCTTCCTCGTCACCTGCCCCCACTTCGCGTCGGCGTACACACCGGAGCTCGACGCGATGACCTGAATATCTGATCAATGGATAAAGCTCACGTGCACGCCAAAAGTGACCACTGAACATAGCTTAGACCTGAAAAGCAAGTAAACAAGCATTGAAAGTAGGAGGAAGATTGCAATGGATTCACTCTTTATAAGAATTCTTTGTATTCATTTCTTTTAGGAATAGAGCAACGACACGTCATAAAATATATATTACTCGCCGTATTGAATTATTTAATATTGTTCTGATTTAAGCTTCTGAAAAGAAAATTTAATTTTATTTATTTCCTTTTTTCCTTGCCGTGCAACAGAAACTTCAGGTTTAAGGTACAAATGTATAATTAAGTACATGCCGTTCACAATAAATTAAGCACCTTTAAGGTCCTAGTTACTTATTTCCTATCAGCCATTTTTCTCCTTCCATCAATTTTTAAAATAAATACTGCAAGGCAAGTAATAAACACAGTGTAAATATTTCACCGGACTTGAAAGTTAACGTCTTAGGATATAATAAAATATATTTATAGACAATTATTCCAAAAAAGAGGGCTTTAAAAAGCGCTCACTTAACAGTAAATAGCCTTGAATATTTAACACTTAGATTTCAGTACGTATTTGTTGGAATTCAATACAGCCTAGGAGTGAGTCGCCAAAATCCATCACTGCATGAATACAAGGTTTGTTGTTCTCTGTACTCTCATTTATCACTGTCCTGGCTGTCTACACTTCAACAGATATGACCACTGTATTTTACGACGTTCTCCTGTGACTCAGTTAATGAAATGCCAACCTGATTGTGTCCCATCAAAATGTCATTACATATGTAGGAAGTTATAAAATCTAGCGTGTTAATTTGGGTGGCTATAGAAATACGATAATTTAACTCACGGAAAATGTTATACTGTGCTGTAGTGCACTTGTAAAATCCTGAACAAATTTACCTTTATCCGTGCTAAGTTTTGGTTTCAAGGGATAACGTTTGACACACTGGCGCGGCCCGTATCGTACACTCGCATAGTCCTCATAGCATTACGTAATGGAAAGTTTATTTTGAATAAGTTGTTACGTTGAGGCAAAGCGTTACGATGTGTGGGGATGAAGTGTGGGAAATAAGTTTATAAAATATTATTGTTAATAGATATGGGATTTTATAGGCATTGATTTAGGTTAACATAAATAATTGATGTAAACAAGAATACAAACCATACAAATGAATACAGACACCACAATAGCTGATACTGTTGAAGGGAACAGCTGGAGATAGCATGGATACGTGTGACGTATAAGTGAAGTGAGGTGCTGTCAGAATGTTATGAATTGAATTCCAGTGTAGAAAAGAGAAAAGGACGTCCTAGAATGTCATGCAGAATCGTGTATGAGAAAATAATCTCAACGTGTGAGAGGAACCTACATGTTGATGACTAGAGAAATAGAAATAACTAAAGAGTAGGTTATGATTAATTTTTAAAAAAATTTGAAAATTAAAGACATTGAAGTGTCCAATATGTAGGAACACCTTATATTCGCGAAAATAATTCAATGGAGTCTATCGGCTGCGTGCACACCGGAAGTTTTCATTTCGTTATTGGCGGTGTGTTTTTTTCACAGATATTATGGTTTGTGTGTGGACCAAATAGAACAAGGTTACTCCAGTACTAACAGCATGTGATTCTTGTCTGGGGCTTAAGACACATAGCATTTAGGCCATCTAATCAAGAAAGTGGATCTGAGCTGAAGTGATTTGTAATTAAACTGTAGTCTGACCAAGGTATCCTCACACATTTCAATAAAGTCTTTGAAAAATCATTCAGTGTATGGCATTCTTTTTGTTTTCAAAATAAAACATGACACTTTTTTTTCCGTTTACAGTATTATTTGGCTGAACGAAACTGTCATTTATGTTTTGTCCGTAAATTATAATGAAGTTGAGTAATGTTGCCAAGAAACGATTTCAATAAAAATTAAACATTTTCGGCCTTCTACTTTGGTACTCAGTGTATCGGGGAACGTATCCTCCTCCACCACAAAACACATGTTACCAAAAAATTTTTAATAAATTAGCGCACACCACCACTCATCGCCTCACCTCATAGCAAAACCAAACAACACACCCCTCATCACCCCCTCATCGACCATCGTCCCCTAACCACCCTCATCAAACCCTATCCACATTTACAACCCCACTCCTCGCTCAACAACCACTCCAACCCTCACCGCCCTCACCAAACCNAAAATCGAAGATCATGTCATGTCATAACCTATCGTACCATGCCACCTCGTCATAAAAATCGATTATAGCCCAGCTCCTCAAACCAATATTTCATTTTGTTTTTGTGTAATGCGTACCATATATATCTGTATATATATATATATATATATATATATACATATATATATATACATATATATATAAGTATTCTGTACGTGTGTATGTTACTGAACTCCTCCTAAACGGCTGGACCGATTTTGATGAAAATGTTTGTGTATTTGAGTGGGTCCCTGGACCCACTCAAACAGTAACCAACTAGTGCCGATGTTAAATCGTTTAATTATAATACGACTGATATAATATGTAGACCTATTCAAGTTTCCACGAAATTCCACGCTGTATTTTAACATGCGATATTACATGAAATAATAGTTAATTATTTTTGTACGTTTCAATAACTATGACATAAACTTGCGTTTGTTTTTATGTACTAGACCGAAATGCTGACATAATTTTAATTGCTACACGTTCAGCCTGCTTGAAACTAGTTGTTCTCACTGTGTAACTGTGTCAGTCTCACTGTGGGAATTTCTCCGCTGTTCGTCAAGACGTACGACTCGCGTTCATAACTAGCAACCTACATTTTACACAGTGATACTCAATTATAAGCAGCTAGGTGTTAATCTTCTGCTTATGTGTGTATCTTACATTAATAACTTTGAATTATTGAGCGCAAACTGCATCCCATTGTTTCTTATCACACACGTCGAAGGAAAAATTTGGCTTCTTCCTCATTCTACTCAGTCCATCAGAACTTGTAACCGGCCTAACTGTAACAGTTACGAAGTGACGGAATAGCTCGTTTCCATGTGATGTGTGATATATCTGGTACAGCGATAACTTGCAAAAAAATAAGCAGTAACAGTCGTCAAATGAAAAATTTTGTTTTAATTTATCACNTTTCCATGTGATGTGTGATATATCTGGTACAGCGATAACTTGCAAAAAAATAAGCAGTAACAGTCGTCAAATGAAAGGAATTTTGTTTTAATTTATCACTGTTAACGTTTGTTAATGATTCACTAGGTTTAAGACATTATAGCATAAATATTACTGTGCTGAAACCAACACGTATGCCTTAAGCCAATGTTACAACCAGCATTAACGTTTTCTTACTTTTATCTCATAACTTAACTGAACACTTAAATCAACGTGCCATATACCTTTCTACGATTTCTGAAATGATGCGATTCTTTGATGTATCATTTCAGCATTTATAACTGCGCGCACAAAATAAAATTTTTAGTAACTCAGAACATGGAAAACTCTGAAAACACATAAGGGGAAGATACGAAAATTACAGTAATAAATTATTCATTGTAAAAAATGCAACCTATTTCTAATGTGTTAAAATAGTACGTATATGAAAGTAAAAACCTGCATTGGGTATAATCGCACACCAATTGCTTCAGATATAGTGAAAGTTAAAGGCAATATAAAGTGTAATTGTGTGTATTCTAGGCATTGTGTAATGATTCTTGTCAAAAGCATACTACACTCTTTATAATATATAAACATATTAGAAAATACGTCAATACTTCATATATCTGAAATGGAAGTTGGTGTAAAACGAGATCATAAAACATAGTATCTGAGAAACACACATTAGACTTTAGATATATTTATCATAATACGGTGCAACGTCAAGAACATTCAGACTGGCCACTTCAAAACTTAGCGGGGCCACGGAGGCGTAGCGGCTAGAGCGCTCGCCTTCCTCCAAGGCGAACCGGAATCGATTCCCGGGGGTGTCACTCTTGGATTTCCGCACGTGGGAATCGTGCCGGACGATGACACTGGTCGGCTGGTTTTCTCGGGGATCTCCCTTTCCCCTGTCCCTGTATTCCAACGCCGCTCCATACTCGCCTCATTTCACCGTCATCAATGTGTTAAGAACTGTCCAAAGCTCTCCACAATGACGGACAGTTACAGCACGAGTACAAGTAATAAACTTATGTAGTTACGCGCGGTAGCACAATACAGATATGGATCTACCCATTCCCTTTCGTAACTTCTTTAGAGACTTCCAGGTGGTGAAGTGTCCTTATGTCTAGGGTTGCAGACGTTCCTTAGGTTTTTACAAACACACGTAGTGGACTACTTCTATTGCCACTGCTGCTGTCACTAATATTATTAACGACTTCCATTATCACTATTAATACCACTATTATGAATATTAATAAGTTTATATCTTCTATTGATACGAATTTTCAAGTCACATAAATTACCATTGGTAATGCTAACTATAATGTTNTAATAAGTTTATATCTTCTATTGATACGAATTTTCAAGTCACATAAATTACCATTGGTAATGCTAACTATAATGTTTTTTCCACCATTTACATGTTACTGCAATCACTGTAACTGCCATTGTTGGTATAATTAATATTACAGTTACTATTTCTTCTACAGTTCAAAAACTTTTAGCACGATGTCTAAGTGGGAAAAACGTTTTTATATATGTATCGTATCCAATATTATTATGAATTTTAATATTTTTTAGGGGCGTTTAAAAAAACAACTATAAAAATGTTGTGAGGTAAACACAAAATATTATGTAATAATTATAGATGAAATTGAATTACAGGTTGTCGTCATTCTCTTCTTCTGCGTTCTGACAGAACCGAGAGATGCGTACTGCCAGGTCGTGACGCCTAACACAAGCGGTGGAACCACAGGTAAGCATTCTTTTTAGAGTTTACTATGTAAGATACTCTGAATTCTTTACCAACAATGTAGTGTAAATTTTAAACATAACAATCACAGATTCATCAAGCTTGTTTCAATACACTCGCCATATCATCTAGTTTTATGTGAATCCATCAGATCACATTTAATTTCAAGCCGTGAGCACGTAGCAATCCTTTCAGTGTTTTCTGTTATTCCGCAAAATCGACATGCACTCTAAAAACGTTTTAGAGGAAGGAATCGCAATTCTCTTCATCAAGGAATTGCGTAGTAGGGAAACTTTGTTCGGGAGCGGTGCCTTTTTTTAACTGTTGTGAAATTCAATTAGTTTTCTCAGCGCCATGAGGCGAGCACGTTATTACAAGAAGAGATATATTTCAAGACCTGTTTTTCGGAACATTGGTTCTTTCGATTGTGATGTTACGAAGGACGATACCGTTTTCGTAAAGCAAGTTACGACTGCAGAAGAGAGCTACATTCTTCTTAGTTTTATGTACATATTTTCTCTTCGGGGAATGACTGCACATAATGGATCTGGTATTCTTGAGGTTTGTTTCTTCATACATCCTCACAATAGTACAGTGACTGGTGTTAATTATTTGAGTCAGATTGATTCAAGAGACCATATATGTTGGAAGACTTTTGCTATTAACGAACTTGTTGCTACTTCTAATTCTGTTACTAGTATTGCACAGTCTCCTGTATTGTACTCTCGACGTAGGCTTAAGTTTGAGCTAGGAGATGCGATTTGGATTTTTAGGAAGTTAGTTGGTACGAATGGTGATTTTCGTGTAGTGGGTCATGTAGAGTGCGTTTATTGTGCTTAATTATATAATAATCAGGTCATATTCTCACGTTGTGGCAGTTAGCTGTACCATTTATGTGGTACGCTTCCTCGTCAATAAACACACTCACACACACAATAAAATCCTTCGTTATCTTCAGCCTGTAAATTAAAGCCGTCTTCGCTTGTCACAATTCTTCAACGCCTGCAGCTATTGTAATGTGCACGGCTTACACTAAGTCTTCTACGATAACAATTAGCCAGATCAGTAGCACGGAAATAAGATGAGGAGCAATGTGCTATCTGATGGCTACATTTAAAACTTAATGTTATGGCGAGTGTTTTTAAGTATAGCTCAGGTATTTGTCACTGTTATATGAAAAAAAAAATCACTTAACGATATATTTGGGTAACTCAATTTTAACAATTATGAAAATAAAATGCAAACGTAAAGTGCTCTAGGAATCTCGTATATGGAATGTGTAAAAAATAATGCTTGTCTGTCGTGTATCCATACTTAACTCAAATACGCTAAATTTTCAGGTGAAATTAGTTTATGATTCTCATGAGGAACCCCCTACGTACATTCACATAATGGAAGCAAGCATTTTATGCTAATTGAAAAAATTATATTCCTCTAAATAATCACTTATTCATATTGTACAATTAAAATTTTTTTTTTAATTCTACAAGTCACCTTTATATTTAATATCCTTAGCTGATCGATGAGTGACATGTGGGTATGGGAACGCCGTATTAACGTTTTACAGCACTATGGATTGATGAAGCTATCTAACTGAACTTATTTTGAATGCTTAATATCTAGAAGACCTGGAGTACTAACTGTGACCGAAGCATAAGAAGCACTTCCATCTTCACACTTCTCAGTGATATGTTCAGTTTAATAAAGACACTACTGCTAATATTATAAACAGCGGAGTTCGTACCATCATAATAATCACCCTAAATGTATGTAATAAAAATTAGTCACAATGTTCACAATTTAATTTAATTACTAATTATTTTGACACCTATTAAAAACTGAACAATATAATAATTATAAATGAAATAAACATACGTTATACCAAATATTAAAAATATCTTCAACATTATTTCTTTATTTTACATATAACCAGAGTATGAATTACGATTGCAGTACTTGAAAAAGGTTTTCTTGGAAAAAGTAATTCCTGAAGTATCTAAAATGGCAATACGCTCACAATTTGATTCGTGCCAAATTCTAATTATTCATTTTTGTAATATAAACATTTGTTCATCAAAGGAAAATATTTCAATGTTGCAAAATATACACTGAAGAGCCAAAAAAAACTGGTACACCTGCCTAATATCGTGTAGGCCCCCCGCGAGCTCGCAGAAGTGCCGCAAGACGACGTGGCATGGACTCGACTAATGTCTGAAGGTATGCAGGAGGCAATTCACACCATGAATCCTGCAGGTCAGTCCACAAATCCAATCTGCGCCAATTTGAGAAAGGGTTGCACGTCTGTCACGTCTAATGATTCTCGTCAGTCGTCGTTTGTCCCGTTCGTACCACGATCGTTTTCCGGCAGCAGCGATGTCAAAGATTTGATGTTTTACCGGATTCCCGATATTCACGGTACACTCATGAAATAGTCGTACGCGAAAATCCAAATTTTATCGGTACCTCGGAGATGCTAGGTCCCATCTCTCGTGCGCCGACTATAACACCACGTTCAAATTCACTTAAAACTTGATAACCTGCCATTGTAGCAGCAGTAACCGATCTAGTAACTTTGCCAGACGCTTGTTGTCTTACATAAGCGCTGCCGACCGCATCGCGTTACTCTGATTGGTTCTATACCTCTGTTATTTGCATACGCACGCCTGTACCAGTTTTATTTTTGGCTCTTCGGTGTATAAATTTATCTTTGTCGTGCAACATAAATCGTAATTTTCTGACAATTTTGGTAACGTGAGTTCTACGGTTCCTGCCGTCAGGTTCAGTTCTAAATTCTAAACCACCTTAATGGCCATGTGTTGTGACTTTTTTTAGAAACGATAGATATCCGTCAAGACAGTATCGCAGGAAGGCATACTCAAGACTCATTGCAGCGGTCTATTGATGTGTTGCAGCGGCGCAGTTCGGACCGGACACCGGTTCGCTGGGAGGTTTCGGCGGACCACCTGGGTTCTTCCCTGGGACCCGCGGACTGCTGTACCCAGGTGCCGGCGGCACGTCACCGCTTGCCAACGACGGCTCTGCATTCTTCGGCTTCCCCCAGGCTGGCCAGTTCAACCCCCAGGCGGGACAGTTCAATCCCCAGGCGGGCCAGTTCAACCCCCAGGTGGGACAGTTCAACCCCCAGGCGGGACAGTTCAACCCCCAGGCGGGCCAGTTCAGCCCCCAGGCGGGCCAGGCCAACCCCCAGTCTGGCCAGGTAACACCTCATTTCGCTTAAGCCAATGTTACACTCTCCAATTTTTGCCTTCAAATATACAGAGCGTTCCAGAAGTCAGTACCCAAACTCCAAACACAGTCTCTTTTGACCAATAGTAACATAAAAGCCACATACACTTATATCCGAAAAGGTATTTATATATAAAATAATTGCTCTCGATTTTGCGGCGTATGACGCCCGGATAAAAAGACTGAGCGATCATGAGTGCAGCACAAGTTGCATAGGTTGTAGGCACGCGTCACTGCATAAGTATTAAATAATTTAGTGTCGCGCAGCTACGACCTATGCAACTTGTCCTGCACCCATGATCGCACAGCCTCGTTCTCCAGGCGTTGTACGCCACAACTCTGAATAAAATTATTTGATATGTAAATACGTTTCCGGATATAAGTGTATAGGGCTTTTGTGTTACTATTGGTCCAAATAAACTATGTCTGAAGTTTGGGTACTGAGTTTCTTAATACTCTGTATTTAACAATAAGGTTTGAAGACGAAATACGAACATCAAATGTTTCACCCAACAAATTTGTTCAAACAATTTTTAATGTAAATGAAGATGTATCACACTGTGACATTTTTATTTTATTGGGAGGATCTAATCTGAATTATTATTCATCAATAAATTTTAAGTGACATACTTCTGCTCTGTTTCTATGTTGTCTATTACAGGAAGAAAAGTAACGAACGTTGTAATTAATTTTACTTATTCACTGAAATTAAAAGTTTATTTATTAGAGACATTACCTACACAGTGAAATATAACGATTCTGAATACTTAATATAATTGTGCAATAATCATTTCAAATAGCATCCTTACTCAGAGAGATTCTATACGTATTAATTATCTTCATAACCTTAGTAAGTTTCCAGCAATTGTTAGCCATTTTAAAGTTTCGTGCTGTCGGAAACAGTCGGTTTTGTCCTGCACATTTCTAATTAGCTAAGCCCGCCACACATAAAATTTTTTTTATTGGTCCAGTATTCAAAAGAGTTGATGGAAAGTAAAGCCATCCAACATTACCTCACTTTCGTATAACATCTCAGGTTTTTGGAAATTATGAGCATAGTTTCAGTTGTCCCGTGATACTAGCAGCAACCAATTATGGTATCCCAGCAGCAGCAGCCCAATGCATCGCCCAATGAAAGGTGCTGTACGCATTGGTTGTAGCTTCTGGCCTTGAACAACATCGAACATGGATTTAACTATTCTGTAACGTACGTTACGTGAACGAGTATACTTGCTGTAACATACTGAGGGGTTACTAAGATGTTAAGGACGTGGAAATTAATTTGATATTTCGCTGCCAATTTAACTGAAAAGCGGAAAGTTGGCGTATCCGTTAGATGATGTGCAGATAGTGGCAGAGAATTATATTTTTAAAGATAGACTTCAAAACTGCTTAGTTAACCTCGTTCTAGCTATATGGGGTGTGTGCGGGTAACTGAACACTTTCGATATCAACCTTTGAAAAAAGTCACTGCCCACAGTTGCATATATTTTAGCGGATACACAGACTGGCTTGCGCCCAGTAAAATTGGTAACGACCGATGGAAAGTTGTTCCATGTCTTGAAGCTGAATTACAAGTGTTAGTTAAACATTTTTGAATACCGAAAATGGTTAATTTTTGTTTTTGTGTTTTAATACACTTGTGTGTAGAATCAGTAAATTTGTGCAATATTGAATTATGTAATAATTTCGTAGCGTGACTGTACCGACGCATGAATAAAGCGATCGGGCCTATGGCAATGTTAATATTACATTCAGTGGAAGAATACACAAAGGGAAGTTGTAAACAACTGGTGTTGCTATGTACGTGCAGGGTTTCGCCTTCCAGCCGCTAGGAGGCGGTGCTGAGTCCTCAGGGCCGGGCCAGACGGTGTCCGGCCAGCAGCCAGGCTTCACCTCGGGCGTCTTCCCGGGCTTCCAGGGCGGCTTCCGCCAGTTCGGCTTCCCCTCGGCCTTCGGAGGCACTGCCGCCTCTTCACAGTCAGCCTCTCCAGACGCCGCCACCGCCCCTCGCCAGGTGCCGTCCCCGGCCATCGGCTTCTACGGCGTCCCGCCTTCGAGGTACTACACTTTTTCTTCTTTTCAGCTGAAAAAAAATGTTTTATCTTTCTAGCCGAGTTGAGTTGAAAGATTTGGGTTGCTCTTAACAACGAGGTCTTGAGAGCCAATTAGGGTTAAATTAGGTGGGAATGGAGCCACGCTGGAGTGCAAGGACGGGGGAAACGGGAGATCCCCGAGAAAACCCGCCGACCAGCGACATCGTCCGGCACGATTCCCGCTTGCGAAAATCCGGGAGTTACCCGGCCTGGGATTGAACCCAGTTCGCCTCGGTGGAAAGCGAGCAGTGTAACCGCTTTATCTGTCCAGACAACTGACCACGGAACGGTTATGTGATTGGATTTCAGGGCCAGGGTTGCTAGATTATGCTGGTTTAAGTCACCAAATGGTGTCACCTACTTTTTATTTTACAATATTTGCTTACAAAAGTCTGAGGTTAAAGAATTAACAATTATATAGGAAAAAAGTTTTTTCGCTTACATTATTTTATTTGATAAATTTTAAATAAGGTAAAAACTGCACTGCTATTCAAATATTATTTTTATTTTTTAGTATTAGCATGATCAAACAAAATAAACTTTTTTAATAAAATATTTTTACTACTGAAAATTCGCCCTTTTAATAGAAACAGAATAAGAAAAAATAGTTTAGATGTTCATTTAAAAAGTGAAAATAAATTTCGTTGTTCATTCATAAATCAAGAAGACCTTAAAAGAAAATAATAAAAATTGAGTGCCCACCTTCATAAAAAAATTCCTTTTATTTCCCATTTATCTTTTCATAATGTCCCGCATATTACGTTGTTACATGGACGTTTACAGTGGTGGCTGGTGACAGTCACCGAGCATGTAAACACATACGGACAGCGCAGCACGATGTAACTGGTGGCGTAGTAGCGACCTTACTTCCGAGGTTTGAAGCGAAAATTATGGCGAAGACTTTCATAATCGTGAGACCAACGCTTGCCAAACACTAAATGGCATATCCTTCTCACACATAACCCATTCACTTCCAAGCAGCCCAAATACCACCATTACAATACGAGAAATCGCCCAAAATGCGATAGTTTCATTGTCATAATTTTGGGTTGACAGTTTGCCGTGAATTAGCCCAATCGTCGATATAACTCATATTCTTGCTACCCTGTTCTGGGCACCACCACCTGAAAGTTATTTTAGTTTATGACAGTTATGTTTGTTGCGGAAACAATCCTAATATTGCTGAAGTTGTTCTGTTCAAGGAACTGTCAGTTCTGCTGTAGGAACATAGAGATGCGCGCTGGGAAATATGTGAGTATTTTCATATATAATCACAGATATGACCACAATGGACAGTTCTACTTCTACTACTATCTACGATGACAATAGTAAAATGATACCAATAACCTGTCTGGCTGTGGCCTCTTTATTAACAGTCTGTATGGGTAACTGAAAAAAAAATTGGTTCACTCTACCATTCTATTTTCTCAGTGTAGGGAAAAATCAGCCTAGAATAAATTTTTCCAAATGGCATAAGTTACTACAGGAAAAATGTTGCGTATTACAAATTTTGTTATAAAGATGTTAAAATGTGTGAGGTCGTTACAGGTTTTTTTGGTTGGTCTCTGCAGTACCACCTGTATTATCCTATTAGTCAACGCACACTCTGGACTGTAAAACGTTCATTATTTGCCGACTTACAACTGATATAATGCCTAATTGAAAGTTCCCTAATAGAAACTGCTTTCATAGGTTCCAATCGCGTTCATTTGAATTACCAACGAAGCGGAGATTTTTGCTGAAAACTGCTGACGACGTAATGTTATGTCGCTAATTCCTTCGAAGTAAGTATAACTAGTAACATTACGGTGAATTCCACATAACTCTGTACAATTCGGACAAAGTCATACATATTTGGCTGTATTCAAAGTGTTGAGAAATAATATGACCCCAACGGGTTGTATATTATATTAAGCAATAAAGAATATTTCATTGTGATACTGTCAACTCGGCATTATACTTGCTGACAGTAGTGACATTTAGCATTCCCACATTTTCAGTATGAAATGTAGTATTATTATTTACGTAATACACTGCTGGCGAATAAAATTGCAGCAGCAATGAAGACGCGCCATTAGTACTCCACATTAGAGGAATGCGTAGAACATGGAAGGCAATTGACTTAATTATGAGGTTATGAGTTGTTCGGCCGAGTACCGCAGCACATGCGGCAATGACGACGTTGATAAGCGGTATGTAAAGGGAAGTCAAAAAGCAACAGAGGGGTAGTGGAATTGTGTTTCCCCACTGTCCGTGTAAACAGACGCAGTGGGCATGCCGCATCGAAGATCACGACAAGAATACGAGCAGGCTTCTGCTTTTGACCACGGGTGAATCGTGGCCCATCGGGGTGGTGGAATATCCTTCCACTAAATTGGTTCACGCTTTGGAACAAATGCAATCACAGTGAAGCGTATATGGGATTGATGGATAGTTGAGGGACTGGCTGAGCGACATGAAAAAATCCAACGGCTCCGTCGTACCAACGAGAGCGAGGACAAGCGTCTGGTCCGCACGGCGATTACGGACCGTGCATCGAATTAAAACACCCTCGCTCAGAAGTTCACGCACGTGCCACATCTATCTGTGTCCGCACACATGGTGAATCGCCGTCTGCAACATAAATGCATCGTGCCCAGGCGTCCATTACTGCGGCTGCCACTGACTGCTCGCCACAGTTGCCTGCGGCTGCAATGGTGCGCGGAACGTCGGGCCCGTAGGAACGAATGGCATGTCATCTTCTCCGACGAATCCCGCTTCTCCTGGCAGCAGCAGTCACTGTTACATCACGGAAATATGGGCTCCTGTTGTTGTCACCCATCTTAAGGGCCAGCCTGGGAGCCCTGTACCAACATGCCAACACGCGGCCGCATGCCCTGGATGACCACCACATCGCATTGCTTCCATGTCCTGCGTGTTTACAGAATCTCTCACCCTTCGAAAACACGTGACCCGTGTTTC